>VYZM01006251.1:389447-424527 GCA_013398915.1 Dromas ardeola
TTTTTTTTTTTTTTTTTTTTTTTTTTTTTTTTGACTCGCAGCTGCCTTGAGTGACTCATTCTGGAAATCTGTTACTAAGGAATTTTAAGAAAATATTCTTTTTCTAAAAAAAAAATTTTTTGCCACAGAAGTGTGTTTTGAACTAATTTCCTCGTCACCACCTTTGCGAAGGCAGGTGCCATTTTTACATTCTGGTATTAAAACTAGTTTCTACTTGCGAAACTCCAAAAACAATTTTAGAAATGTATAGAACTTCTTAAAAGTTGAGGTGGGCTGTAAGCGTGGTAGCGGCTCTCACACAGGTGTGACTGCAAATAACTTCACTATCGTTGTTCCATGGGCAATTGTCTGTTGGATTCAGCTGCTTTTAAAATAAATAATTAAGGAATGCCAACTGCTTGCTAATGAGGTTTCCAGAAGCATCACAGGAATATCTGCCGGATTTGCTGCTCGGGTGCCGCGGGGCCTCCGCTGCTGCTGGGGCTGAGGAGCGGTGGCAGGAGCCCCAGCGCGGCGGGGATGTGGGAGCTGATGCTTCTTGGGGGCTTGTAGGAAGCTTCCGATCCATCCTGCCAAGGTGATGTTCGTGGTTTAATTACTGCCCTGGATATACTTTAGATTATGGTTTTTTAAAGCCTACAGATTCCGTGTAACTCATTGTTATTGTGTGAGGCCAGATACTGAACTGGCACAGGCTGCGGCATTCCCTTTTTAAATGGCCATCACTGACCTCTCAAGGTTGCTGTCCTTATCAGATGGATGCGGTTTTAATGGGAAAAGCTCAAACTCCTCCTAACATAAGGAAGGTGGTAAAATGACCCTTTGTAGGTTTTACTGAAAAGGTTTTATTCCCAGCTTTGAATCCCAAAGGGAAGGGTCTGTGCCGATAGTTTAATGTAGGCTGAAGTTTGCAGCTCGTGCAACTTCAAACTGTGCACCACGACGGCAAACTCAATCACAGGAGACGGTGCGGGGCTAGTGCGTACAGCTTAACCTCTCCTGAAAAGTTTGTTGCCAAATTACATCACTATCTGAATGTCAGATAGCTTGGGTAATTACAGCAAGGGAGGAACCAAGGCCATTGTGCCAAACCGGTGGCAAAGTAACTCCCAGCCGCTCTTCCAAAGAGCCGCTTCTGGCGTGGGAAGGAACGTCGTGCTTTGTCTAACAAGACTTCTTTTATTCCGGTACAGTTTTTGGTCAGCGTTTTCTAATGTTGATTTGACTTTGCAATGGAGAGTACTAATCAGGCAAGCGCCCAACCTGGGCTTGTTCCCGTGTAGCCTCAGCCATCCCTTCAGCGGTTGATGTTGGTTGAGATGCTGGAAACCACGAGCAGCTCCTGCGCGGCGCGGTGCTGCCCTGTACGCGCTTGCTGCAGTAACGCGGCCTCTTCCCATCCCTCTCCAGAGCTTTTTTTCCTCCAAGCACCGCTATCCTCTGCCTGGCTGGATTGCGGCTGCAGCGCAGTATCTGGCAGAACTGGTAGTTCAGTGTAAGACACCGATATTTACCGTTTGAACCGGAGTAACTGGGCTTTCCCCCCGCCGGGGGAGCGGCCTGGCCTTGGCGGAGGGAGCCGGTCCCGGTGTGCTCACTGTAACGCTTGGGCTGGAACCCGAACTCCTGAGTTAGTGTAACCGCTTGTCCCACAAGGAAGTTCACGTTACTTTTTAAGGTGGAATGAAACCGTTGTGCAAACATTCCAAGAGCGCTTAGTCTCTCCTCGCTGAGGACACCGTCACCTCCCCTGGGTTTAGTGCTGTGCTTTGAGCTGTCGGTGAGAGTTTTGGCTAATTGGACTAGTTGGTATAAATGGTCGTGTAGCAGAATGACTGATTTTTTTTGAGATAGCATTTCCTGTAAAAGTAATTAAGCATGGGTTGATGGTGCACTTTGTATCCAGTGATCTGGCATGCACGCTGGGAAACGACGTCCTCCACTTCAGAGGCACCACGAGCCTTTTTTTTTATCCAATTGCTGGTTATGTAAAATACATGCAGAATGTTAATGCAGTGTTGTTATGGTAAATGTGTGAACAGTGTTACTAATTGATATAACTGATAACAGATTACATGTGCCTGACATTCTTATACCACACAGTATGTTTAGGTTTTAACTAATATGGACTTCGGTGGAATAGTCTTAGATATTTCAAGCCTTTGTTTTACTTACACAATGGTGCTCTATTTGTGTTTTTCTCCTTTTTTTTTTTTTTTTTAAATAAAAGCATCTGAACACTTGTAGTACATATTACATCCAAAGGAGTCCAAAACAAAACGCTTCTAAACATGCTTGATTTTAATTTGCCCTTAGTTTCCAGCATTTCTCATCAGCTCTGTTTTTGGGTTTGTTTTTTTTTCACTTGTTGCTGACTACTTTGGAAAAACTTCGGTAATGTTACCAATTATGAAGTGATTCTGCACTGCCTTTGGATTGTGTATGTATTCAGAAACAGTCTTAAAGCTTTTATTTAAGCTATTAAAAAAAAAACCAGGGACTTGTGCCATTTGTTCTTTAACAGTGCTGTTGTAAAAAGACTTCCCTGTGAAAAAAAAATCACTTGCTATGAACTCTGTTTATAGCTTTTTTTTTTTTCCACGATGGATCTTTTTCTTTGTATTTGTACAGTGGCTCAGTGAAAGATGTTGCCATGAGTTGATATTGTAACCAATAAACAAGTGCTTTTAACCAGACGGGGTCGCTTGCGGATGCTTTATTAGAGCTGTAACGATGTCGTCCCCTCTCCTAAAGAGGACGGTTCCCCACCTACAACTCATTCTTGCTTCTGGTTACCTGGTCACAGTGACTGCAGGGCTGCGTCTGCACCTTAAAGGGCAAAATGTTACCCAAGGAACCTGCCCAACAGCTGCCAAATAACTTACTCGAGCAAAGGGGTAGTATTTCTTTTTAATAAATAACTGCAGAACACATGCACGTAAAGTTTCAGCTTGATACAATGTCCATAGAAGTGCTCCGGACGAAGAGCACGAATACACCCGCGTGAGCTCCCGTACAAGGCGGCTGGGCCCGGCCTCACCTTTGTATTTCAGTTTCCCTCAAAAGCCTGGAGCCTCCCTCTGCGGCTGCTCCTGAACCGGCCCAGAGCCAGAAACAAGCGCCAGGACACAGGCCGGTGCAAACGGTGTTCTTCAGCTTCAAATAATTATCTGCCTCTAGCATTAGATTTTTAAATCGATTTAAGATAGCCCTTATTTACTGGAAAAGAGCAAATCCCCACAGCTTAGTTTTGAATATTTCATTTAGTCATGTTAACGCTTCCATAAAAATATATAAATATTCTGAAAAGGCTTTCTCTGTTAAAATAAGTTACTTTTAAAAGGTCGAGTTAGAAAAAAAGTAGGTGTTAAATGACTGCAGATGGCAACAGCAAAAACATTTATTTATTTAATTTTTTTTTTAAAAGAGGCTTTGCACTGCTAGGGGCGAGCGGAGGTTAGGCCTCTCCAACCCACCTCAGGGCTCGCCTAGAGGAGCCCTGCTCTGCAGCAGCACCCGGCGCCCGCTCAGGACCGTGCAGGACTCAAACCAGCCCAGCAGCAGGAGCTGGAGGTGCACCCGACACCCCGCGGCCCCCCACGCCTGCAGGGAGGGAGTCGGGCACCTTCTCCTGAGCCTGGTGACGGTGGCACACGCCTGCAGCTCAGCTCGGCCTGGGGGCCAGCAGCGCGCTCACGGGCAAATGACCCTTTCGCCAACTGTGAGAATCTGACAAGCTTGTTCAAGTGAGTTTATTTTAACTTCATCAGTGCCAGCTTGGCTAAAAGTGGTAGCCGGGGGGAAACCAGAGCCTTCCCCTAGTGAATGCTCTGCAGTTTACTCTCATCTTTCCCTTCCACTGGAGGAAGAGGAACTGCTGCCCAAGCCCCGTTCACTTGCCTTCAAAACAGTCTAGAGTCCTCTCCCCACTACACTGCCCTTCACTAAACAAAACCACGCACACAAAAAGCACCATCCTCCCTCCCTGACTAATTCTTAAGCAACTGGGAAGAGGAGACAGTGATCCTGTGATAAGCTCTCTCTCCCTGCATAAACTCCTGGATGCCAGGAAGCGAGACTTGCCGCTGCTAAACACTAACGAAAACCAATGAGGATTCGGGTTTTTATTGTCAAGTGCCCCAAGAATTTTAGTGTCCAAAAGATAATTTTTAACTCAAAATCTGCAAAAGAAACATAACACTCGGAGTACCACAGCTCTTCAGTTTGATTCACCATCCCAGGCCAAACTGAGTTTTACAATAATTAACAAGTGTAATCAAAGTAACATTTAAAATAGAAATCATTTCATGTGACTCCACAGAGGAGAAGCATAATCTGTAAAATTTCTACTTTGTCCTACAAAGGATCACCAGGAAAGTTAGCAATGATGGTTTATTTACTCTTTTGAAGAAAGTGTTTTGTAAAGCGATCTAGTTCATTCTCAAGGTGAATGGCTTTATTTCTGTAAAACAAACAAAAGCAAGGGATTTACTTCAGTGCGGTCGCATCGCAAAGGCGGCAGAATCAACAGCAGTGCTTTAAATTTCCATTCCTCTATTCCTGAAACCCGCGCAGCCAGGGGAAAGAACACGGGACTAAGGCTGAGGCTGCTCCTCGGGCCCTAAACCCCCGGCTGCTGGAGGTTTCTCCTCTGTAAACACCTACGACTGGTCCTAAAAGAAAACCAACGCTGCGGTGAGGGACTCCCAGTACAGCTGTGCTTGTGTTCTCCCGTGGGGAGGGTTCATTAGGAACCTGCCACCTCATCTACCTACAGAAGATTAATACTCTTGAGAAAGCCACCTCTCCCAGCCACTAGAGACAAAAGACGATCTAAGGAAGAATACTTTTGGAGCTTTGCTTATACACCTCTGTAGAAACACACATTCATTTAACTTAGCCAGAGCCCTTCAGTCACAAGTAAAGGAAACAGGTATGGCTGCTCACCCTTCTGCACCTCTGCCCGCCTCCTTTCGACCTGAAATAACAGCAAGCACAACCTCACTGAATTTGCTCGGGGCCAGTCCCACCCAGACTTACCGTAGCTGCTTGGAGTTGCTCTGTATGTTCTCCAGCTGATCTATTTCTTTGGAAAGCCTAGCAATTTCTGTTTCCAGGTTTTTCTGGGTAACATCCACCTGCTGACAGAGCCGAGCAAAGGTAGTGGCCATTTCCCTAAAGGGAAAACAAGTTTGTAAACATGGTTCACAGAAATCTGTGCTACCAAAAAAAAAAAAGTCAGAAAAAAAATTTAAAAGAAAACCAACAAACCACAACACATGGCATTGCAGTGTGCAGTAGAACACGGCAATCAGTCTCCAGCTACTAAGGGAGTACAGAATAGCAGAAAGCAGGAGAATTACGATGACTTAAATTAAAAAAATAAACTTTAAACATACAAAATGCACCTCAGCCTATGCCAACATCATGTCTGGCAGTTTTTCATTGAGCACCAAGAGGTACAAGCCTGAGACAGGGACTCTGGCGGTACCACGTGCTGGAGCAGCCCCGTGCTATGCCGAGCGCCCTGCTGGGCCCCCGATCCTTCTTGCCTCCTCAGCCACCTGCTCCCAACCTGAGTTCCAAGACTCCTCCTTACACAAAGCAAAAAATCCCCAGTTACCACCCCGGGCCAGCAACCAGGCTCTCCCACGGGAGAGGAGACGCCTCCTCTCCTCTCTACTTCACCTCGCCGGAGCATTGGTTTGAGTCCAGCTCTTCCATGTCCTCACAGAGACACACGGCTGCTGGACACGGGGATGACGCTCTTTCCTCTGCTGGAGCTGAACTTTGTGTTAGTAAAGTATTCCCTGGGCTACACAGGAGAGGTGTTCTGCACCCTGCTGGTCAGAGGTCTCATTTAGCAGGGCTAATTTTCTGCAATAATAATTTAATCATCAAAACAAACCGTTTCAAGAGGAGAGGCTGAGGGAGACAATCACCCAGACATTACTTTGCAGAGACAGATGGAAAAGAATTTGGGAATGAGACACACAAAAAATAAAAGGAACCGTTCATAAAGGGTCTTAATTTCTTCTGCCGCGCAGAAGAGCCAGGACTGGCTGCTCAGACCTCACCCGCACCAACCCTGGAGGCAGAACGAATGCTCACCATTAAACTGGCTCGGGGCTGATTCAATGCCAACCTAAATGCCGAGCGATTCAGCCTCTGCTAGAACTGAGCCACCTCCACGTCTTCGTAGCGAGGCGCTGCACAACCAGAGTCTGCATCTTCAGACTAACTCTCGCATATAGGCACAAACGTACGTACTGACCCTTTTCGGTGGTAATTTCAAACTCTTTTAAAACTCCCCCACAACAAATGCCAAGGGACGCTAAAGCTGCCTTCCCACACCACCTCCAGCTGGTCCCCGCTTCCAGGACACCACAGGCACCACGATTAACAGCAGTGGGGTACTTACTGTTGCACCTGATGGCTGCAATTAGCACTCGTAAGACTGACGATCATCTGCAGCTTTTCAGTAGCATAGTTCACAAACTGCTGTTTAAAGGCTCTCTCTTTTGCTTTAGTCGTCCAAGTTAGCCTCTCATAAAGATACAACAACCCGTACATACTTAAGGAAAGAGAGATGAGTTTCCAGCCTACCGTTCTCCAAATCTGAAAAAAGAGGATTCTTCATTAGCTTAAGTAAATCGCCCTACAGAATAAAATCTAATTCCATCCATTTTTTAAATCATCTTCATGGCCCTTTCACCGTTAGATTAGTTTAAGAAAATGTATTATTTCTATATCGTTACTGCAGAGCAATGCAGCTACATTCAAAGAGCTGGTGCCCCAGTGGCATGGAGAGTATGGGAAGGCTGGCTGCTGCTTAATGAAGGAGGAGGGAGAATGCAAAGCTCCTGCTAAATCCAAACTGGATGAGGCACCATCAAACCATCCTTTAATTCAGAAACTGAACACAGACGTATGGCATAGAGAGTATGTCCGACTGTGCTCAGAGTAACTTGGCTAATTTTCTCCCTGCACCCACCCAGCCCAGTGTTAGAAAGTCCATTACATGCTCCATGTTGCACCCCAAACGGGAAAGACCAGCTCAGTCTTTGCCATCACTTCTAGTACAGTGAATGTTGCTAATGCTACTTGCCACTCCGCCAACAACGATGATGCTCATAGAGGTCCGTGATGTCAGCGAAGCTAAACTCATTACCAAAGGAACCATAAAATCATCCTGCGATGGGTTCTCTGGAGTTATGGCAGGAAGGCTGGCAGCGGATGGGGTGGTAGCTAAAGGACGAGGGATCTAGAAGAGTCGAATATGGCAGGCTGAGTAAAAAGCATTAAGGAACTACAAAGCAGACAGGTTTTATTTTATTTTCATATATTCAGGGTTTGATTTACTTAAAGGAAACTTTTCAGCACAGAAGCCTGAACACCGCTCCTGATAAGTTCCTTGCCCAATGGGCGACTGGGTTAGAATAAGGGTTCTACGTAGGACTGGCTCTGCCGTAAGGATCCAAAAGTTACAAATGAAAAGGTTACCCAAAGGGTTCAATCCAAAGGAAAAAAAGCCTCAGGTAAGAGCTGCAGAAAGTTTATGAAAGGCTTTTTCTTCCATCCTCACCCTGAATATAGCCCAATAAAAACAACCCTCGCCAAAAATATTTCACACAAAGGGACTAGGGGAAAGTAGCAGCAGGCAGGTAAATAGTACAGGAAAATACAGTGAAAATCAATATATTCTCATCAAGGTAAAACAAGGCACTTAAAATGTCGGCCTAATCCAGCACTCACTTGAAAGTTTGGATCCGCTAGTCCCAATAGTACTCTCTGAGCTTGTTTAGGACCCAAGAAACGGTTTACAAGCGAAGTCCATCCCAAGGAAAAGTGGAACATGATATCCTCTTGAAAATCTGCACACAGACTACGACAGTTTAGATCATAGCTAAGGTCAAACCTCCTGCATGGAATTAGCAAGTGGAGCTGATTCTGAGCACCAGAAGGCAACAATGGCTTCAGATTTTCTAGAAATAAAACAGAACAGTAAAGATGAGTTAAGATCAAAAGCTTTACAGCATACTCACAAGTAGCATCCTTGCCCTGCTGACCAGCTTTGTGAACTATAAGAATCTTAACTGACCAATTTATTTATTTATTTGGAAAATCAGTGGGCATTTTAGCCCATTACTGATCCCAACAGAGCAGGCAATTTATTGCTCTGATAAAAGAAAACCGTCACACAAAATCAACTCACAGAGAAAGCACTGCTGGAAGAAATGGTCAAATTAACTGAAAGATCTCCATCAGTGGTGAAAAGATAAGGACGGACTAAGGAAAAGTTGGTTTATCCAGCAGTTCTGTGGTGCCACATACAGAAAAGGCAACATTATTGCATAAGACGACAGAAACCTTCATGTAATTCCATGATTTTGGTCTGAATTTTTTATTACCAGAAACAGATCAGAAGGGAGAGAGATACGCAATAAAGTTACTACTTATAAACAAAATTAAAAAAAAAAGAAAAAAAGGGAGTGCACAAATACTTTGTGAAACTATCCTGTTTTGCATTCAGAACCTGCAGGGACCTAGGGAGAGGATTATACTGCAGAGACATCATCTAACAATTAGTGTATTTCATGTATCTGTTGTGGAAGCCGAAAGTTTAAATGGGTTTATAAAAGCATTAGACAAGTTCCCAGAGGACAGGTCCATTACCACTTGCCTAAGCCATTAATCCAGATGCCGTATCTTGGCTCCAAAGTCCCTAAGTTGGGAACGGATCACTATATTTACCCTGGTTCATCATCTTTCTCCCCAGGCATCTGTTACCAGTTAATATCAGAGACAGGCTACTGAGCTGGACAGACACTCAGTCTTGACCTAGGATGGCTCTTCCTTTATCATTTTATGGTGTTAACGTCCAATCGTGATCAGAAAGACAATTCTCTTAAAAGCAGGTTTTCTTAAATTGTTTTCCTCTAAACAAAAAGTCTTAACATTCCTCCTTCCTCATCTTACCAATCATCTCCTGCTGCGACTGATGCATTGACTCATTGACTTCACTGGAGCACCGATCAGCCAGGTTCTTTCCCAAACCGTCTTCTATGTGTTTGTTCAGTTCCTGAAGTTTTACCGAGAATATATGCTCATCAATTTATATTTAGCTAATCAATTATGTTATACAGCGCAGATACATGTTAAACGCTGAGCACTGTTATTCACAGGGGGAAGTGAGAACTACAGATCAGGTTGTCGGTGAATTAAAGTTTCTGTAATAGCTCCAGTAAAAAAGGCAGTTGAAACAAAAATTAATTTCTTTCCAAAAACAAAGCAGAAAATATTTTCAACCTTTTCCAGTTCTAGGTAAGCAGAGATATGCGTATGTCAAAAAGCAAAAATCCTGCAACGCTTAAAGAAGGTGTCACATAAAATGCTATGCAAATTATGAAAATACGGAAGTAGAAATTAAAGGAAAGACAAAGCGCCTGGCTTCAAACCATGCAAGAAAACCTACCATCTTATAGAGCTTCAATACTTGAGGAGAAGGGTGAAAATCTGAATAAAATTCATCAACTAAAACTGAAAGTCGGCAAATCTCATCGGTCATGGCAGAGGAGACCTGGAAGAATGCGGTAAATACATAAAATGTTTCTCCTACCTTTTCCAGCCAGAGTGACAACAGACCACTGCATTAACTGTTACAATAAATGATTCAATCACCCGAGAGTCAGGAAAATTTGCCATTTTAGGGTTTTTTTTTCTTGTTTTTTTAATAATGGAAAAGGAACACACTAGACATTTCAAAGGTACTTCAGAAGATGTGTGGGCACCTGAAGGAGCTGCCTCACAGACGAGACAACACTTGAATCCGGGAGATTTTTCACACTGCCATTACTTACTTTATTTTCTACTTCCTCGGTAACACGTTTGATTTTTTCCTTAGTATCTTCTGTCAGAATGTTCAGCTGGTTTCGAACAAAGTCCAACCTGTCCTTCTGATCTTCTCGCTCTTCCATCGAACGGACTCTAACACAGCAGAAAGGAAGCCACCGTCACCAGCAGGAATTCTCCCAGTAACGAACCAAGCCCCGAAACCAGGCACGGACCACCCAGCTGATGGTTTACTGAATAGCGAAAAAGAATCCAAAGTGCCACTGGCTGAACAAAGCAGAGGCACTGCTTCAGAATGACTGCAATACAGATACTAAATTTACAGGCGCATTTAAGGGCTGCACTGATGAAACATAACTCAAATTACTGGGTTTTGATATCTTTACAAAACCAGCATTTGGAGTTGGAATTGTAACCATTGTACGTAATCACAACTAAAAAAAGGTGTGGGGGGGGGGGGTTCAGGGGCCTTTAATGCTTAGTCTATCCTGATTTAAAAATAAAAAAAAAAAAAAAAAAAGGATAAATCAGATCAAACTGTCCTACTGCTGCTCACCAGCACCACTGAACCATTCCTGAACGGTGACATGGGTCTGATGACCCTGCAAGCAAAGGGGAGGCAGCAGAAACTAACCTTGTCACCACCAACTCTCTTCAGAAGTCCTCGACCTATCATTTAAGTAAAAATTGCTTAAAATCTAAAACAGTTATATCTTGAAGGGCCAGCAGAAACATCAAACAGCAAATCAGATTAAGAGGGGTCACTACACAGCGTTTGGCAGGTCCACTGACAGAAAGAAGTAGAATATCAGAATATTTTCAAACATTTCACAGCACGTTTTCATAGCATCTGACAACCTGAGACACGTTAGTAAGTAAACACACAGTTTGTAAAAGCTGACACATTCAGGAAGATGAGTGTGTTTGACAGGCACAGTGGAGTCTGTTGAAACATAAAGATACACTATTAACAGACACAGAAAGGAGATGGATGGAAAGGATTAAACATGACAGCAAGTTCACTGTCTACAAGAAAGGCAAGAGGCAGCAACAAAAGTGAGGAAAAAACCCATACATATGCAAACCTCAAAGAATATGCGAAACTATCAGACAGAGCAGATGAGCTGCTATCATCAGCACTAAAAGGACTACATGAGTGAAGAGAGAATGAAGACGTTTAAGGACACAATCTGGAAAGGGCCAGAGGCCAAGGCTCTGTTAGCTTGGGCTTTTCTCATCCCTTACAATATTCTAACCACTTGCAAATTAAAGTGTCTACATCCTCCCATTTATTTTCTCAGTGTTACTGTTAATAAAAAGGTAAAGCAGGCCCAACCGTCACTTCTGAAATGCTGGATACAGCTAGAAGAACTTAAAATTTCAACTATTTTTGAAAAAAAAAAAAGATTTGCAAACCCACAGAATGCCTTTGTAACTGTAAGTCAGGAACAAAGAATAACAAAGTAAACCGAGAACTCAATGCAGACGTCACAGATCAAGGACAAGACTGAGCAGTGCTAGGGAAGCGTAGTAAGGCTGACACACCAGGGAAATTCTCTATTTCTTACCAAGCAACAAAAGCGAATTTTAAAGTCCATAATGACCCAGAAAAACCACCAGCATAGAAATGGCTCCTCAGAGGATGTGGAGAAACCAAAACCAACCAGCCCTCCAACCAACCTACCTTTTCTCTGCTGCTGCTACGTTTATGGCGTCCATAATGTTTTTCACAGTGTCTATTATCTGTTTAGCTCTGATAGTGTGCTGTTCAAACTTGGTTTTCACGGCTGACTGCGAGATACACTCCTGCGAGGGGCCCAAGCCACAACACATTACTGCAATTCCATGCCAACACACTCAGGAATTTCACTATCAGAAAGCACATGCTGCTAATTTTACCCCGAACTTAAACAAATGGGAAATAAAAAGGGAGAAAGTATATAGAAATTAAAAGACAACAGAACTGAAATCTCAAATGAGTCTATAGCAGCAAGTCTGTACCTTCACGTTCACTCACAGTAATGTGCAGAGGTTTCTATTCTTTTAAAACAAATTAATAGCGTAAAGGAAAAAGAAAACTCAGATGAATACATAACATAAATCTAGCTCTTCAGAAAATTTTCCAAATTATCTCTTCAGAATTATAAATGTCTAACATAAATGCTGGCAATATTGCCCAGCTTGAGTCTTTTTTCTTGCAATAAATAGTCTTAGTTTCAAGAAGCAGTTCTGTCAATAAAATTTGACATGCTCATGTCAATACTGACCATCCAGGAACAAAATATATATTAGGAATGAGAAACAAGGATTCTCTCACAGGATAGCAAAAAGTTGTTAAGTAGTCCTTAAAAATATTAGCTTATTTGTAGATTATTGAAGTGTTAAATGAAGAAGTAGAAAACTCTCTAAAGATACAATTTCTAACCAGCCTACAACCTTGAATGTTGTACAGTGATTCAGAAATTACAGGACACTGAGTGAAAAGATACACAAATGTTCAATTTGGGCAAAAGCAAATCAGTTGCGACAAGCCATAAATTAAGACACTTGACTTTTTTCAAGCAAGCGCACATCCTGAGTTATACAGCCAATTAAATGCTGTCGGAATTCAACCTGCGCTAAGCCACCACGAAGCAGCAACATCTTCTGGGTTTGAGGGGAAGAAAGCAAGCAGCGAGTTTCTTTATACCAGATCTATGGGGTTTTTAAATTGTTCTCGATCTACGGATGCACCTTTCATATGACAAACAGGTTTAGGTTGCTTTTAAGACTTGCCCATGACCTTAGCACATGTTGTAGTAACAAATTTCAGCTATCTGAAAATAATAGATCAAACCAAAATAAATAAAATGGGTAAAATATATTCCCTGTTCCTCGATGAAGCAGATCTAGAAATCAGCAATGAAAGGCCAGAGTGTCATAAATATCAGCACATTGTAAGAGCTAGACTGCACACAGAGGAAAGAGTCTTCCCAACATTAGTATGTGGTAGATAAAAGGACGACAGTCACTCACAACACAATCAGAAAATCCAAGTTAGAGCACTAGGAAAAACACAAAGGTTAGTTAAACGAGTGAGAAAGGTAAGAGGGGGACAGCAGCAGTTTTGCTGTTAGCCTATAAGTAAGTATTTATCAAAACAAAGAGAAAAGGTACGTTTCAACTGCGTACACAAAACCAGTGACCTTCCAGCCCACTTCCAGTATAGCAAGACAGTCTTTAAGCGCACAGCTTATATTACATTCCCGTGCAGTGGTACGGGAAGGACTCTGCAGTAGCTGTGTTATTCACTCCCATTTACAGCCAGAATTACTAGTCTGCTCTGCCTCCCTCCTCCACACCCCCCCACACCATTTCTGTTACCAGTTTTTTGAAGAAACTTGGGAAACACTACAACCTGAGGAACAGCAGGGTTTGGTTTTATGTAGAATATTGACTAAGGACTGCTGCTGTTTCCATAAGGCATTTCTATGTAACTTGTAAAATTTCAGAAGATACACACACAGACTACTTTCTGACATGCCACAATATAAAAATTCAGAATTGATCAACTAATCCGAGCGTTTCCTTTAAGACTGGATATCTTTTTTTCTGTGTTGTAATACAGCTGACATACATAGCAACATCACTTTTTAAAGCTACTACATGAATCTCCAAAACCTTAATTTCACCCCTGCTTATAAGTGTTTCTAGTAATGCCTGGACCAGTTTTTCTTTTAGCAACTTTAACCACCCCGTGCTTTGCGGAAAAACATGTTGTATCTATGTTTGGAATGCCTTTTGCCCTCACACAAAAGTCTACATAAATGTAGTTACAAATATTACAAAAAAGGTCTAAAACTTTCCCATATCACAACAAACTAGCACTGATGGGTGGTTTCTACATTTTTATTTTTTTTTAAGATTCTAGCTATAGTGAACTCATATTAGTCCTGGGATGAACAGGCTTTCCCATCAGGGAACTGATACTAAAATCATGAATGTGGAAGTACTGGAGAAGTAACAGTTCCTCCTCTCAGTCCTTGTGGAAAACAGGAAGAAGCCACCCAGTTTTAGTGAGGACAAAAGCAGGGTGAGAGAATCCAAGAGGAGCAAAACCAGCAGATACAGACAGTGGGAACACGGGACACGTGGACAGGTTTAGAAGTGAGGTGAGGAGGTAGCTTAGAGATGTGAACTGGACGAAAGAGTGCAAGAAACATTTGGAAAGTGTGAGCAGGGCACCTGAACAGGGACAAGGAGCTAAAGGCAGGACAGACAGACTGAAGCAGAGAAAGGGTTCGCGTTTGACAAGGACAGACAGCAGCATCTGTGCTCTCGTCCTCCCCCTTTCACAGACTGGAGTGGAATCCAGGAGTCTTGGGACTTGCACCTCCTCTGTCAGGAAACAGAGTAAATGCAAAGCGCCTTAGCCAGAAGTGCTTAGGCTGTACTCATGGCTAAACAGCATCGGAATTCGGTCTAGCAGCACATAAAACACGGCATCAAGTAGGATTTTGTTCACAGACTGAACACAGAAAGTTCTACCTGACGTATGATATTCTTAATTAATATACGAGCTGGTATAGCCTAATGCTGGTAAACGTAAATGACACCAGCACTCTGTTGTCATCAGTTACCTTATCAGCTCAAGTGACAGTAATTTGAGTATTAGGTCTGAAGATTTCAGACCTGGTGAACCATTTAAGTATCAGCCTTGCTTTAAAAGCAAATAAAATGTTATTATAACTTAGGAAATTGCCCACAAAACTTAAATGTGCTGCAACATCAGACACTCAAAATTTAAAATGCTTTGGCAATCTTAATTTAGCAGATGTTGTCATGCTCTCTAAGCGATGTGATCACACTCCTATTCAAAGCCACTCATTAAGATTTCAGGATGAAACATGGTGGAGCAGGGAAAAACGTTACAGAATCCACTCTCACTGGTGTGAGTCAGAAGGTGTGCCGCAAATGAAACAGATAATGTGAAAGAAGAAAAAAGTTGTTTTAAGGCCATTCAGTGCTGTCACAGAATTGGTTTTTGTCCCTGCCTCTGCCAAAGAAACTCGTCATGGTTGTGACCTTGTGATGGATGCTTCTCATTTTGGTGGCCAACTTGAGACCGTGACATCCGATTTACAGATGTGCTGAGCTCTCAGCGCATCACATCATTTAATAAGTCATACGTCCATCTTAATCTTGAAATATCCTAAGTGTTGAGTGCTAAACCATAATTACAAGAGATTTTGTCAAAAAAGCTTTGGGTACAGCACATGGCAAAATATGTTAAAGAACAATAATTGATCTACAAGCTTAATTTACACTTTTTTTCCTACGGGTTCAAAGTCTCATACTATAATTCTAAGGACAAAAATTACAAACAAAAACTCCTTTTTGGCTATAACTAGTGACAAGGAAGGAATTTTGGCATTTGATGGGTTTTTTTTAAATGTACCAAACAAGGACTGACTTACTGGCTCAGGCACACAAGAGGCGTCTTGAGCATTTGCTGTATACAAACTACAGTCACATGTTCAGGCTCATGTTGCATGAGATATGCCAATACATACCACACAAAACCATCAAGGCATATCCAAAATGCCTCCTTAAAGATACCCAAGAATGGCTTTAATTAATTAGATTTATCAAATTCAGTGAGACAAATGCATCCTATCACAAAGAAATTACTCAACTGCCTAGCCAATCACTTCTGAAGAAACTGTCAGCTCCCAACGATGAATACAGGTAAACTGAGGGTGAAGGATGGATTCTGTACAGCAACAAGGATGCGAAAATAGTGTTAATGTTCAGAGTAGCAGAGCTAAGAGGCAGATAATGGTGACAATCTAGAAACTCTGGCTTTAAAAATGCAAGTCAATATTTAGATTTACATTGGTGAAACGGAATTTCTTACTATTTGTGTCCTCAATTACAACAATTAATTACAAAGCTACAACTTCAGACGAAATAAGTCTTACCATACAGCAAATACTTCACCAGCTCATGGTTATAAGTGATACATTCCTTTCTCAGGGCATCACCTCTTTTTACAGAGACTATATTGTTATTGTGACCTCAAAACATGAGCTCAGAGTCCAATTTTGGTCCCTTTCCCCACTGAACAATAGTTATTTCTAACAACTATCTGCTATGCAAGGTGAGAACAGATGAACAGAGCCCACAGGTAAGGCAAAGCTGTCAGATGGTGTGAATACCTTACACTCCTCCACTTCTTAACACAGGTCATGTTCAGTAAAATTAAGCTAAGCATAAACAAAAGCTACCTTTGCCATTAAAAAACAGGCAGTCTAAGAAGCCCATCATAAATACCTCAAATATCTGCTCAAAATGTTGAAATTCCTGGAATCTTGTTTGAAATCCTTCAGCAAGTGCTCCACCTGTGAAACATAACAGACCATAAGGGAGAGAGCAATACCTCACAGCAGCGACTGCATCTTAAGTATTTTTGTTTATCAGGTTTTATGATATTTTTCTGTGTTTGAGGAAAAGCAAGAGTTCCTACACACCACCCTCTGGCATTCCTTGGGCCTTCTGTCTCCTGGCACTCAGAACTTCTTTTGCTGAAACAAAAAAGATGCGATTCCTGGCTTCTACAGGATCAATAACTTTGAGTTCATCAACTAGAAAAGTCAGACAGCGCTCCATGTGCTGCCTGCGCACCTAAGGAAAAGGTAAAAATCTCATGAGAAAAAAGCAAAAATTGAGCCGTCATCAAATCAGAACGTCAGAGTCAGAAACAGCATGCATCTATTGCAGTTTCATTTGCAGGTTGCTTTTTGCTCTGAACAAGGAATAAGTTATCTTAATTTTCTGACCAAATAACTTATCCTTTTATTAATACGACAAAGCTGGTGTTTTCATATTAATAACTGTATTACCTAGGCAATTTAGCATGCTTTTATGCATGTGCAGGCCTTTTCTTTAGATATATATGTATTTTATTTTATTTTTTAAATATCAACCCAAGTAAGAGCCATCAAGTCACTTACATCTTCCATATATTCTGGTTCTGATGCGGAGGCATCCCATCTATTATTCAAGATGAAGATGTTTGGCTTGGAAAGTCGTTCGTTCACTTTATGGAAAAAATGTTTTTCCTAAGAATTAAAGCACAAAAACAAAATTCCCCTGACATCCAAACCAGAGTCATGCATTCTTCTGTAACAAATTCTGAAGTTAAACAAGCTTTTAAAACAGTTTCCTATTAAAAAGAATTCATTAGCATTAAAAACCACAGATACCCAACACAAAACGACTTACGATAGTTCAGTAGTCATCAAATGACTTAAACTCGATGCCAATGCTAAAATTCAAAGATACTGCAAGCTTCTCTAAAAATAGGTACAAATACAAATTAAGAAAACTTCCAGAACAAATAGTTTAGAAAACACTGGAAAAGAAAGTCTATTTTTCTATAAATCTATCACATCATTCATTGTGGGTTTTTTTTCCTCCTTGTTTCACTCTTACTATCACAACACTTAATCTCCTTTAATACTCCTAGCCCTCTATTAAATTTAAGCTACCAACATGCTCCTGTCCACCCTGACAAATCTGGTTTCTATATCCAGAAAAACACTCTCTGACTATATTCTTCAACTAGCCAACATCAGCTTGAACTACAGACAAGTTATATTTCATATATGAGGATTTATGGCTTGAGCCACAGGATAAAAGCCATTGCTGAATGTTTTCACTTTAAAAACAAGACATGCAGCTACCTGAGAACATATTTGGGTCCCTTGCCCGTACCTACCACCCATCATTGCTGTTTTCGTAGTCATAATGGTTAAGTGGTGATGGAGTGAATCCCACCTCGGCACAGCTGAAACAGAAGAGATCTCTGCACTGCCATAAGCTTTTTGGATCTGCAGCAGGACACGACCATGTATTCTGGGCACAACACTGGAGATACTTAACCCCTGACTGATGGAGACTAATGTATGTGTAAAAAAGAGTACTGTTGCAGAGACAATAACTTTATCTGAAGAGAATTTATGAAAGAATATTAGAAAAATGACGTTCATGCAAAAAATCTGTGGTTATGTAGCAGCTGCCAAATATTCTCAAACCTCTTATGGTAAAAATAATTCCTAAGGAGGATGAGAACATAGTTATCCTATGCTTTACCTGAAGGATAAACTTGCGTAGATGAAGAAAGAAATTACCAATTGCCACAATGCAAAGCAACATACAAATGCTTTAGAGCAGTTACATAATTGTTAAAGGAAACTTCATTAGTGACTACCAGGATGAAAAAATTAAAAAGAAGAAAGAGTAAAAGAGCTGTTTAGTGAGCGAAAGCCTCAATCACAGCTAAAATCTACTTCCTTTCCCTCCAATATACACCCTGGACACTGGCTATTCCCAGATTCTAGTAATTACAAGGTGCTCAGTGTTGAGTGAGGATTTATAGGCATGGCAACCAAAAAAACTCAGCAAGACTTCAATGCTTCAAACAAATTGCAAGACTAACCTATTTCTATTTAGCAGCTTTCAGCCGTGCCCAACAAGGAAAAAAGGCTGCCCAAAAATCACATTGAAAAGCAGAGTAGCACTTCTATGACTGGGAGTTAAGGATCAAACAAATTCAAAATTGGCAGAATCTTCCAGTACAGCCTATACGTCTTTGCTGCATATTTACTGTCTTGGTCAGATTGTTTTTAATGGTTCATTTCTCCTGAGCAAATGACAGAACCAAATCTAATTTGGCCTCTTCTCTGTACTTCATTACACCAAACTGAAATCTGGCAGGCAGGTCCTTATTAGTTTCATGTTACCATATGGTAATGAGGTGTTCACTAACACCCAATCTTTTTTTCATCTTCCTTTTTTTAATTTAAAAAAAATAATCAAACCAACTACAGTATGTAAATAATCTAAACAATTTCTGGACTCCCTGCATACAAAAAGCCAAAAAGCATCCTTCACGTGAGATAATGGAGAAGATAAAACCACAGTTGTGCCAAATCCTCTCTTTGCCTTGGATGGTGTCAGAATCTTCTTTCCCTTTAAATCACATCTCTTTTGCATTTGAGTCTTTGTGGATTTGGCTCAGAAGATGGAATGTAATGTTTTTAAACTCATTTTATGTTCTTCTCAGATTTCTACCAAACTATTCTAATTTGGTACAATGCAAGGAAATACTATCTTTGCACATTCAGTTCTTTATTGTATTAAATTGCCTCAATAATTAGAAAGTTCTGACACTGGATGTCAGAATTATGCTCAGAACTATCAGAGCCTTTTATTTGTCTACAGTAGGCTTAATAAAAGTCTTCAAGAGATTTCTCAGTAGCATTATATTACATTCTGGAAGTCCCACTTCCAATAACTTAGAAACCTTATATTGATATTGTCAGCATTCACAATACTTAGTTTAGTCAAAACCGGAGATCACTACACAATTAAAGCAAATCTCTGGTCTTGTATTTTGAGTATCACAACAGCTTCTTTGGCCACCTTGGATGCTTTCCTTCTAGGAGTCATACAATATTTAGGCTGCAAGCTATACAGAAGTCTTCTCTATCAAAAGAAGGCTTTACAGAATAAAGGTGATAAAACATCTTCAGCTCTCCATGTTGCACAGAACCGTGAAAGAAGAATGCTTACTGTTAGCATCTTCAGAAGAAGAAATACAGTCCAACGACTGCAACCTGTAGCACTCATTCTCAACACAAGGTGTACCAAGGGAATTCACCCTCTTCTGAGCCAAGAACACATGAGGAAGACAACAGAAATTCAACTCCCTTCACCTACTTTGTGTATTTTACTGAACTTCTGGATATGAAATACTCCATAACTTATTTCTTTGATAATACAAGTGTCTTCAGCTGACAAATACTGACAAACCATAAAGCAAGACAAGCACTGCATCATCCATTTATCAAAAAAGAAACTCAGATAGAAAGGACAAACGTGATGCTCAAGTCAGAGTAAGCAAAGCTGGTAAGAACCTTGGTTCTCCCTTCCCTAGTAAGGGATATACGTTGTTTCTTGCCTCCCACCCCCAAATCCTATCCACAAGGTCTAAGGGCAATGAATCATGGGAGCTTCAGTGAAGGTCTAAGAGAAGCCATTTCAGTTATGGAACTGCTGAGTATTTAAATGAAGAAGCAATGTAAAACCATTGCACATCATACCGTGTTCATGAGAGTCGATTCAGAATTGGCAACCAAGACAAACACGTCAGCATCTAAGCAGAATTTGTCAATCCAGCTGTCCAGTTCCGTAGTGACATCTGTGCCAGGGCTGTTGAGAATAAAAAACACAAACTCATATTTACACAGCAAAGGAGTATTTGATTTTTAGAAACTGATAAAAATAGAGTGGGATTGCCTAAGGGCCTTGTAAGAAGATCCAAAGCTCTGTATCTTTAGACTGATGCTTACCTCAAGCTTAATGCAAACATAACAAAAGCCAATTACCATTTCGCATTTATCAGTCACTCATTGGACCGTTTACTCATTCCAAAATGCAGTTTCTAATGAATAAATACGCAGGGCATAATAGCCAAGGGAAGCAACAGGCAGTTCATCAGAAATCCAGGCAGTCTCACAGAATGGTCCCTCTCCCTGTATCCCAAGTTTTAGATTTTAATCAGAAAAGTACAGTTGTTCATAAAATATTTTTTCCATTAATAGAGGCCTACTTTAAAGTGATACATAATGCAAGCTGGGCATAGATATAATAAGAAATTAAAATGAAGTTAAAACTACAGTGTTGTCAGTTTTTAAAAAATAAGTGGAATATGAGCATTAGGTCATGTTTGCAACACCTCAATTATTACTGGTTCAAATTTGCTCTCTTTACCAGTAAAAAGATTATTTTCTCCTACAAGTACCTGCTCTCTCAGATTTCAGGCTGGTTTTGTTTTTTTCCCCCCCCCTTTAAGTTTCACCTTTAGCAACCAAGACTGTGCAGACCAAATCATGCCATACATCTTATCTATGCAAGGATCCCTTCTGGGCTTCCAGCATCCTTGAGCTACGCATAAGCTCAGAAGCGCATCAAACCAACCAGCTCCCTGTGCCAGTCGGGCCGACTTTCTCTATGACTAACACAGGACCTGAGTTTGCACCTAAGAAAATAATGACAAACTCCCAGCAATTTCAAAGGTGAAAAATTAGAGATGCAACAAAAAGCGCTACAATTTATCACAATGCACTCTGGATGTTATTTTGCGGGATATGAAGAAATCATACTTCACTCTGTTCACTCTATAAATTAATCTATGTTGATTCACATGAGGTACAGATCACCTAACAGTCTGAAAAAGTATTACCAGGTCATACTTCGCCGTGGTCAGGAATACGGGCATTTGACATAGACAAAGCAACAGCTTTCAGAATTCTTTAAATACACAAACTGTAGGAAATACTAGCCCAACACCCGGGTGCACACAGCCGACAGTCACAGTTATGTTTTGAGGCACCCGTTACTTTGATATGTAGGCACTCCAACTCTTATCAGAAGCTTTTAAAAATGAAGTCCAGATTGCGTACACTTCCCATGATCAGCCTGAAGTGTTTAAAAACAGGAGATGGGCCAAAGGCTGTTGCTGCAACAACCCTATTCATGCTTCCATACTGTTTTTTTTTAAAGGTAGAAGCATTCTCAGCCACAAGCTAGTCCCTTATTCAGCTCAGTCTCAAGACACTTGTTTGTTCCAACTGTTACAAGGCCAAACTCGCTGGGGTGATGACAAGCAGCAGTATACACAAAAGAACAAACTCCATACTCTCTCTCTCTGTCAAAAAAAGAAGTCTTCCAATAATTTTACAACCTAACAACCACGACACAATCAATCAGTAAACCAGTCTCTTTTTTAAGAATTATAATGGCTAATTTATTTAAGGAAACATTTACTAAAACAGAAAACATACCTGTCCACTAAAACCAAATCGTCTCTCAGCAGGGCACACTTTGACTTGGGCCAAAAGACATGGACGAGACAGCCAGCTTTCAAATCTTTATCCATGTGAAGAGCATGAGCAAGCTGATTGACTGTCTGTAAAGAGAAGACAAACATGAATGCAGAACACAAACAAGTCTGCAGGCCAGTCTGATTTGATTCTCAAGGAAACGTGGACAGGATCTATCTTGAACAGAATTAATAGAGTTCATACTTCCTCCTAGTGAATACTTGTGATTTATTATTTTTTTTTAACCTTTTAGACTCGCCAGCATCTAAAGAACATATCAATGTGGGCAGCTAAATAAGCTAAGCACCGTAAGGCCAAATGAGAAGCACATTCCAAATCTTTAGCAAGTAACAGAACTTACTCTCAGTCCTATAAAAACAGATCACACAACATACGCTACACTACAATCAGACACACATTTGCTGTTTCTCTGAAATACCCAAGAAAAATTGCGAAGTAGACAATTTTAGTTTGTTAGTTATTCCCTCCCAAGAACTTAAAAATGCAGAACGAGTTGGCCTTATACTTTTGTTAGACCTGAAAGTGTTGTTAAAAGACAGATCTTCTGAGAAACGGTTACTGTGAAAAGTAGCATTAATCATTGAAAAACTGTACCTTGACACTCTTCTTTTCCTCAGATCCTTCTGTCATAAGATAAGCCTTATCTCCATCTGTCCCCTCCACACTGAGAAAGCAGTTAGTTGTGTGGCCAATCCCACTAGGAAGTACCTTATCCCACAGCATTGCATTAATGACCGAACTCTTCCCGCTGCTTGTTCTAGAGGGGAAGAAGATAAAAGCACTCTGAGCACAGCACAGCAGCATCACAAATACCTTTGTCTTGAACTGAACGCATCCCCGTTTCATTGCATCAGACCCACATACTGCAAGCTGGTTTGGGTGATAGAGCTTCAAGCCAGTACAGCATAGCTTGACAGAAAAGAACAGTGAGTGCAGGAAGAGTTCATCTGAACAGCAATTACAAAAATCTTTTCTTGGTATCAGCATTGCCCATGCAACCGAGGAAACCAATTTTCATTTGCATAACACATACTGGCTCAACAAGCCCAACCTCTACTGGCAAGTATGATTTAGCTGGTATACCTCAATCCATGTGAGGAATTTGAAAAGATATTGGCTCAACTTTGCTACACCGGGAAAAGCACCTAGCACAAAAAGATGCCTTAGATCAACTTAAAGCAATTGCTAAATCTCAGCACACTGTCCCACCTCAGGGGGCAGCCTGCCCTCTTCTTTGTGCCAGCCCTCGCATTCCTGTGGAAAGGAACCACTTGAAAATATATGTAACGTTTTGGGCAGCATTATGTTCTGATCAGACAAAAATTCCACATGCCTGCTCACAGCAAATCTAAAGGAATTCCAGGGATGCCAGAGGAGGACATGAGAAGGCTGCGTGACAGGGGCAGGGAAGGACTACCCTCTACGGTGGCAATCAAGTCCTTAAAATGTTTGTGAATTTACCACCTCGGCAAGTTACTGTCTTCAGAGAAACATCTTTTCTTTAGCAGTCAGGAAGGAAATGCTGCTTCTGATAGTCTTCTAAGCATGAGACGAGGTACAAAAGGAGCATCGCTATACTTATGCCTTCAGATACGTTTCAAAGCACTGCTGTCTGGGAATTCTCATCACAGCCAGCAATGACAACTCAGAACAATTTACTGGATGATAATCTCAACTGAATGAAGACTCCTACAGTAAGATGTGAAACAATGTACAAAAAAACCTCTCAAATTTATTTCTTGTGCATAATCCTTATAATACAGATGCTGTCTTTAATAAGGGAACTTAATCTTGTCCTTATTTCAGAAGGAAGAGGTAGCTAAACTAACCAAAACCCTGTTGATTTAATGGAACTGTTGACCCACTCAAGATTCTGCAAGAACTTGATGTTCTCAGTAATGTCCTACTTCACACTAACCCTCTACCCCTCACCCATAAAGATTTGAGGTTTAAGTATTACACAACAGTATGAACTTACATAGACCGTAACTCATTTTTGAACTGCTACTTCTTCTAGAAAAAGCCCAGTGCTCACTGTACAACAGTTTACAAATTTATTCAGAATGCCAAAGGGAGAGTTAAATTCTCTTTTCCCTGCTCTGAACTTCTGCCCTTTGCAAAAGCAACTTTTATCACACATCACAGCTTGTAAATGTATTCAACTTTTACCTTTGTGAAATATCAAGGCTGAGATGTAAATAATTTCTTTATCCCATATACTTTTCTTGTTGCTTTTTTTTTTTTAAAATAACGGAACTATTTTTAGCAAAGTAAAGACAAGACCACTGTTGTACACATTTTTTCCAGTACTATCACAGAATTTTTAGAACTAAAACATTAACATTCATGCTCCAGAAAAAAAAAACTATGTAACCGCATGCTTAAATTTAAGCACAGAAAAAAATCAATCTTCTTGAAGCAAAGTGGACTAAGAGACCCCAGACTATCTAGGCACACAAAGAAACATTTGAAAGCACTGGAACTGTAGTCTTTTAGAAGGATTTCACTCTCTTATATCTGACTTCACATTCTGTAAGGCAGATTTTCATCATCTTTCTACACCCTTCAAATTTTACAGGAACAGAACGGCACAATGTTTGGAAGGCAGACATTTACCAGAAGTGGTAAGACCCCATCAAAATTTCCTCACTGAAAACTTAAAACTTTTTCACTAAGATGAGACTGAAATGCAAAACACAACACACACAGAGCAGAGACACATAAAACCTCAGTGCTTTGGGTCTAAACACCTGACAGCATGTCTTTAGGATACTTCTTACGTAGTAACACATTTTGGGTGCAGCAAATACATTTCCTTTTAACTGCATTTTTTCCTGCTGTTAAAATAATAAGAAAATACAGCTAAGGTGATCCCAAGCTGACCAAAGTTAAAAATTTTTGAATACTGAAAATACGGGGTTTTTTAGAACAGAAGTGAGTTTAAATCACCCATAACTTTGGAAACGCTATCTAATTACATGAAAGGTTTGACACTTGGTCTGTAGTAATACCACCAAGGATCGTGAACTAGAACTTTTCCCAATTAGCGACTCAGGAAAGCAGAAATTCATAGCTTCATTCAGATTGATCTGTAACTTTGTTACTGTTATCCCTTATAATCATCACACAGATCTATCAGACTAATGATACAACCACCAAGGAAACTGTCTCTGTCTATTTTCTTTTACCTGCTCATAGTCAAAACATGAACAGCTCAAAGTTTAGTTTTTCAGTACTTGTGATCAAACACAAACAAAAGTTTGCAACAGTAACAGTCCAGTAAAACAAAGATATTAAACAAACAAAACCACCACCTTAGAAAAAGAAAAGCCATTCTGGAGAAGATGAATAACACACTCAGACCTTCCCAACTCAAATAACGGATGTATAGAGGATAATTATTTTACAAAGTTTATCAATGAAAAACATGTAACAAGACATGCATAAATAATCTACAGTCACAAAGCAAGATAGCATCAAAGAAACAATCAGCATCAATTAGACAAGAACGAACACGGTTTTATGCATATTTCAAACAACAATTACGCGATGAAGCACTAATTCCAGTGCATTTAAATTAGAAATAAGGACCCTAAGCCCTGCCAAAAAAAAAAAAAATATCAAATCAAATTAAGTTCTGGTAATTCCGCTCATTACCTGCCAAAAAATGCCACTTTCATGTGTCTCCGTGAAAGCACCTCACCGATGACTGCTAACTTATTTTTATATGCTTGTATTTTTGCTAGTTCGTCTTCTGTTGCTACGTGTTCAAGCTCTGGGTTCCTGTACGTTGCTATACATAGAAAGAGAATAACACAAAAGCAATCACGTACAGAGTACACGCTCCAGGATATAAAATACAGATTACCAGTACTTCACATGCCCACAAAGACCTGTGTAAATTTCAGTTATACAGCGGTAAGAAAACAAACCGAACAAAACCCCACTACAGACACTGATACCCTTGTCATTTGACAGCTGCACCACGGGCACTTGTGAAATCATGACATAAATCACTTCAGATTAATCAACAATCTAGCTGCTGGATTCAATAAGCCCTTGACCAGAGCCTGCAGTGCTGATGTGCCCCGCTCTCTGCGACACCTGCCTCCTTCAGAAAGGAGAACCGGGACCTCTCATGGATGTACCAGGGCGGCTGGGCTGTCTTCTCCCTGCAGAGCTCACGGGGGTAATGAGCAATCAAATCCATGTGGCGACACACGCGCCTCCACGTTGCTAGAACTTCTGAGGGTGTAACCAGCGGTTCTCTGCATTGCATCAGGTCGATCTACTTTTCTACTGAATAATGGGAGAACCTGTTTGTCCCTTCTTCAGTGCAAAGGAAACCACAACAGGACTTCAAACACTGGAGTTGTTAAGATTTCAGGCTCATGGAAAGGAGGCCAAGCTACCAGCCCAAGCGATGCAATCAGCTTTTCATATGTGTAACTACCCTAGGCATTCCTGCTAGCCTAAGTTAAAAAAAATCAATGTCAAATGAAAAGCATGACTATTTCTGGAGGCACGTTTACACAAACAGCGTACTGCTACAACGTACATTGCTGTAAAACATATTCAAGGCAACGGACAAGGCCCTTGCGTTTAAGGTGAAAGCTGACCTTCCACAAAAGTTGCTCCTTCGGTGACATAGTCCAGCAGCTGGTCGAAGATGGCCGTGATTGTCTTTTTGGCCAACACAAAGTGCTTCAGTGGGGACACGGTAGCTTCTGCCATTATGCAACTGAAAGGAAAGTTACATAAAAGTGACCAGAACACCCGATACAGCCAATTCCATGAAAAGTCATACACTTCTCACCCAGTCATTTAAAAAAAAAAAGCCCCAACAAAACCACAACCTCACACCACAGTGAATACCAGCAAGCTTACTTTATCCTGACGAACTCTTCTCTCTTCCCCTTGCCCCAGGCACCAACAGCGGCTGGCGAGGGGTTTAAATCGGCTGTGTGCGGCCCGTTCTCCCCACACGAGGCCTCACGGACGGCGGCTCCCGACCTCCCCCCGCCTGGAGGTCAGCGCTGTCCCCTCGGCCCAGCGCGGCCGGGCCCGCGGCGCCCCCGAGCAGGGCGAGGGGCCAGAGGGCGGCCCTGCCCGCTCCCGCGCCCTCACGGAGCCCCGGGCCGTTCCGCCGTTACCCGGCAACCGCCGCGCCGCTGGCGGGGCCCGGCCCTCCCCGCCGCCGCCTCCTCCAGGCCCGCCGCCGGGACGGGGGCGGACATCACTTCCGCTTCCGCCCCGCTCCCGGAGCCGCCGCGGGAAGGGAGCGTGGCCGCCATTTTTAGTGAGGGCCGACGGGGGTTGGAGGGGGGGCGGCCGCCATCTTCAGCGAGGGCAGAGGAGGAGCGGCTGCTCGTGAAATGAAGACCGGGAAAAAGCCCCCTGGGCCCGGGGAGGGGAGGTGGGGAGGGCGCCCTGGCACCATGGCTCTCCACAGGCCCTGTGAGGGGGATGGCGGCTGGGCCTCAGCGGGGTCTGGGGATCAGAAACAAAGGCAACGCCCCACAGCTGGGGGGTTCCACAGCCAACACCATGGTTTGTAGAATCATACAGAATCCTCGAACAGGTGGGGGTGGAAGGGACCTTTAAAGGTCATCTAGTCTATTTAGCCCCTTTTAATCAGAGTCCGCTTAAACAACAAACGCCAAGGACTTTCAGGAGTTCAAAAGCACCAATAGTTTATACATTTGATACAGCACCGTGGAAGAGCATAGGAAAATGAGGACAACCGCGAACAATGAAAATCAATGACACTTAATAAGCATTACAGAGAACACATTATTTGAGAATTACTAACCCGCTGCATTTTAAGTTCTTGCAATAATTAGTGGGATTTAAATTCTGTTTGAAGTGAGTCTTTCATATAAAAAAAAGCCAAAATACACGACACGCATCTAACCTAAAGTCTCCTAAGTCTGAAAAGCAAAGAATCAAATACAAATGACTCCCAAATACAAAATACTTCCCAAACCTATCTCATGATTTTGTGTAGCTTCTAGTTAAGTGTTCGTGAGGCAGATGAACCTTGCAGGTATCTGTGTAATGAGTGAGCTTGATGCACTTATTGTCTCGGTGAAAAAAAATAAGTAATATTGGCATACTTCGATGAGTGCAGATCCTTCCTCACTGCAGGCAGAAGGCTTGCTCCAGCGACAGGGTTAAAGGCGACCGAAGTCTCTGGCAGTGTCGGAGCCGCTGCATTCACGCGCTCTCAGTTCACCTCGGGGCAGCAATGTCAACGCACTGACCTTCCCCCTACACGCTTCACATAAACGAACCCAACTCTTCTCTTCCTTCAATGGGAACAACATACTGTCCTTGACGTGCGCAGCCATTCCTTGCGGCCTTCCAACTTCTAGACGGGCTCCACTCATTGCCTATTTTTTCTACTACTTAATACCTTTTTTGTTTTAACATGCTGATCATGTGGAAGCCAATATCCTACTTGTGTTCCTGCTAAGGCAAAAAGAGACCAGCTACTCCTGTACATTTCCATTTACTTTCTGATAGATATTAAAAAGAAAATACTAACATTAGCCCCTTATTTATAAAATCCAACCTAAGCCAAACTTGAATACATTCCTCATTAGGGACACCATGGGGCACATTTTAGTTAGGAATTATTTGGCTTCGTAACATTCCTACGGGGTATTCTTTTCATTCCCAGTTCAGAGACCAGAAATAACACAAGTCAAAGTGAGACAAAGTTTTTTCAGGAGTCAACAAGCAAGTTTTCTGTATCACAGGGCTCCGTGCTTTTACGGGAGACCACCTTTCCTGTACAGGACACAATGCTGTTCTATACAAACACACACACTTCTTAAGCCCACTTACTTATTTGTTGGGGTTTTTTTAAATGTCTTTTTTCCACCTCTTGTCACTGTCCCCTGGAACAGCTTCCTTTCCAGAGCTCAGCTGTGCCATTCCACCTGTGTGTCGTCACCAAGAGTTTTAAGAAAACCAGCATTCCCCCCTCTCAGTTATACCCCTATGAGCAAAATTAACTTTACATATATAAAATAACTCTTATTAGTGCTTTGTTAACTCTATCATTGCTACCATTTTAAGCCAGCCAGGATGAATGTGTTCAAAATAGGAAACCAGCAATTCTACTACAGACATTCATTTTCTATACAACGGACTAACAAAATGCAGTCGGGACACCATCGGGTTGCCCTTTTCAATAAGAAGATTTAGCATTAAATCACCATTTCAAAATGACAAAAACAGTCTCACCTCCTACACAGAAATACACGCTCACTGGTTGCCTATATTCAGCCAATTTTGACGCTTAACTTTAAATTTAAAAATCAAATGCAATGACCCTTGCATGCCTTGAAGCTGGTAACAGCAAATCCCACTGATCAAGAAATGTTTTACACACTAATTATATCTATACAAAGCTTGCATTAGACAATCTTACATTACAAATTTACAATCAATGCAGAAAGAAATGTACACTCCACCACTAATTTATGGGTCATTTCAGCCCGGTAACTATCATGATCTAAATGACCTCACCCTTATTTTTATCTGTCCAAGGATCCACTCAGAAATACAGATACAGAATGAATCATAAAAATTCACTTCTAATGATTATAATGGCAGGAGAGCACTATCTAATCTGAAGAGATGTGTGAAATCATTTGAAAGTGATAAAGTTAATAACATTTTAGTAGTGTACCAGTGTTTCAAGCCAGCATATAGGAGAAGTTTAAAATTTAGAGAATTAAAATAACTGACCTCAAATTACTAGCGGTGGGAAGCTAATTATAAATATACAGAATTATAATAATATAATTATAAACTATTAGAAGCTTGCTCTAAATGAGGTTGGTGATATTTCAGCAAGAGCTAAATTAGGGTTTCAGATATGAAAGTGACACTCTGTACATTTTCAGCTGGATCACTCTGCAGATTCCCTTACAATTATCCCTAAAATGTGTCCCAATCTACACACAAGTAGTACGTGTTTCCTTGGTGCATTAGAAGATAGGAACCGAAGGTAAATAAAAGGAGACAAAAATCATGTGGCAGGTCTGTAGTAAATGCGTGGATGAGAGGGTTGTTGGACAGTCCCACAGCCAGGAGCTGAAATTAAACACTGAACAAAGAAAATGAATGATGAGGATGGATAGGT
Organism: Dromas ardeola; assembly: GCA_013398915.1. Classification (NCBI taxonomy): domain Eukaryota; kingdom Metazoa; phylum Chordata; class Aves; order Charadriiformes; family Dromadidae; genus Dromas; species Dromas ardeola. The sequence goes on from VYZM01006251.1 coordinate 419,403, forward strand.
ACCCCAAGAGAAAAACAGGACAATTTTAAAAGCTTATCAAGCATATGAGGTGGGAAATACAGGCTGGTATGTGAATTTGGAGATGTCCATGCCTGGGAATTTTTGGAACACCCTTATCTTTGGCAGGCTGGTGCAATTCACTGAACACGAGCACAATGACCTGCTGCCACAGAGGGTAACATGAGCTGGATATGCAGTTAGATCAGTATGGCATTACTTAGGCATGGAACTAGATGTTGGCTTTTTCCTTCTCCCTTTCTAAACTTGAGAGCTGCTCTCGTACATCAGATGTGCAAGTGCGCGATGACCATCAGAACTGCTATCACAACATGCAACTACTCCCACCGTCCCTCCCCCCAGAATCTGATCCATCACCCTGTAAATGTGATTATTCCTACCGAAACCCCTCGGCAAGGAAATTAACACCACCAAGTTGTTACACGTGCTTTGCTGATATAAAGAGAAAAACATTAGAATTGTATAATTGCTGTTAAAATTGTATTTAATATCACATTTTAGTGACTGGAAATTAATTCCAATTCTAACAAATTGATTACAGGGAAAGAAAGTAATCAAGCCGTCTCATGTATCTGAAGATGACTTAAGAGATCTTTTTCATTTCCAAACCTCATTAAGCAATCGGTACATTTATGAGGTAAGTCTGCTGAGTGCCTGAAATCCAAATGAGTTTTAAGGTCTTCAATCTGTCCTGTTGAATATTCACAGTACTGACACAAATAAATCCCTTCAGATAAATGAGAGCTTAAATGCTTGCAGTACTCCAACATACCTGAAAAGCCCTTCCCACAGTCATCACAAACATGAGGGAATATTTTGGTGTGTTCAATCGCTACGTGCCTGTTGACATTTGTATGCAGCCTGCTCCTAAAGCCGCACACTTGGCACACAAAGAAGTTTTTGCATTTGTCAAAACTGATTTTGTTTATGAGACTGTACTGTCCGCGCTCCTTGTTATGATAGCTGTCGCTTAACTCTATCAGCCGACACGCGTGTTCGTTCACCACGTGGCTATGCAGATCTTCTGGATCATTTGTTTCGTGCTCACAGAACTGACACAAATACTGCTCGTCACAGCTGTGCTCCTGGAAGTGCAGGTACAACTCGCTGCTGGAGGAGAACTGCATATCGCACTGCTCACACCAGTAAAGGTGGTCGTTGAAGTGAGTGTCTGCTATGTGCTGACTCAGATTCTCAAATATCACTGTTTTGTAATCGCAGTATTTACAGATGTACGGATCCTCCTCATGTAGTTTTACATGTTCAATGAGCTGCACTTTGCTGGAGAAGCTTTCTTTGCAAACTTTACAGACGTGAGTGTCTGTACACGTCTTATGCTTCAGGATCATGTGCTGCTTTAAATCAGAAAAGTACTTGCTATTAAACTCACAGAGCTCACACTTGTATAAGCCGCTGCTGTTGGCTCTCAGCAAAGGCCATTTCTGTTGAGCCGTGATATTCGAAGCCTGGTTCTTCTCAAAGATTTTACAGGTTTCCAGAGGGATTTCCTCTAAGTCCTCAGCTTCTAGCTTCTCGGGTGACACGGTTTGTGTTTCTATATCGTGAACTTCTACAGCGTTCACTTCTGTTGTAGAAATTTCTACAGTTTGAATATCAAGAGGTTTCTCCTCTTCTGTAGGGCTGTCACTGAATATAGGTGAATCGCATAAGTCTCTGCACATTCCATTATTAGTACCTTTATCTGCAGGAAGAAATAGATGATAAAAACAAAAGGTTAAAAACAACCCTGCAAAACACCTGGGTCCATATTTAACTTTTCAGTTAGCTGTAGCAACTTAGAAATGCAAAAAGCAGTTATTTGACCCCAGCCAGACCATGTATTTTGTTTAACTATCAAATAAATAACGTGAACTACAAATCCTTCGCCTCTTCTGTCAGAGCAAAAGTGACATTAAAAGCCAGCAGCCAGGCTCTCCAGCTTCCCAGCACCCAAGCTGCAAATCCACATTTACCTTTACCTTTATCCTTCCTTTTAGGGTCTGTATAGTGCAAGCCCACAACGTTTGAATGGGACCCGCTCCAGTGAGAGGTCCCAGCATGCACTGGACTCCCATCATCGTCTGTGTCTAGGCTCTGCACAGCACTGTGGAATCGACCTGCAGAGAGAAAAGAAGGATTTTCTTGTCATCGTTTGTCTATCACTAGCATCGTCACGATTCTTTAACCATAGATCTTACTTACTATTTACTTATTCTAGTTGCATAAATTTATTTTTATAATCACATCATAACCTACATTAAAGAAAGCAACAATAAATACCTTAGAAATTATTTCCATACATACAGAAGACAACAAAAGAATTCAAAATGTGGCAACTCTGACTTTAAAATTTCAGCAACAAAATAGTCAGTTGATTATAATGGAATAAAAAAAAATCCTTAAATGAAACTTTACATTTGAAAGACACAATTTAAAGAAATTCTTAAATATTTCTGGACATTGCATTTTAAAATATAATACTTTCTAAACCTTCTGGAGATTTGCTGGTTAATTTATTAGGAGTGAAAAGAAAAATAAATATAATAAAAATCCACCCTCACATTTGCTCTGCTAAACTTTACATACACTAGTGGATGTTTTATAAAAAGGCATTTTGTTTTCCATAAGTACAAGTACAGCTCAAGGCAATTGCTGATAAATTCCATCTGACCTCAGATTATTTACATCAGCTTCACATTACCTAGCTAGCGGATGTTTAGATAAAGAAATCTAATCATCATTATAAATATTGTAAAATTGAAGGACATTTTAGTCATCATCATTTTTTACTTTGAAAATTGTATTTCAGTTACAGCAATTAAACAACCTTCCACCAGTCTAAAGGCCATCAGCTCACAACGATGCTCAGAAGTCACCCGCTACATATTTTGTATTCTATTTACTTCTATGAATAAGAGCATGACACGCTTAGTAAAGAAATGCAGAACAAGACCCCAACATGTAGTCTTACCTCTGTTTTCAGAAAACTTTATATCTGGCTGTTTCATAGAACAGACGCTATAGCAGTGGTCCGAAAAAATTCCACTGTTGTCTATGTATTTGCTTGCACCTGAAGAATCTTTAAAAAAAAAAGAGGCTTCAATACAAAGACATTGCTGTAGCTACATACGTATTTAGTGTGCATCAAAATCCTCTTCACTAGCTGCATTTTTACTTCTTGTGCTGGGAGAATTCTGTGCTGGCCTGATAACATTCCTGTTGTGATTACAACTTTCAGCTGCCGCCCTGATATTCTGAGTCTCAGATACAATTATTATCAAACTCTACTCCCACTGAAGACAGTGACAGAAGCACAGTTCGGCCAGTGCCGAATGCCTCCGGACACCACAACTTTCACAAAATTCCTCCCCTTGTGTATTAGAATCCTCTTCATTTTGCAGCTTGAGCAAGTTTCCCAGTTTGCAGGGAGTACAGAACAGAACTGTTCAGACCGAAAGCGGCTGCACAGCAGAGCAGGCAGAGTGGGCACTCAATACGTTCGGACCAAGACTTCTTATCCCACCCTTTGTTACCGATTTTCCATATATTAGCACATGTGGTCCCTTCTCATAACTATTTTGAGGAAAAATAAACTTACTAAAGTGCACATAAGTCAAGCTGTAGACTGACCTGAATATCGAGAGGGGTGTAGAGTCTTCCTTTTCCTCTTTTTAGGATGTTCATTCATTTTGAACAGTCTAAATTAACTCTAAAGTGAAAACATTCAACCGTTAGGCAGACTTGTTTGGATGCAGTTTATCTTTCATTACTTTATGAAACAATACAAACATTTTGAAAACCATCATGTTAAGCACAAGAGTTTTTTTCCTACTCCCCCCAGCCATTTGCATTACAGTTAAGATGAAACACACACAAGAACTGAATTCCGGTTTCATATCCCTGCCCTGGAACGAGAGAAGGTTCACCATGAAGACAGACTCCACGCGCTCAGGTAACTCCGTGTAACCCACACGGCAGCTTTTCAGCACCCTGTTGCCTTTTGTCAGAGACCAGATACTCTGAGGCACAGCCCTTCACGTAAAGTTTTAATGCTGAAAATACCAACAAAAGTCAGGCTCTCTTACCAAAAATCCTAGACGCTTCAGTATCAGCAAGCAGGGCAGCTAAGAAGCTGGTGGCTGGACAGCTTCCAAACGCAGCGAATGCATCAGCTTGAGGTTTTCATCTACGGAGTGACAGCATTTTAAAACACTTTAAAACTTGAGCGCAAAATAAAAAAAAAAAACAAACCAGAAACACAAGTATTACAAAGAATGAAGCTATGGAAACTAAAGCTAGAAAACAACATTAAAAAGTTGGTATTAACTTTGATTTATGGTATCAAAATTAGTAAGGTAGATGCGTTAAGAATGTTTGTTTTCTTTTTGTCCCGGGTTAGTTGGCTTTTGCTGCACTTGTCAGCTTCTGACAACAGAAAAACAGATGGAGACGACACCAAGAATTCTTGAGCTATACATTGGCCCAAATAGTTTTGAAGAAGGAAGGGCCGCAAACGCGGGATCTGCTGTGGCTTACTGTAACACCACAGCACCTCTGGGCCCAGGGTGTTCTAAAGCCAATGCCATCAAGAGGTGACGGCAGGAAAAACGGCCCCTCACCAAGCAAACGCTGTTCTCATGAGATGAAATTTGTCTGAATTGAAGTTTTATTTTCAGGGGAGAATAACATGGAAAAACCAGGGGGTTTGATGCTATATCGTGGTCTGAAAGCACCAAATACCCTCCTCGCTTTTCGCGACTGGGAGGGGAGACCCCGCAGCACCCCGATAAGGAGCTTCATCCCCGTTCAGGCGGCTCAGCCTTTTCCCCGCGGATGGGCCCACGGCACAGCGGCGCCCGTTACTCCTCTCCGACGGCTTTCCCCAGCACATCTCTCACGGAGACGGGCTCGTAAAGGCCATAACCCACGAGAAGCCCGGAGCTCCCGCCGGGCCGGCCGCGGCCTGCGCGGAGGCCGGAGCCGCAGCGGGAAGGGCGGGCGGGAGCGCGGCCCTGAGGCGGCGGGGACGGTCCTGAGACCAGGCTGCAGGCTCCGGCGGCGGGGAGCGGGCCCGGGATCGCCGCGGGCCGCAGCGTGAGTCAGTGGC
>VYZM01006251.1:424804-473498 GCA_013398915.1 Dromas ardeola
CCCGGTCCGTCGCCAGAGCAACCGCGGGCTCCAAAATTAATTTATCCTTTAATGTAACGCTCTCCCCCTACCGGCTCAGCCTCCAGCCCGTCCTCAGACGGGGCACCGCGCCTCGGGGAGGGCAGGCGGGGCCAGCGCCCCACGGCTGGGCCCGTCCTACACACGACGGTTGGATGCCGAAGCGCCCAATCCACAGCTCAAATTCACTCAGTATCAACATAGCCGCTGTCCCCTAAAGCTGCTATATAAAAGAATCAATATATATACACACTGCAAATCAATCAATAAAAAATAAGGGCTGGAGGATTTAAATAAGCAACTTTCCCCTTTTCACAATGTTCCAAGTTTATTATCACAAAAGAATCCCCCTTTTTTCCCCCCCTCACTCCATCTCACTTTTTCTTTTTTTCATGCCACAACAAAGAGCAGTAAGTTCTATTTCCCCACAGAGCAGAATATCTCAAGCAGCATCTTATTATTTTGAAAAATAAGCCATTTGTTTTGAAGACTCAAGGGAGGCCATTATAGTCACTTCGTCTGACGGATTTACACACATCCCGGCATTTTACCAGGCGTTTCATTCATTGAGCTCTTCTGCGCCGGCTCAGCCTGAAGCTACCTAATTCCAAGATCAAGCTTTCAATTAGCAGAGAATCCACACCATGGCTAACATTGTTGCTCCCGTGATTAGTTAAAAAAAAAAAATAAATTATACTCTTACTGATCGAACAAGATCCTGGGGTCCCAGCTGAGTTTGTTCCCTGCTGTCGATTCCAGACGCAGGAGCTGAGGTTGCGGCAGGACAGCTTGTGTTTAAGTTCTCATAAATTGGCTATAGCCACCCACAGGGGTGATGCCCACGTCTTTCTCCCTCTATTCACCAAAACGTTTTCCACGTGACTATTCCAAAAAAACCCAAACACTTTCCCCAGTTCCCAGCGGAGGGCAGTAATGAGAACTTGAAATCCGGTATTTGCCAAGGGAAAGGAAAAAAAATACACAAACCCAAACAACCCAAAACCAAAGCTTTGCTTTGAATTCAGCCCTGCTCAGTGAGACAACCTCAGGCTGCCCAAAGCACAAAACATCTTCTGTACCTTTTATTTGGTTTCTTCTCCACACAAAGCAGCTCAGCCCAGCAGCGCCTATGTCAGACAGAGAGACAAGACCTGGCGTGAAAGAGAAACACCGGAGGAGGATCCCCTTTGAAGATCTGTTTCAAAGTCACGGGCATCACACAGTGTCATCAACGCTTTAGACAAAGTCTAAACGAGACGTGTTTTCTAAACCATCGCGTGCTCGGGATGTTCAGGCAGCTCCAGGTCAGGTTTTAATCCCCCAGAGCCCATTCCAACTGGAAATAGAAAAAAGCCCACATGATATTCACCATCTCAATTAGTAGGGACGTATGCTTACCGAAATAAGCATGGAGTAAACCCTTTCTTCAGTGAAAGCAGTAAGTGTAGCTCATGATAATAACCTTTGCTGAAAGTAGATTCATTCGTGTTTAAAAGGCCGTACAGGAGGTATCTGAGATACCCTATCTAGCAACGGTTTTCCTGCTTTTTTTTGTTGTTACATGGGTTCAGATTTTGTATCAAATCTTTCCAACGCAGGCTGGAAACCAGACTGATTCCCAAGCAGAAAGTCAGAAGGGCTCACTGAGATTCCCGTGCTAAAGCAAACTGCCCACGTGGCAAATCATTCCTGTGTTTCACCAGCATTATTTTGCAAGTTTTTCCATATTTTTTTGATGCTTCAGGGATGGAGACCTAAGAACTAACACAAAAATCACACCACGGTAATGGCAGTAAAGTCTAAATTTTGTATTTGAACAAGAAGTGATGATCTCCTTTCCCTGAACCATCCTGCGCATTTAAAACCAGGTAGTAACCACTCAGAACCATTTCATAGTTATGAGAAAAAGGTAAAACTCACCTTGTGCTGTAATAAAGAGAAGTTTAACTTGTTAGTTCAGGTTATTGAACTACCTACTTCAAAAATCAATAGCCAGAGATTCATTTGCCCTCTCCAGACTGGAGCTCAGCTTCAGCTCCAAAATAAGTGTAAGGATAACTATGTCCAGCTTGAATTAGAGAGCTGGAACCCCGTGCGGACTGAGCCCTTGCGGGAATGCAGCCCTTTTCGAAGCTGGGCAGTGAGGATCTCAAACAGAATCAGCCAGCGTACAAAGTTTAAAGCTTAGCGGGGACAGAGATGTGTACAAGTGACCTGATTAAAAACCCTGACATGTCCCTCATCTCTCCAAAAAAGTGAATTCTCCAGCAATAGAACTCAAATCCTTCCCACGATAACAGTTTGTTAGCAACTGAAGCCCAAAGGAGACCAACATGTCCACAGAAGCAATTCCATTGCAGGGCCATGCTCTTATATTGCCAGTAATTCCCAGATGTTGGGAATTCTCTTTCAAAATGCATATTGGATACAAAAATACAACCTAGTTTGGTTTTGTTTTTAAAATATAGTTTTGGTAATGAAAGCATGAAGGATATCTTTAAAAAAAAACAAACCAGATTGATTTGGCCAGGGCTTTAAAACCATCCAGCTGAAACAGTAACATCTGCTCTCTTACCACAACTTTTACAGCCCACATAGAAAGTAAGTTACTTATTTTGAAGCTCAACGTGTACAAGAATGAATGCCACCTACATCTAGGACTTCCCACCCATAAATAATGCAAATTCTATTTCTGCCCCCCTCCCAATTAACTGATGGCCGCCATTTCCATCTCCTTTCCTCTAGCCTTTATCAAAAGAGCTGCAAGATCAAATCACACCTCCCAGACCGCAGATTCCTTAAATTCTCACATCAGAATTCACAAGTGTACCAACCATAGTATTTTAATTTAGTTGTTAGTATATACATTAACACTCAAAAGTGTGATAAAAAACAGAAGTAGGGTTTTTTTTAATAAACAGCATGTGATACAGACCGCAGATAAATAAAAAGCAGACTTTTTACAGTTTCCCATGAACTACAATAAGTATCATAAGCCAAAATTCTGTTACTTGAGTAGCAGAGCAGAAGGAGGAAAAAAAGTTTTTTTGTTTAGAAGAGAGTATTGCAAGACTATTCTCAGTATGACAACACATGCATCTTGCTGCATCTTAAATACTTTTTTGGCCCGTTATTACTAAAAATGTCTTGCTTTCTAACTACTTTACCACAGGACCTTTATTACAGAATGACAGACACATGGCAACAACACCCCCCACCCCCCCAGTAGTGGTTATTTCCAAGATAATTGTCTCATCATTTAAAGGTAATTTAAGCACTGGTGGGTGTTTATACTCTCCTTTTGATGCAGAGATGTAACTGCTAATTAGCTTCGACAGAGTGACATATAAGCATCAAGAGATTACACCCTCCTGGGCTCTATTTATCCAAAATGCCCCTAAGACCCTGGGCTGCCGGAGGAAAAGCACTGCCAGCAGGTGGAGGGAGATGAGCCTTCATCCCTCCCTTCTGCCCAGCACCGGGGAGGCCACACCTGGAGCCCTGGACCAGTGCCAGGCTCCCCAGTAAGAGCCACACACGGACATACTGGAACGGGTCCAGCGAAGGGCCATGAAGATGATGGAGGGGAGGCCGAGAGAGCTGAGGTTGTGTAGGCTGGTGAAGAGAAAGCTCAAGGGGCATCTTGTCAATGTATATAAATACTCGATGGAAAGGAGCAAAGACGACTTTCCTTGCTGCTGCCCACTGAAAGGAGGTTAGGCAATGAAACAGAAGAAATTTCATATAAACATTACGAAAAAACTTTCACTGTGGACTTTTCTTTCTTTGACAGACTCTAAACCCAACTGGACGATGTCCTGGGCAACCTGCTCTAGCTGACCCTATGGCTGGACCAGACCATTTCCAGAGGTCTCTGCCAGCCTCAAGGATTCTCTGCAAGTTCTTGCAATTGCGGTACCAGCCACAATGACAACAATACTTCCAAAATTTCAAGCCTGAGAATCCAGGACACCAGACTGCAGCCATATATATTTTAAATCCTTTTCTCCGTCAGAGAAGTGGATTTTGATAGTGTACGTGGATATTCACAGCTAAAACTTGCAGAGGTGTGAAGGGGTAAGGATGATACAACCACATGATGAATTATGCATTTATCTTCACAAGATAAGATGAAGAATTCGGACCAGAGTGGCTGTAGAAAAGGAAGAAGAGGATTCATCTCTTCCTCCCTTCCTCTTCTTTCCCCTGCCCCAAATGAACCAGTAAGCCGACTTTGGACAGCCTGGGGCAGTTGATAATTTAGGATATAGAACACTATTAATAAAGCCTGGCAATAAATTAAATGGACTTAAACCAAAGAAACAAACCAGAATGAGACTGCAGCTATAAATATCTGTGTTTTGGCTCTTATGGGCTAACTGAAGTACAGCAGACATAAGATTCTTAGGAAAAACAGCGTCTGCTTGAATTAGGCTTCCTGTAACTTCATCGATACAATTAGGTCAGGTTTAACTGTGATTAATTTAATACTGGAAGAAGTTCCTAACAAAATCGACGCAGTTATACTGAACTCAACGGTTCCTAACCCAGTTTAATAGCTACTGGGGAACTGACACTAGAATTTCAGAAAAAGTCAAGACAGAGGAAGTGGGATTTTTGGCCTTTTTTATGCGGAAGGAACACTGCAGCACACACAGAAGTGACAGTAAGGACACTTAAGACACATTTCTGAAAATCAATAGGAACACTAGCTGCAAAGTCCAGGCAGAGCATTGCTTCAGTTGATCTTCTCTTACAAATATTTAATGTTGTTCTTATGCTACAGGCACGTCCCTGTTTAGGGGAGAGGGAAGGGAAGAGGCAGGGACAGGGGGATCCATCTCCGGCCTAGCGTCAGGAGCGCTAATGCAGCCCATAAAGCTCAGAAATCAAGAATACCGTACTGCACATTAACAACAACTCTTTTTCCTGAGTGTGGGTTCACCAAGTCTTTATACTATCAAAGAGTAGGAAGAGGAACCATTTAAGCGAGCAAGCAAGAAGAATCCTGGAAGTCTCAAGAATGAAAGTAATTACAGACAAATGACAGTAATGAATGGCAAACAGCTGAAAAAGCTAGTTAATAAAGACTATTTCAAAGTAAAATTGTCTAATTGGGCTGCTAGTAAACGTGCCTCTCGTTAAAAAAGCACCTTTCATACTGAATCATATGACTAAGTAATCTGGAACTTTAATATACGTATAGCCTAATTCTGATTTCATATGCTGTTGTAAAACCGAAGCGATTCTGATTAAATTGGTGTTACCCCAAACCAGAGCGATTCTGATTAAATTAGTGTTACATCAGCATAAAGTAAAATCAGAATTTCTCAAAGACAAGAGCACCTATAGATTTGGTTAGTGTATGTGGATAAAGAACTTCTATATCCAGTTTCCAGTTGACTTCCCTTCATTAATACAGATGTAAAAAACAAAACAAAACAAACAAAACCCCAAACCCCACATGAACTGGAGGGGTGGTCAGCTACACATCATTTTGGACAGATAGAGCCTCACCCTAAACTGAGACAACTTTCAGCACAAAAAAAAAAAGATACAAATTCATTATTTGTATGAAACATGTATTGCAAAATTAAGTTGGATTCAACAATCTGCAACAACATCCACAGCTATATAGTATTTAAAAAGAAAACCAACCAAACAAGTGTGGTTCTTCTTCCATTCAAGTAAAACTAAAACAAGATAAAGAAACATGGAAGTTTAAAAAAAGTCTTAGAAGCAGCAAGTTACAATTCTTTCTGTAATACCACACCATTTTCATTAACTTGAAGCATTTTAAAGATGTCAAAGACACCAACAAAATCATAATTTCAAGTGGCTTTTTTGATAGTTGTTTTTTGAATGGGTCCAGCCCAGGTCTGCAACCTGTACAGACATGCAAAACAGGAGGAATTCACAATTATTAAGAACAGACGCTGGAACATGCCAGTTATAAAAAGACAAAGCAAAGAAAATACCTTCAAATTGTCGACAAACATGGGCTACTGACCGCTAAAGGGCATTTAATATTTTACATAAAAAGGAAAGTTGGAAAAAACCCAAAAAGAACCCTCCAAACCACCACGAGCAGGGTCATCACATACAAAGTTCTCTACGAGCTTGGTAATTTCTATATTGCCCTTAATATGCAGGCTTCTATCTTCTCCACAAGATGCCAAACCACTAACAATTTCGGTTTTATTTAAATGTGGTTTGTTTTTTTTAAAAAAAAGAATTATACTGAATGTCTGTTTCACCTATGAAAAAAAATTACTAACGCACCCCTTCAGAAGAGAAAAGTGTGCGCATGAAAGTCAACACAGGTGTTTTTTTTCTACTACCTTTAGGAAAGCAAAGAATATATTTTTAAGGAAAACTAACCAGCAGCAGCCTGTTCTGTCATTAAATCAAACACAGTTTCACAGTTGAAGTTACTGTTTTTAAATTTGTGTTTCACTAAATCATCATTTCCTAATGCTTCATAATAAAACCCATGGCCCGATCCTGGGCCAGGATTTTTGTAATCCTACTACAGAGTTTTGCAGGAACAAGGCGGTTAGGTTCAATTCAAGCTCCAAATAAGCTACTTAGTGTTTTGTGCATCTGACTCTCAGAATAAAGGGAACACTTTCAAATCTCCAGGAGGTGGGAATAATTAAAAAAAAAAAAAATCCAAATTCCAAGCAATCTCTGTAAAAGTCTAGAGCTCAGTTACAGGCGCTTTCACAGTCCGTAAGCAGATCTTATTTCTGATACTGAGGACATCCTCTCATTTACACTGATGTAAATAGTACCTCTGCTATCTCCAGTGAAGTTACATCAGCACAGAACTGGCATAACAGGATAAGGTAATTAGGGTTGAATGCTTTGAAGCTTAAAAAAAGATTATATTTTTTTTTTCCTGAAACACTGGCAGAATGTTTTTCAAATGCCCATCCTGGTTATGGTAAGAACAACTGCTTAAAGCCCATCAGCTTCTCCCACCTTTTTTTTTTTTCCTTTAAAGGCTATAATTATCCCAAATCATATTATGCCTGTATCACTGTGAAGTTTCCTTTCTTTTACTACTTGATGTTCACGCACAGCATTTAGTTGCAGCAACTTTTGGAAACAGAGCCTGATTCCTCATACCTTTCTGTTTGTGCAAGAAGGGTGCAGAACACTGTATGCTTGAACTGAAAGACATTTATACACATATTTACAGTAGTCAACGGCTAGGAAGAGGCGAAGTACAAAAGAAGTTGGGCTCATAACATCCAATTTGAGTTGATCTTTTCATCCAGGCTGGAAAAGGCTGACCATCTCTTAGATAAACGAGGTAAAGCATTGTTTCAATACCAGATAAATAAGGATAATATATAGCACCTAATGTGGCATTTGTGCAACAGTTTTACTCAGTTAAATTAAGAGTTAACAGCCAACAGGGTTTCAGATTTTGTGTACTAAATGTAAATTGAAACTAAGCCATGTTTTAAAAGAGCTAAACCATTAGAGCGTGTTGACTGCAAAATAATACATACAAAGGTAATTTTGCCCTAGAAAGTATGACCAAGGTTAGCAAGAGTTAAAATATTCGTATCAACAAAAAGGAGTATGTAACAGTCAATAAAAAAAGAGTAATGGGAAGTCTATTGGACTACTCCAAAATATTTAGTAGAACTACGGAAATAAAACTTCACATTCCCATACTATTCTTGGAACTTCTGTAGTTTTCACAAAAGCAGGTTTCCCCCCACGCCGTCAAGTATCCGTGGGTGCAGTAACGACTGCAGGATCTTGACTATGAAAGTGTCTTGAAAGACCAAAGTCTTGGCTTTACCATCCCCAAAGTCTTTCATAATGTAATTGATTGCACATTTTTAATATATTACAAATTTGCTAAATGAAGCCAACCACTCATTACCTCATCAGTACAGCCTGCACAAAGTACAGTTTATTTATATACTTATAGTCTAATCTAACACCAGCTGTCAGCCTATTTTATATTACATGTGGTATTGCACTTTTTGAGTGGCACCTCAGTGCGTGTTTGCAAGTGAAGGAGCCGAACCCCCAAAAGCCCCAGACCTTTGGAATTCACTCCAAGTGCTGCCAATCTAGCAAGTTTAAAATGTTAGGGTGAACATCACCCTCGTAATCACGGGCTTCACTAATTAAAAAACCTGTTTAATAATCAGATAAACAGTCCTACCTGAAGTTGTCCATAAGGGCAATCTGAAATCCTCAGTACTCTGAACAGTTCCAAAAAGTGATGCCAATTTAATTGATTGCACACATCGTAATTGTGTTAAGAGGACAACAACTAGATTTACAAATATATATTACACGCACACACACACACAACACAGACAAAGCTATAAAATGTTTGGTAACTCCACATGCTTTGAGCTAGCCAACGTATCTGCTGTATGCTGAACTGCTTATTATTGATCATATTGAAAAATCTAAGTTGCTACTTCTGATGGATTTGTTAGTGGATTAAACAGCCACTTCCAAAGGAGGAAGGAAGAGGAGAAATGGTGGACCCAAAGATTGAGGGTTTAAATGTACGTTCCTTGAATAGCCAGCATATCACTTCAGTAATGTGAAGAGTGATGCGCAAAATTTTTTTTTTTTTTTTTTTTGAAGAGAGACTTAGGCCAAGTTCACCTCTGGCATTAGTGGGTGTATCTCCCACTACTTCAATGGTACTTGTGTCCTCTTTCACCAGGGTTGAATTTGGTCCTAGGAGTATATCTAGTCACCTTCAGTGACGTTAATGGAAACGGGAGTCTTGGACAGATAGAACTGGGCTGCAAAATTAAAAGAGTGAATATTGGACAAATCATGTAAATAAAGAATATATATTAATAATAGTTCCTATTATATAAATAGCCTTTATAAAAAAATAATCTTTCAATAATTTTAATAACTCACCTTTCTTTAGGTTCTGGAAAACATGTATGAAAAAAATCTATTCAGTTCAAGTTAGATTAAAGCAAACCTAAGATGAACACTACAAGTCTCTGTTGCACGAAACCCAATTCTGACCATTCAGTTTCCAGGTTAGTCAGTTTTTGGGGATGATAGGGAGTTTCTCTGTGAAGGTATGAATTGCACCCCTAGAAATACTGAGCAGAAGAAACACCACACTGAATGGGCCTATTTCCTACTGCTTTCAGAAACTGTGCAGATGACGGACCCAGAAATCAAAGGGTCATCTAAACCCCGTAAATGTTAATGCCTCTGAGCACACGTAAAAGGCACTGTCCTCTCACTGTTGTTTTTAGATCTTTGACCTTAAAACTCCTTCCCTTCAAACTATGCTGCATTTAAATATTCGCTATCACTTGAATTCTCTTTCCACTCTTCTCAATCCAGCATAGTCTCTACCTGCTGTACCAGATCTAAGGTACTATGTGATGGACTCAATGTTCATGCTAGCACTATTTTCTTTTTCCTTCTAATTTATCCTATCAAATGAAAAAAGGAAACATTCTTCCAAGTTTACCTTTTTGGGCTTAAGGCATAACATGAAGTTACACATCATACTAAAGCTTAATTTTTGAAGTGTACAATTTTAGTGCTACCTGAAACCCTGTTTTACATTATTTTTCAACAGCTGTCTGAACAGTTCATCTCTTTTCTTGCCATGAATTCTAATGTTGTTCGTGGTTTGTGCAATTCCTATGCAACCAGTCTTTGCTGCTAACGGGTATTAACAGTGCAGTACCCACAAAGCGGGCTGTCAGTTCTTGTTTTCTTTACTTTCATTTCAGTTCAAAGCATGTTGCTTTATTGTGTGGAAGATCCAGTCCATTTTCGTTGTCCAGCCACCATGGTGAGCATCATTCATTTGCTTCATGAAGTACTCAAGAGCTTCCTGCTCGGTTTTGTCCAATGCAAGGGTCTTTCGAATGTACGCAATATCGTCAAAGGACTGCAGTTCTGGCATTCCTGAGCCAAGCATCATGGAGAAAAGATTTATGAAGAGATTGGCATGCTGCCGAATTGCCAGATAAGCCTTATAGCACATCTCCTGGAACCTGGAACAAACAGGGGAAAAAAAGCTCAGTGTATTTCCCTATTAGACGCGTATTACTTCACTTCCAAACCAGTTTTCAGGTAACTGAACAGTTGTCTAATAAGAACACTGTAACGTTGCCGAGAAAATATCCTCATCTTCCTACTTAGGCTATCTTCATTTCTGTAAGAATCAGTAGTAGTCAGGCTAACACAACAGCCAAACTGAAGACGGGTTTGATAGCCTTAAACCTCATTTGCAATTCATGCAAGTGTTCCACACAAGTTTATGGGACTTCACAGAGCCATTTTAGTCACCGCCACTGACATTCCCGATTTCAGAGCACGTTTCCTGATATACTGCTGCGAACAGTGCCTTCCTGGTTATCATCAGACATGAACTTCTTTCTCTCCTGTAGTTTTATGAGGGCACTACCTGTTGCTCCTTAGATACTCTGGAGAATGCACTGAAGCCAGGGGCATTTGCTGTATCACAACATTGGGTGAGAAATGCCCGTTTATGCCGAAAATGATAGCTTAGGTTAAGAAAAAAAAAATGCAAAAAAGTTTCACCGCAGCATTTAGACAGACACTATAACTTTAAATCTGTCTTCTCCCCTCCCGCAACATAATGAAATTAAGATCAAAATTGAAACCTCTCAAAGACTAGATCTCTGGGAAGACAGATACTAGGAATGACGACAGCAACTGAATTTATTTATTATTACTATTTTAAAGTTCTCATTTCTTAGCAGGTTCTGCACAATGTCACAAACTACACAGGCCAGCTGAAGAGCTGGTATCACAGCAGCTATAGCAGGGAGAAGTATCGCTGAGTGACCAGCAAGGCTCTGATGCACATTACACCTGACATTTAAGAATTCTTGGGTTTTGCAGTTACGCAATCCCAAGAGGATTTTAAGTGTTAACTCAAAAAAATTTCAGATATTTAAAAATTTATCTTTATACCCGTGTCTGCTGATCCTGCAAAGCTCAAGTGAGACTTCATGAACTGAAGGCCATGTAACCACTGATTTACAACTGGATGGCTAATTTTCAACTAAAGAATTAGAACATACCCACTGCAGACCAATTAAAATACTACTTTTCAATTAAGAAGACTAATTATTAAAGGTCACCAGTAGCAAAGTGCATTTTAGGTACAAAATACTCTGGAAGTTCAATGCTTAATAAGAAGGGCTCACCTTTCAAACTCCCTTGTTTTGGTACATTCTTGGGCTCCTTTACTTATCACTATTAAAAAGTCTTGTGTTAAGACAAATGGCACACGCTCTCTTTTATAACCAAATTTTTTCTTCTTGTGATCGAGGAAGTGCCCAAAGTCAATGTGAAACAGCTTGGAAAGACAGAAAGGTATTTTAAGATTAGGAATTCCTTGTTTAAATCATGTCATAGTAACATTGATCATTTACTTACAGTTCAGATGTTTTGTTTTTTTTTTTTTTTTTAAACAAACTCAAGTCAAAGTGAGAGATGACATTAGGCTATGTTTTTTAGAAAAACGTATCTTACTTGTCCATCATCTTTTACCATGATGTTACTATTGTGGCGATCACCAATGCCCAGTATAAAGGTAGCAACACAATAGCCGGCACAAGAACGTGTAAACAAGTCAATAGCTGCATCATACCTATTGAAAACAAAAAAAGGAGACATTTTCCTACAGATATTCTAATAATATGAAAGTGCAGATTTTTTTCTCCCCCCACTTCCCATTAAGGGAGGGCCAACATCTACTATCTTCTCTCAATGAAGCAGAGTTCCTGGATTTTTGATAACTTTATCAAAGCAAGAAAGAAGTTCAGCACCCTCTGAAAACAGAAGTACTCACAGCTGGATCACGTAACAGTAACCACGTTATTAAAGTGACTGTCCCTCTTTTGAAGGACAGCAGTTTTCATTTTGATGAGCTACTGTTAAAAATACAGACTTAAGCCACACCTTCATAGTTCTATCTCCAACTTTACCGCTGAGAAGTCACACAACCACCCAAAGTAAAAAGAGCTACAAGCAGGAATACTAGGCAAATAAGGGCAGGGGGAAACAAACCACAACCAAGAGCACATGGACATAGCTTCTCACTTGATGAACTTTAGTTCTTGTGAAGTTTCCATCAAAAAGAGCACCCGAACAAGAAAAACAAGCAACAGGAAATCTCACATTTCTCCTTTGTTCTTGTCCTTGAGCCACTGATGCAATGTATGGCTGTTGAACTGCAATGCTCCTTTTAAGCCTCCTTTACACTGAATCTGCATGATGGTGTGAGAGCTCCGCACCACCTCGATGAGTCCCACACAGTCACCAATAGACAAACAACCATAAGGCAACATCCTGAAAGACAAAGGGTTGGGTTTGGTTTTTTATTACTTTTTTTTTTTAAATTATTTTTTTGAACAGGGCTAAATTTCAAGACAGAAAGCAACAGGCATGTTTGATAACCCTTATCAGGTAAGTGTCATCTGTTACTTACTTTAGGATATGAAAAACTGTGTTAATATTTTATAGGTGTATTACCATTAGTGTTGTGGAAAAAATGAACCAGATATTAGTACAATAACATGCCAGCCACTGTATCCACCATCGTTCTTCAGTTTTATATCAGGACAAAAGGTTAAGATAAAATTTTATTAACATGTTCTTGGAGGCCTTGGGGAATACAGTAGAACAACTCCTGAAAAGGCATTCAGCATGATTTAACGA
Source organism: Dromas ardeola (assembly GCA_013398915.1). Lineage (NCBI taxonomy): Eukaryota > Metazoa > Chordata > Aves > Charadriiformes > Dromadidae > Dromas > Dromas ardeola. Next base: position 437,546 of record VYZM01006251.1, read on the forward strand.
GATCTCTTCAACTATATTTAAAGTGAAGTACTAGAGACAGAATCTAAGCATTCAGAAAATGAATGTTAGGATTTCATGGGTTACTGTAAACAAGTAGCAGGCAATACTTTGTATGTAAAACCAGCACGGGACCTTCAAACTGAGTTTCTGAATAGTACCTGAACATACTACAAAACTGCATTCTGCAGAAGCTGCTCTACCCACAGACTATTTAGAGGTGGAGAAGCTGCACGCATCAGACTGGGTAATACCTACTTTGTGTACTGAAATGAAGATACCAACTATAAAACGTCATTGGCTCAGCAGGGCTGCATGTTTGGCAACTTGTTGAAAGCAAACCCTACAGATACCACCAGTAGACCAGAGTGTGGCTAGTGTGTGTTAGCTCTTGTAGCCATTCCTGGGATGTAGATGCCTCCTAGCCACTTGAATGAGCCTTCAGTATTTTTCAAATACAATCTTATGTTTACAGAATCCAGTAGTTTAGGTAACTGAAGGTTACTAAAAAAAATAATATTAAAAACCACTCTAACATGTACAAACGTGCCTATTTATAGTATTTCACTGCTTCCATTGTCCCAAGGGTAATAAATCCCTAGTAACAAACCAATACAAAAACCATTAAGAACAGTATTGCTTGAGAATGACCTCTAATGCTTACCGAAGATCAAGACCCTGATTTTGCCAGATGTTTTCCATAATTCTAATTATCTGAAGTGTCAACATGTCCTGACGCAAGTCTGGAATAGTCAATACACAGAGATTGCAAATTTCATAATACCAGAACACTTTGTTACATCTTATTTTACTTTTCTCCCCAAAAGTATATCTAAAGGAAATGAGGCTTGCAGAGTTTAGTGTAGGTTTTTTCTCTCAATAGAGAAAAGCAGATTTTAAATAATTGAGAATGAAGACAAATTTGTGGTGGCGATTTCAAAGCTGTTTAAAAATGTACAATAAAAACATGACAACGGAGTTACAGATTACACATCTGTAATATCTTGAAGACATTTTCAAGTAAAAAACCCAAAGTACTAAATAGTATCATGATCCACCACAACAGACCAAGCATCTTAGAACATACAAAATTTGTACGACTGGGACAAATACTTATTTGTACATGCTTAATTTTTCCAGAGATTATTTTTTTTAATTTTTTTTTTTTAATATATGTATTTTATATGCTTAGAGAAAATACTAAACAGTAGGCTAGGAAAATAAACAGATATGTAGCTTTTGGATTACACTTATTTTTCCTTACCGTCTCCATTTTTAAAGATTATCTCATTGTTCTGAAATAACAATTCAGACATAATATCGGGGTTTTCCCAGTTCAACCACAAGGGCCTTTTTGCAGATGACATTATCCTGCACTCCTCAAGCCTATAAAAGGGATAAGATTTCTATGAAATAGGCACAATTGGATTGTCATACCATGTTTCTGTACCACTACTAAGTTCTCCCTGTTTTCTTCAAACTCTCTGTACTAGTATCAAACTAAAGATGCATGAGTAATTGACAGTCAACCACTTTTACTGATTCCAGTTTGAAGCTGAAAGTAAGTGCAATGTTAACTATTTGCTAAGCCCACCAGAAGAGTTGGCTATATTGTAAATTTTCCTTTGGCAGTGTGTGTTCCTTACAAACGGAAAAAAGACTGCGGACTACTTTGTGTACATTTCCTTCCAAATGAAAAACACTCCTGTCACCTTAAAGGAACAGCCAACTGTCTCGTTGCCCTCTAATTTGTTAAACCATTAGACTGGAACTACTTCCTTCTTTATGAATTACTCTGCTACAAATTTTATTCAGTTAACTTTGAAGATACCAACATTTACTATGTTAAACATTTAACCTTAGCATTGCTAACGTTAACATTGCTAAGCATTTATTTAAATATCTAGACAAATTTAAAAACTGAAGACAATACCGAAGATTTCCCAGTTGATGTGCAGGATTAAGAGGAGAGATAAAACCTTGTAAAGCATCCATGAAATCTGGCCGTCTCATTTGTTCAACAAGAAACTTCATCTGTACCTGATAAATAACCACATTCAGGTTTTAAGAACACTAATTACACATAAATGAAGGTAGGTATCAGATTTTAGCTTTGGTTTTAAGGCATGCTTTTGCACAGTTCCAACATAAGCAATGTTGCTTAGCCACATATTACACAAATGGAAACCCTTAACTTCAGTTTTGTTGCCTTAAGATGTAGACAACGGCAATGCACACAGAAAATATTACAGCTTCTAGGATAACATACTATCTACTGAAGTTAGCATTAATACTTTTCCAGTTAATTATATAAAACACAGTTCTAAGTAATTCCTGTGACTCAACAGCAACAGTTTTGGTATGCAGTCAGCTTGTAATACCTTCTGGGTCTCATCTTTTTTTTCCTGCTTGAGAATATCTGTGAGGTTAATCAACTTCTCCATAGCCTCCACCTGCCTGCTCAGATGCTTTAGGTACATTCCACACGCTCGACAATAGGACTCCAGAAGTAAACCAAACCTCTGACTTACAGTTTTATTGTGCATTTCAGACCTACACAGAGAGGAAGAACAGTTATAGTTTAAAGACAAGACCACTTAGAGGTGCCAAAAATGAAGCTATACCTGTAACATCTTCCCGAGGGCTGCTTTTGGATCCTTCTTTTCAGGTCAGTAACTTGTACTGACCTCCCACAACTCATCTCACTTTGACTGGATTGATCAGACTTCAGTACCTTTTACAACTAATTCAGCACAGAGTTTATAGGCTTTTCCCCCATTCTTTCTTGCTCCATCCTGCCCTTCTCTACCCCTTGCCTTTATTCAAAATCCATGCTTCCTAGAAACTCTGTAGTAAACCTCAGGGTTTCAATTCAAGTTCCAGGTTTCTTTGCTGAGAGCAAAGCTAACCTGTTCCATTTTTGACTCCTATTTTCTCATTTAGCCAATCCCAGTCCGTGGCCCCTCTAGTTTCCTTGTTCTTACCTACTCTCAGTCTTCCGAGTCCTAAAATACATCCCTTCAAACAAGCTGATCAGGCAATTTATTCCATTATCCTTGATGATTATCAAGGAAAGTAGAAAACTGAAAGCACAACAAAGATTCCTTGCTTCTATTTCTGTGTATGATCACGCTGTCTTAGAACAGTATTTTTAGGTGGGACTAAGACAGAATCCAGTATTACTGTAGGCTGATTTATGCTCAGCTTTCTCAATTACAAAAGCCCATTTTATACTTAGTAAGGAAGAACAATGAGCTATTTGGGCTATCGAGCTCTGTAAAGTCTTTAATAAGCATGTATCAACAGTTATTTTTCAAAGCCTTATCTGGTCAAATTGGGTGGCTTTCTTTAGGCCTCAACTATTTCTAAAATTTTCTGGAAAAGACTGGTGGGGGATCTGGCATAAAAAAATAAAGTTCCAACAGCAGAAATCCGTCCGAGTTGTAAACAGCTAACAGTATGGGAAGCTTCCAGCAATCTTAGACTACCCTCCTTTTCGAATAATCATCGTTAGATAGAAGGAAGTACAAGACTATGTATCTATTATTAACTGGCTTTTGAAACTGCAAAGGATGACTTCTATTACTAAACTATGCATTCAAACTCTTAAAGAATATAAAACAAACTTTATTTTAAGTAGTAATATTTTCCTAAAAAAGGACGTTTAGTATGCCAAGCCTTTAGAACAACTAATTATTTACAGCTAATAGAAGTCCCACCACCTCTTAGCATGATACGAAGCTTACTTTAAATGCCAAAAGAAGAAGTGTCCTATCCTTTGATTGGTCAGTGCCTTCTTGAGTAAAAATCGCACAAGCTGATTATCTAAATACTGTTCATATTTCAGAACCTAGTTAAGGATAAGGAGAAAATGAAAAAATATCAGCTACAGTTATTATTTCTATGAACAATATACAGATTAAAAGCAGTTAAACAAAAAGCAATCTGTGTTTTATGTTAAATTTTGTAGAATGTCTGATCTTGGTATTAATATTTGCATGTGTTAGGATTTGAACGACATCTGCTAACAGTGCATTGGCAGCTTCTATTTCAGGAACTTACCAGCTGATGCTTCCTTTACTGTTACCAAATATTTTAGCGTCAACTTGCTCAAAATTTTGAGAAGATGCTTCTGCTCATACTTTCCCATATGTTAGGACAGCTGAAATAGCTGCCTGTTCCAGTTGGTAGAACAGTTCTGCATCTCTGCAAAATCCTGGCACTTAATAACAACAAGCAAAACCACAGCACTACAGAAAGTGAACTACACTTCATATCCTCCTACTAAATAATCCACAATGCGAACAGGTACTTTTGATGACCTCTTTTTCACAGCATCTTAACTTTTGCTGTATTTTAAGCCTCTGTGATTATTGAATACACACAAGACATGAAGTATACCCAAACACGTTATATACCTGTACTAGCTGGATTAAGTACTGAGACAGTTTGTCGTCTGTCAAGTACTTCTCTAGACACCGAACTGCAAAAGCTCGCACCATTGGATCTGGATAATTACAGTCCAAAAGCTCCATTGCTTGCTCTGGCTTGATTGGAGGCCAATCTTTCACCAAACAGTACATCTGTGGACAAGAAGTCCAAGCATGTTACACATTTGCATTGATTAGGAAGAAGTTGTAACGTGCAGCCATTAGAAGGTATCGTCACACACAAATTGCATCCCAGTAGAAGCTGTTTACTCGCCAGTCCTCTCTCAATAAACAGTTTGGCATTAGTTGCCAGCTGACTTTGTTATTTTATCCACTATAAAAAGAATGAAAACAAAATGTCACATTTAACCATAATTGACAAGTCAGCAACATAACTGGGATTCAAGTAATGCCACCAAGAGGAAATCTTAAGACGCAGACTGAGCTAAAGAATAAGAACTATGGACCAGAGCGATCAGTCAGTTGTAGTGGCAACTTGAATCATCTAAGTTTTCATTCAATGCATCATGCACACATAACATGTTTTTAACTTCCAGGAGTTTTCTTTAAAATAGCGTATCTTAAAGCTTCTTCAAAACTTAAAGCTAATTCAGTGCTATATGTTACCTGTGCCACTTCATCTCTAGAATTCCATTTAACAGACAAAAGTAATTTGGGCAGAATTTCTGGAGTATTCACGCAATAGTGTCTGCGAAAGAGAAAAAAGTTGTGTGTACAAAATGACATTTTTGCTTCCATAACCATTTACTATGTCCCCTCAGTCTTGCACCTTTTTCTTCCTTTGTCAGCAGAACCCAATTGATACCCTAAGGTGGTGTCAGGAACCATGCATGAAGGTAAGGCTGCAGTAACAGGGAAAACGAACTAATTCAACGACTACTTATTCTCCATGGCCTTACGCACCAAGACATACAATGCAGAATGCTTTAAAAACCTTTTCTAAACACCAAGCCCAACAATACAGAATAAAGGGAGCAAAACCCAAGACAATCAGGACAAATCTGGAGCGAACAGGGTGAAGTGTGACTGTGCCAACAAACGGGTTTTTCTTTGGTTTGGTTTTTGTTTTTAAATACCTGTGGCTCCAGAGGAAATCCTTCTCTTGCTCAGTGATTTCAGACAAAGGATCTCGTGTACATATGGCTCGCAGTTGCTCCTTGTCGCTTTCTCTTAATTCATTATCTCTAGCTATTCTGTTACTCTGCAGAGAAAGAAAGCGGTCCATTAACCCGCCACACATTTCCTTCTGTTGTCATACATGAAGTATTTTAACAGCATAGCAACGCTTACAGCCTATGTCATGCAATACTATCTTCTTGTTTCATTTTGTTGTAACTGAGGACTCACAATTTAAAAACAGAGAGAGGAAGAACTATGCCTTTGATTTCTACAACTGTGTTTATTTAGTCACTACTGGGACAAGAAAAGGTACATTTCAACTAAAGCAGCTGTGTGGAGAAATAGCAGCGGTTGACATCTGATGAACAACAGAATGCAGCACAAAATGAACTGGTCATTTCTGTCTCCAGTTTTGAGATTGCTGAGAGCTGCTGAAAGGAGCGAAAAAGAATCAGAACTGAAAAAGCAGAGTATGGGGATGAAGCTGGGCAAATAAAAGGTAGAACACTGTAGGAAAGCCTGAGTGACAAGATGAGTGGAAAACATCAACCAGAATTAGTGTAAGATATTTCCCAAAGTGCATAGAAAACAGAACTGGTACTTGCTGAAATTAATTTTAGCCATTTAATAGAACCAGCTTAGACCAATGGCAGAGGTATTGAAACTACTACTACTTGATTTTTCACAGCTCACATGCCAAGTTCAATTTTCCTCCTATACTTTCCATTTATTTCATTTAATGTGTTTTTTGCAAAGCAACACGTGAAATGATGCAGTTTCTGAGGTTTCAACTACAAAATCAATTGCACTGCAAAAGAGAGAAATCTTACGCAGCTTATATTATTGCCTTTAGTATAAGATACCACTGTAATAAACAAGTTTGACACTTAAAATGAGGCTATCCCAAAAATTCTGCAAGAGTTGAGCAGTTATAGTGAACTCACATTTTCACACCTGTATGATACCTGCTACTACAGAAGAGTAAGATCAACTCTTTTCCAAGTTCAAATTGTTTAAGCTGTAGAACTACAGTGTTTGACCTCTTGTTCTCCTCCCTCCCTAGACAATTCCCACCGAGCACATTAAAGACGACAATAAGCAAGAATGAACTGAGCTTTGTCGGCCAGTTTTGTTGATGGAAATTTTCAACTGGTTGAACTTGTACTTCGAAACAGAAATACCGACATGTCTTTTACAGAAAGTCTTTGCAAGGCATCTACCTTTAAAAAAAAAAAAACGTGAAGAAAAGAACAATCTGAAATTTCCACCAGGTAGGAGATCAAGGCACCCTTTAAAAGGTGAAGTGGTGTTATTTCTAAGAATATGCACAAATACAGAAACAGTGTCAAGTTATACCACAGGATATCTACTCCAGACTGAAAAGTTTTCTACTTTACATTTATCTTCACTTACATAAATTATGTATTCTCACAACAGGTTCACTACTATTACACGGCACAAGAATATACTGGTATGAATCAACCAACTCAGAGGATTTTTAGTACCTTGCCCTGTTAGTGTGATAGTCTGAGATCTTAGTGCACCAACATGTTTTTTTTTATTACCATTCTGAAGCACATGGACTGGACTTAGAAGTAGAGGGCAATTATTCAGGACTACTATCTATGTGGCACAGGAAAATTCCTAGAACACATTCTTAAATATTATGGTAATGGATACGGTGCAAGTAGCAAAGCCAGAGTCATTCTGTAAGGAAATTAACGGATAAATGACTTTATAATCACCCTACTCCTGACATCAGATCAAATAGTTGATATTGAACAAGTGATTTACTGTACATATTCAACTTGATTCTGAAAAAGTCATCCTAAAGAGTAAGTGAAAGTCAAAAAAGTATAAAATGTACCTGCATAGTGGGTCAGAAAGATCATAGTTTAGGTCAAGCCCAGAAGGAAAATGCATTTATCCTGTTGCGGTCAACACCAAAAACTTGAAATTCTATGAATTGTGGGACAGTAAATTAGATTTAATATTTGAAAATTCTTTCATAATCGAGATACTAATGGACCTATAAATGATCTCTTATAAGTATGTATTAATTGATCTTAAATGCAGTGTAATGCGTTTCAAGGTTAAACCAAAAAAAGTTATGTTCTTGGTATCGTAACAAAAACATTTTTATAGAAATCATACCTCAGCGACTGCTTTGCTGATTTTGACCATTTCAGACAAGCATTTTTTACCTCTTTCAGACGTGGCCAATGCTACACAGTAAACTAGTATCTGACTTTTGAATGAGTAACAACGCATTGCCTTTTAACTCCCTAAATACAGTTAATATTACAAACAGCTACAAATATGCACAGTATCTGAATACAGAAAGTTTGGCTTCAGACCTGAAGATACCACACGTTAAAAGATAAAGGGGACAAATACAATACTAAGAGATAATAGTGATGATCAAACTTACCAAGCATTTAATGAAACATGATTTCAGAAAGGATAAGTAATAAGAGGATTTTCGGAAGACAACAAGGAGGGTTGAAAGAAAAACGGCATGAGTAATGAGAGACTAAAGCATTGATAGACAGTTTGTTTCCCTGTCAACTTAGTCACTGATGTAAATAGGCTTTCTCCATATTTAACCACCTCTTCTACAGTATTGTAAGGATTATCACAAAAAAGAAAAAGACGAGAATTTGAGACTTTGTTCTACCTCAGATTTATTTTTTTTTTTAATTATAAAGTGTAAGTTGATCATTACTTTGTCACTTCAGCAAGAACTTCTTAACTTCACCATTTTCTATTTTTGCCTACAGATGGAACAAAACACTGAGTTGAGCATATATAAGCCCAGGTAATATGCTGTGTTATAGCAAAGGAATGTTATTTACCAAGAGGCCAGCTGTCCATAAGCACTTATTAAGAGCCCCGCAGCACTGCTCAGTCACAATACATATCACAAGCAGATACGCCACTGTATGATGGACGACTTGTAGAGTATCAAGAGAAATCAAATGCCTACAAGCCTTTGTTCAGGATACGTTGAAATGGGACTGTTATAAATATCACCAGAATTCCCAAACTGGAAGCTTACTGACACCTACGCACTTTCTGGCACAGCAAAACTTTCCATCCCGAGACTCTTCTTCTCGTAGAGCACAAAGCTCTCTTGGGGAAACTCTCAAGTCTTTGAGCCAGCCTCCAGAGGAAAATGTAAAACATACCAAATAATGTCACAGTCTTGTCTTTAAATACATAGCATTTTTAGCTTTACTGCTTTTCTTTTTTTCTCCTTTCAATCATCCAAAACTTGCTTTTAAGAAAGCTTCAAACCTCATCAAAAAGCCAATTGCCAATGCACAGATTTTCTTTGTGGAAGAGAGGAGATAAAGGACTACACTCGTGTATGCCAGTCAGTTCCCTTAGAATTCCCTGTACTTATGGTCAGAACTAGCCCATTAAACAGCCAGCAAAGAGTTATAAGCACCTTTATGTTACAAAAGAAAGCCTACCTGTAGACATGAACTTGCAACAAAATAAAACAGTATCATCGAAGGAGAATTACAACTTTTGAAAAGTTAAACTAAGTAGTTTAGACATGTGAGTTAGCGAAACAAAAACGTCAAAAAGGCCCTGGCAGTCTGCACAGTGAGACAGTTTCTCTTTGAAGTGTTTTGGTTGGTCAGTGAAGCACTAGGTCAGTTCATTGCTAACACAAAGAAATGGGAATATATTACTCACTTTGCTAAACACAAAACAAAAAATTCATTTCTTGCTTTTACAATACAGTTCTCTTTATCACTAATCTACCGAGTAAAATAGATAAGTACTTTCGTATTTTAGTAGCTAATGTTGGAAGGGGAGTTTGTCTTACCAGCCCCGCATAGCTGTAGTTAAACCCCAGTTCACGGGATATAGTCCAATTGGCATGTTCTTCGATCACTGTCATATCTGGAAACTTTACAGGATTGCTAAACCAATCAAATTCCAGCTCTAAACATGGAGTTTCCTACATAAAAGGAATTTAAATTACTTTTTCTGTTGAATGATACTAATTATAATACAACATATTTTGAAAATGTACTCCTAAAGAGGAAACCAGCATGCAAATACTTACCTTATTTGGATTTGACCCAGTAACACCAATAGGATTCAACAAATCCTCCAGCCCATGAGGTACTGCCCAAAGATTCAAAGCCATCTTCCCAGATACAAGAGTGTCTGTGTAATCAAACATGTTTATATTTCCCCAAGCCAATGGACAGTGCTCCTTCAAGAGATTAAAAGATGATATTTTCAGTGTCATCTATTAATTACTGCGAGAGAGTCAGGAAAAATAACATTTCTACCCCACAGCAAGCTTTTACATTCCCAGATTAGCTGAAAGCAGGTTGTGGAAGCTGTACTGTATTTTTCTATGAATGACTGTCATGGCAGTTATTTTACAGAACGGTATCAAAACATTTGCAAACATATGCTTACATTTTCCCCATATCAAAATAACTCAAGATGATGGAGAGAGAGTTTTTTTGGCAGATAGAGACTTTCTACCAAGGCCTGTCGTGACAGGACAAAGGGCAACAGTTGTAAACTGGAAGAGAATAGGCCTAGATCGGGTGTAAGATTTTTTTTTTTTTTTTTAAAAATACGATAAGGGCTGTGAGCCCCTGGCCCAGGCTGCCCAGAGAAGCTGTGGCTGCCCCATCCCTGGAGGGGTTCAAGGCCAGGTTGGACGGGGCTTGGAGCAACCTGGGCTGGTGGGAGGTGTCCCTGCCCAGGGCAGGGGGTGGCACTGGATGAGCTTTAAGGTCCCTTCCAGCCCAAACCAGTCTATGATTCTATAAGATTTGTAAACCTGGCTGTAGACAAAAAAAAAATAATATCTAGTACCTGTGACAAACACTGAAACCCAGAACTGAATGATGCCAGTGGCTAGAATTAGATGCCATATGCAGATTAGTAAAAATTAGTATTTGTGATCTGATATTTGCATCAGATGCTGAAGTAGCATAAATTTTCTTTACTTTAAAAATCAACTCTAAATTCAAATATAAATATTGCCCTTTTTTAATAAATAAGTATGGGTTTAGAAACTAGAGTTTAATGGCACTTGCACCTCAAAAGACTAACAGTGATCTTTGTGTCTGGCAATACAGTACAGATACTATTTACAGCACTGAACAGATAAGCTTTTTTCCATGTTGTTTAATTTCTGACCACAAAAAAGTGGTAGTCTGAATTAGACACAAGAAAAGAAAAAACCCAATTTTAATCAGATTCAAATCAAACATTGGACTAAGACTCGTTGGCAGGACAGCATTTAGCAAATATCTTCCCAAATCTGGGTTCAAGTAGCTTTTGTTCATTAGTGTATTAAAGCCATGAAGTATTTTACCTCCTTAGCACCCTTCCGGCCTTTAACAGAACAGATAGAAAGGCAGAGCCGAGCAGCACGTGGAAGATCAGGAATGTACATGTCATACAACAGCCATTCATTCCACCTGTAAGATTTCAAAAGCAGAATAAAACTAGGTTAAGGAAGAGCACGGAGACAACTGCATTCAAACAACAGTTATACTAAAAAGCATTTGGTATATTCCTACCTAAACTGTGTATGTGCCTAAAGAGTACACTTTCTTGCCGAAGAAGGGGCCTCCCACATGCATTTGACCACATCTACTCCTTCTGTGAACGGAAACTTCCCTGAGTAGCCTTCTAGCACCAACACTGTTTCAAAAGTCACGCTACGCTCAATTCCTGCAAACTTAGCAATAGGTTTGTTCACTGTCACTCTTGAAAACCTACTGACTGCAACTGTCAGAGTAGGTATAACCTAAAGATAATGGATTTGCATACGTGCTACACTAATGTAAGGTTTATTGCGAAATAATTTTCACTTCAGGAGAAAAAAAAGAAAGCAGGAAAAAAATGTGGCATAGCTTTCAGAACTAAATTTGAACTGCGAGAAAATATGATGATAACTGCAAGACAGGAATAACACAGAAATATAACACAAAAGTCCAAAGCAATATTCCTAATCCAGATATTATTCTATTTACCATAGTAGTAAGAGAACAGATTGGTTCTACAGAAATACACATTTTGTTTTCATGAACTTTATCACTCAACTGGCAGAGCTGAGCTTTTGCAGAGGAACTTCTGAATACAGCGGATTTTCCTAAATGGATTGCCATGCTGAATTTTCTCTGTTGGAAGAGGCAGCAACTTTCAAGGACAGCATTAAGTTTTCAATGTATCTGTAGCTACTAAAAGCGGAGTTTTACAAAGAAGTAACTGCCCAAGCCCTTCTCTAAGAATGAATAAATTGGCAGATAAAGTTTAATTCACTTTTCTTATGTGTTCATTTCATATAATACAGATCTATGTGATTATATCCATGTTTTCAAGCCACAACCTTCACCAATTATCCAAGATTTCCTCTCTCAAACAGTTAAACTATCAGTTCAAGTGTAGCTACCTTTGGAGAAACTCAGAGGGAGAGGCTATTTTTCAATAACTACGTATATTATTAAGCCTTCTTATTATTACACCTTATCATATTAATAGAAAGTGCAAAGACAAAAATATTAATACATTTTGAAACTTTCAAAATGCAGAAAATGCACGCCAAGAATTACTTCTGAACACATACTTTGCATCTTATCCTAGTAGATGCTGAAATTTCACACCTCATTAGTCAAAGTTATGGGCAGAAATTCAACATATTTTAGATACTTTTTCTCAGTATGTTTATATATGCTCATAAAAAGCTTCTTTTTGCACACTAACAGCACTTTTAAGTTCATGTGATTTATTTTTCCAGATAATATTCATGGTAGGTCAAATCTCTTGAAAATAATCAGCCCAGAGCTGGCAGTGACTTCCATGTTAGCAAACGATACCCATCTCTCTGCACTCAGTGGTTCTGCTTTGGTACGCGCTGCGCAACCTCACTGAAACAAATTTGCAGGTTACATTACACCACACTGCCTCATGCTGGCGGTGAAATCTGAACCTGCAACTGAACACCTCCTGTTGATCCACCGTCAAAACCAGAGCTCAGCTCCCCGGAGTTACACTGATTTCACAGTAGTAATGGCTAATTATAGTGGAGTTTGAGGCAACTGCAAATGTACATGTAAAACAGATCTGTTCAGTAAAGAAACTATACTATTATATGCAATGAGACAAAATACTTCCGTTTGAATTAAATTAATTCTATTTATAAATATATGGTTAGGTAAAAATGTTCTTAAAAAACTTAAGGCAATTGGACTTAAGGACTAAAAATCTTAAGGAATTCCTAGCAAGGAGCTCTACCTGAAAAATGGCTAAGTTGAGCCTTTACTCCTTCAGAGCTATTATTTATGATGCCCTGGAAGTCAGGTTCTCTATAGTCGTTCAAGTACTTGGCTTACCTGGGATTAGAACAAGGTACCCTTTGAGTATTCACATTGTCACACAAAGGTTCCCCTCCATGGTAGATACCTGTTCTAACATAAATCTGAAAACAACGGTAATATTAGTACTATCTTCGAAATGTTACTATAAACAAATTTTTTCATGGCTATCAACATATACTATGATTACAACATATTACCCCTTAATTTCCATCAAGTAAAAAACAAAACCAAATCTGAAAACCAAACAGCCCCACCACCCCCCAACCCAAATTCATTCATGCTCTGCAAGGTGTGAAGCATAGTACATAAGCACAACCTTCTAGAAAAGAAACGGTTTGGTCTTTTTCCTCATTAATTGCAAAACTAGTTCTAAAAATACAATAATAAACTTGAAACGAACTCTAAGAAAACCTGGAATTTATCTTCAATTCTTCCTGTGCCAAGCTATAGTGAAAGAAAAGACCGAACAAATTCTGAGAAAGTTTCCCAGGCTTGTAGTATGATTTCAATGGGACTGAACCCTAACTGCCTTTTCTCCTTGATCTTCCCAAACCTCCCTTTTTAAAAAGAAAGATAGCAGCACACTCTCCAGCATCCCCTCATCAAAAGTATTGCCAATTACTGCAATACATTCTCAGACATAATAATTATTTAGAATTTAAGTAACAACATGGGTTTTGTTCTATCCATTACATACTCAGCCACAATGAACTGTGCAAACTGAGTTCTGCTCCTATCAGGCAGAATATATAGCTAAATGCCACAGCTCACGCCTTTTAAGTAGTACACGGAAGTTTTCAGATGCTAAAACATGGCTGTATTTTTTAGAATCGAGTGCTTAAATTTCAATAACAAAGTTGTCTAATTTTCTAACACGTTAAATAACACCTCTTTTCCAGTGCAAACACAGAAGAGAAAACTCAGGAGGGAAACCGTGAGTTGCTGAAAACCATATATGATGGGTCCTTGCCTTACCTTGTCAATGTCTCTAATGTTCACATTTACGTAGGTTGCACAGAGGATTCTTATTCTGAGGGCACTATTTATAGTCCAGAGGGATTTTGCTGTAGCTTCTCCATTCATGTAGGGCGTAGCTGTAGAGATACGCCTGGAATAAGATGGCATTGTAAAGGTGTCCAGCGGCAGCTGGGTATACAGGCTTTCCTTAGCCATCAGCATCAGATTGGGCATGCGACCAAGCATTATACAGCTTCTTATGTACTGCAAGAAAACAAAACCAAAATTCAGTATGTTTTCAAAGCGTACACTTTTGGTAATCTATACCTAACAAGGAAGGTATGAAAGTAAAACCCAATTTAAAGAGCTTACCATTGTCCCTGTATTACACACTTTACAGCATTTATAGTTATAACATCCAACAGTTTAAATACGTTGTTGGGTGGGATCGCACACTAGTGCTTCATACAGATTTTGAGATAGGAATAACGTTTACGACAGTGGAAGGTTGAACTGGAGACAGAGAACAGGGCTGACAAAATGACCAGTCAGCTTCCTTGTAGTGTTCCTTAGCTCTGGCACCACGCAGCGCAAACAAAGCAGACTGTTGTGCATCCAGATCCGAGCTGTTCCTGGAGGCAGTTTACCGGGTTGTGTCCCGCACGCTGCTGTACACTGCTGTGCAGACCTGGCCCAGGCCACTCAAACTCCCAGTAACAGGCAGAAAGCATAAGAAAAATGGTAGACACACTCATTTTTGGTTCAGTTGTGCTTACTACCTTCAGCTCAGCACCAATCCCGGCAGACTCTGGGGCTGTAAGGCTGTACAGTGTCTGTTGAGGACTGAGTGCCGACAGCATTAATCTGGCAACGCTACCACAAAATACAATACAAAGACAGGTCCAGCCCTGGAGTGTAATTAGCAAGCTCTTTTGCGGCACAGTAAAGGCATACCAGATACTTCTGAAGAAACCACGCTAGATCAAATAGGTATAGTGTTTGATCTCAAGATGACTGCGCAAAATTATTCATGTATGCCTGCACTTGTTCCCCAGCTCCCACAGAACAGAGCTGCTTTTCCCATTATTCAGGAATCCCCCACCGCCCTTCTCCCCCCCATTGCTCTGGAGCCCAGATCGTCAACCATTTCAGACGAAGGAATGGAAGCTGTTTATTACAACAATACATTCCTCAAAGAGGAAGCAGCAGCAGTCTGTCAGGAAATCTACAGGGTAACATGGTCGTCTGCTCCAGAGAGGGCTGCTCAGATCCTCTTCTGTCTCACACTCGGCACTAACAAAACTCAGGCAATGAAGGACAGACAGCCACAAGAAAGATTTAACAATGATTTGTGTAGTGCTGGAAGTTTATCACTCCTTTAATAAGATGAAAAAAATGTAAAGATGTAGGTAACAGGAAAACAAATAGTTTGTTTACATTTTACGGAGAAGGGACAAGATTCGTTGTAGCAACGGTTGCTTCATAATTTAACATCCCATCAAATTTTCTTTTGTATTACAAAAACCCCAATTCAAGCCTAACTCATCTCTTGCCATCAGAAATCTAGGCCATTTCTGAAAGTACCTACCACTGATTTATCACTAATGTTAGAGGCAAAGAAGAAAGATTACACTAGTGATATAAATTCTAGTTTAAGTTACCTTTTCTCCCCCTCTCTCTTTTGAAGCACATACAGCAACAAATATGCACACTACACTCATGCATTAGCCAATTAGTTGAAAGACGCACACGCTTTTACTTCTCATGTTTTGGATTAGTGTAATGAAAAAGCAAGCCAGTCATAAAATTGATCGCTCCTCTCACATAAATTTGGATTATTTTAGTGTACTTAAAAATAAATCCATTATGTTACTCACCTTATACTGGCTCAGTGGATATTTTTCTAGCAAGTATTCATCACAGCCACACACTTTTAAAATGTATTTCCCCTGGTACTCCAAGACGCAAAGTTTCAGTTGTTCAGATGACAGCAACATACTTCGTGTTTTCTTCCTAATTGCTTCAGCAATAACTTGCTCAGGCACACAGTCGTGATTGATTTTTAAGGTGTATTTCTGCTTATCATTGTTTGGCGAGACGATTACCCATATCACCACTATGATTTGCCCTAAAGTAAATGTAAAATAAAGTTAGGCCTCTCATTTTCAATGCAGTTTCAAAATAATAAAAAAAAAAAACAAACAACCCCAAAACCCCCTGAACAAGCAACTCCCCCCCAAGAACAGCTTACAGTACTACTGAAAGACGACAGAGACAAGATTCATAGCCCAAACTGGGGTTTAAAACTTCTGCAAGGAGCTACATGCGCTCAGTTTATTTTTGACCCTAGTGTAAATTCAAAGTTCTACTCCTTGAGGTTAAGAATTTTTTTTTAACCAAATAGTACTGACTATTCAGCCTTCAAGAAAACAGCAGTGCCCATTTCATACGAGGACTGCAAGATAACTCTGTGATTCAGCCTCATTTAATTGTAGATTTCTTAACGTCAGAGAGAAGAAAAAATGCAGAGCTAACATGCTATTTCTGCCCACTAAAAATAATCACCTCTATTTACCAAGTTATATTTCAAGATTTAGTTATTACAATAGCAAAAAATGTAATTTTAAATTTTTCTTCCTTTTGAATCTACACTCTATCAAGAAAGTTATTCTGAATAACTTAAGGTGTAAAATATTGCTGTAGCGTACTAAATACAGTACGTAAAACAGTTTTTTACCAAGTCACTAGCTGTACTCTTTGATTTTAATCCCTGAAAAAAATGACTATGTTTCTACTGTAAATGTTTACCTTACCTTTATCTAATTTATTGTATATGTGTTTGGGTAGCTCAGATGAAGACTCTACATTTGGAGGACAGACATATAATGCTCTACTATGCGGTGCATTAGCATCTCGAAGATCCACTGCTTCTTTACAAACATTAAGAATATTTCTTCTGAAGTCTTGTACTTCTGGATCCTTAACCATGTCAAATTCACAGACAGGCATGCCAATAGCAAAACCTACAGCATTGAAGACGCATGAGGAAATAATTGTAACCGATAATTAAAGCTGAAGATTCCTTCCACAAATGACAGAAAAAGCATGCTTTAAAGAAAACACAACCTCAAAACATTTGTGTTAACTGCTGGCTTTCACTCGTATACATAATTGTTTTATTTCTTTCAAGAACAACGTAGTTCTAAAGTTAAGTGCACTCAGCAGTCACAAAAAAGGTTAGAAAACAGGTGTACATGCACTGAATATCCTGGAAGCCTTAAATCAGCACACACAGCTAACGCTCCTCCTGGAGGAAAAGGACCACTAATAAACTTCCTTTGAAGTCAGCACAAAGTTTCCCAAGTGGACCAGAGGAGCTGTGATGTCGGATTTTTTCTAAATCCCTGGCAAGATTACTGGTAGCTATTAGGACCATAATCAACTTTGCTTACAACTGAATGACAGCTATTCAATTTTTTTTTTATAACTACGCTATTTAAAAAATGTGACAAGCACTCCAAGAGATATTTGAACTTAAGCTCTTTGGCATAGATTCACGTAGTAAGAGTCCATTTCTCTCAAGCCCTCAGTCTCAGATGTAATTCCATTTACTTTAATGAGATTACCTGCATGAATAATTATTTATGCATGAACATTCAAATGGAACCTTTCAATTGTCCTGTTGCATGGTTAGCTAACCGCTGTTCTCCCCAAGTCCTGAACAGGTTAAGCTTTACAAAACAAAAGTAGTTTACTTATGATGCATTCATAATAATGACATAATTTAACAATTAGGAGCACCCCAGAACAAGTATTTCCAGTTGAGAAGTCTCTACCACTGCAATATACATCTGTTAGCAACTAAACGGCAGTGGGTATGTTTGCACTGCCTGAATTTAGATACTTAACCTGGATGCTGAAACATAGGCTAGTCTCCCTGTGCTTTCTCCATGGATAATGGAAAATAATAAGCCACTCCAGAGATGATTCAAAACATTACAATTTGTCTCCCCTCTGCCATTCCAGCCTCAGGTGTTTTTGTTTCCCTCCCCTCCCCATGCTCTTTTTGTAGGAAGAGAGGGGGAAAAAAAAACCCAACACCTGACTTCTGAAATTTTACTTTCTAAGCAGGACAGAGAAGTATTAAAACGTGTGCTATCACAAACGTGGTTTAAGATTTGTAGTTAAAACCAGCATTTACAGTTCTGTAAAGTTCAAAACAAATTACGATCGACTTCCCGAACACCAGAAGAGGCTTTGCTCAGTCATAATGTGAAATCCTGCTAATAAGAGAAACAAACAAAAAAAATATCCTTTAACCCATATACAACTACTTACAAAGCAAAGACTTTACATGTGAATGAAACAGAACAGCAAAAAAAAGTTTAATTCACAGTTTACGAACATTGGATTTACTATGATCCGCATCTTTGGATATTTGATGCAACAACTGTCCGTTATGAAAGGCAAACTTTGACAGATACAGGTGACAAATACATCCCCATCCCATTTCACTTCTTTGCTGTGTATTTTGAAGAGGAAAAGCCATGTTTAAATAAAGATAATCTCACCTATTTCTCTATTAAGAATCTTTTCTTCTCTGTTACCTACTGGTTCGATGACTTTTAGAAAAGGCTGAAATAGTCGCAGGTCACAAAGTCTCCGTGTTTCATCAAAAAATTCTTCTCTTTCTGCTTCTTGTGTAACACTTACAAAAATGTAAGAAGATTCATCTTGAAGAAGCTGATAGAGAGGGTATTTTCTCGCTTCTTTAAAGAGTTCATGTTTAATAGTTAGTAAGGTGGCCTCACGGAGGCATTCTAGAGTCACTATCATTCCATTTGGGAGAAGACACTCCACAAGGATCCTCGGTGGCATCAAGTGGATGCCCCATAGTTCACCAGATGATGGTCGTGGAGGCATTTTGAAGTCTTTAGATAACTTTGTAGTGGAAGTTTTTCAAGCAGTGATTCTTATGAGTAAACCTAAGTAAAAACCAGAAATGTAAATATTAAAATTTGAAATACAAACATCACAAGGAATTTCCAGTAAGATTGTTCAAACACCGCTTATAATTGTAGATGAATATTCATGGCTGTATTTTACATTCATAAAAAGACAAAGACTTGATAAAACTGATGTCGAAGGGACTTGTATTTGATGTAAATATCTACTCAAATAAAACTGTTAACAGCAGAATCACATTAGCTCAGAAAAAAATGCTAATATGCATATGGTCTTAAAAAAATAGAGGATTAATTTTTTTACCTGAAGTTTATAATTTATTATTAGAACACTTAAATAGCATGGGGGATGAAAAGATCTAATATTCAAATTATTATTACAGCAATTTTTAGGCAGATCTCAAACCCAATTCTTTCCATTTTTATTTTGAAAAAATAAATACTTATTATCATTTGGATGAGATACAAACCAAGCCAAAGGAAAGGAGGGAAACACACGTCTGACCTTCTGGCAGCGCTGCCTTATGCAGGTACAAGAAAAATTGTATCTGGACAGAGCAGAGATGTCTTACAGCCCCAGTGGCCAAGAACAGATGTCAAACAAAGAGCAGAACTAGGCAGGCACACAGTGATACTTCATCAATAAACTCTCCTAATCACTACCTTTTGTTAATTTCCTTAACCAGAGGCAATATTTATCTATTTGTTAAAGAAATCCATCAAGAACTATTGAGTTTGTTTAAGAAGTTTTCACACACAAACTGCTGGTATCCTGTGAGGAGAGCAATGAACATTCCACATTGCAAAATATTTGCTTTTCTTTGTTCTGCAGCCTGATACTTTCAGCTGATATCCTAGGTTTCTTGTAATGAAACACAGTTTCTTATATTTGCATTCATTGCTCTTAATTTTACAGAGATACCACTACCTCTTTTTTCCGTAATAGTCCCAGATTATTTAGTCCTTCTTTGCTGGAAAGTCATTCTGTATTTTTGTTAATCCTTGTCACCTTCTTTGTACCTCTTTCACCTTTACCCTTTTTGCAATGCGGAGGGGAACAACCATACTTGCACACCACATTCAAGGTCCAAACTGCGCACAGGTTTACATAGTGACAGAATATTTTCTGTTGCTTTGCTAGTACGTTGCTTTTCTGACTGTCAGTGAGCAGCAAGACATTTTCACTGAACTACATACCATAGACCCAAGGTGTCATTGCAGAATAATAAGTTACTGCAAAGGCAATACATTATGCAAATCTCAAATAGTGCATTACTTACACTTCGCCCATAATTTCATTAACTTCAGCATGTACATTATGAGAGAGGGTAATATCAACAGACACCTACAAAGCAGTCCATCACGCCTCCTCCATCAACCAAGCATCCTGAAAGCACAGACCTAGGATAAAATAACTACGATGCGACTATTCTAAAGCCATTCTTCGTCAACTTTTTATCAAGAACACTCTCAGGACTGCCCCTCTCTCTTCGGTTCCTTTCTTAACTAACAGAAAGGATGGAAGAACCCAAACCAACAGCTTCACATCTCTTCTGCTTCATCAGTCTTCTGAAAGCTCCCACTGTGGAAAAGCAAAGAATGCTATGCTTGCTCTTTGTGCAGCATTTAAAAAAAAATATGTATTTTATATAAACATATATTATTTAAGTATATTTAAATATATATAAAAATTATAAATACATAAAAAAATTATATATATGTTAGAAAGTAAAATAATGATCCTCATTTCTGCACTTCTTTGCCTTGGTACTTATTTTCTGAAAACTTTTCTTCCAAGTACATCCAGTACCTGCTTTTGCCACACTTCAGTTCTTAAAAGGAAGCATTAGAATGAAAAAGATGTTTTCCCAAATCCACTGCTTCCTAAGCAACTCAAAGTAGCAATAGGGTTGTCTTTTTTAATCCTGCCTTTGTAGTTGTAGGCTTTTAAAAATATCAACAAAAGTACTAAAGTGCCACCGCAGGTTTAGAAAAATGTTTTTCCACTAACACCTCATGCATATTTAGAAGGTTTTTGCAACCGACTACTTCTCTTAAGAAGAGCTTAAGGAAGCTGTTGTATTTTCCTCATCATTGTAACAGTCTCAGTGAGCGGGTGCTGACTTGGAAAGTTCTAAGGACACTCACAGTATATTTAGAGACCCAAACATGGAAAGCTTACCAATTACAAAACACTACAGATGAAGCCAAATAACACCATTTAGAGTAACTCGGGAGAATTCTGAATTCCCGATAACTATCCTCAGTTTACAGATAAAAAGAAATACACAAAAGGTTAAACAGCATCTTTTTGATCAGGCTAAGCATGAACAAGACTCCCTTCTCCATACTGGTGAATCACATGCTTATTTAACATCCCTTAATTAGAAGCACAGGCAGAAAAACATTACTGTTAAGGCATGTACCAGCATAAAAAAAACCCAAAAAACAAAAGAACATGCAGTCGTAAGAACTTTTCTGTCCACACATACAAACAATGATAACACAGATGGACCACAACTAAATGAAATATTCACAAAACAGCCTGAGTTTTATACCAGCACTCTTTTAAGTTCAGTTCCACAACGCGGCTGGAGGAGCCCATCTTCTCCCTGCCCAAGGCGTTGTGTTCTCATTCTTCGTCACACTGGGGCTCCCTGAGCCAGCTCCTTACAGGGTCAGATGGATTAAAGTGGCAGAGAACTACTCACTTTTCCTTCCTTGTTTTCGTTGCCTTATTGAGACTACCACGGAGTCAGCCGAACGCCAGGGTCTACCCAGGGGAGCGAGCATGACTTCACGCAACAGTGCTGAGCTTCGACTATGGTGGTTCATTCCACTGCAAGTTTTTCCTCCCTCCCCACCAATAACTGCTAACAAAGAAACACAGGCAGGGCTGGACGACACAAATACATATTAAACCCTTTTAAGGCAAGTATCTTTTCAAAATAAATGTCAACCTTGGCTTTTTAAAAATTTCAAACGGAAAACACCAACTCAATACCATTTCATTAAAGGCTTGCAAATGGTCCAAAACCTACATCCCAAAATCTACACTCTTTTTAGAGCAACTACACCAAAACAGCAGCTTTTGTTTTAAACTGGGCTACAGACACATGCTGGAACAGTGCATATAGTCATTCTGTGTGCACATTCATTTTACTTGCACATGTAAGCACGCCTCCAGGGTTTGGATTTGGAAAGCAAAAATGTAAACAGAAACAGTTTTGAAGTACAGTTGGCAGCCTGTGTTTCTGTGTACACTTTCAAATCTGGAAGCTGCCTGGAATAAACAGAATCAATTATGTTCTTCGACAGTAAAAGAACTATGATTGTAAGAGAATTCTAGAGAGATGTTATTTAAATCCAACTAAGGGTACAGGCAAACACTTCAAATGAACACTCTATCACACCTGCAATCCCTGACCTTCCAAACTTAAACTTCCTTCCCTGACCTTAAACGCTCTTCCCTGACCTTAAACGCTCTTCCCTGGCCAAAAGCTTTGGGAGAGCGCAGATGGTCAGAAGGGCCAAAGTCAAAGACACCCACTGATTAAATCACATTCTTTTCAACCCATTACAGCCCTCCTGATCCATTCAGCTCATCCCCTGTCATGAACCTTGCTGAGCACCCAACCTAGAAGTGACCAAATTTTGAAATTCCATTCAAAAATAAGAAATATACGTGGAAGAAGAAACAAGGAAGTTAAACAACATACCTCCCAAAACACTGATTCCTGCTTGCTTCCAGATACATTTATCATATTAATGCTAATTCATATAACCTATTTTCTTACAGGATAGAAATCAGCTAAGTCTGATATAGTCCCTTTATTTAGAACAAGGGATTCCAAGTTTAGAAAATTTGGTTTTGGTAAACTATGACATTTTATTACCTCACAGCACTGAATTGTGCAGAACCACAGCGGCATGGTTAACTCAGTTTCATTCTATTGAATATTTTAATAGAACTTGCAGCCTACAATTATTTTTTCTAATGCTTTCTTGATGACATACAAGCATGATACTCTGAAAAGGTTTACATGAGACGATTATGAAGTTTGTTGTTACTTCTTCTCAAAAGAATTCCTTCCCTTTAAGGAATGGAGCTCAGTGAGGGAGAAATGCAGTAAGAATTGTACTGCAGGAGAGTTAATGTTGGTTCCTAACATTAGTATGCAAAAAAAAAAGTACTTTCTATGTTCATGATTTAAGCAAACTAAGCTTGGGACAAATTAACTTGAGCCAAAAACCCACATATATTTTCCCTTAAAGACATCAAGGCTCCTGCAGCTGTTTTCATCACACTTTTACACATAAAAGCCCTGTGCATCTATAGCTCAGCAGGATACCCTGGCAGTAATTTTTCCACTGTATTTTTTGTACATTAACATTTTGCCAGAAGAATCTCCAACAGTACCACCGATCTAAGTTTTACATATCTTGCTAAAAAGAAGGACTGTTACCCTTCAGTACAGATAGAATCTACACGACAAGCCCAAGAAATGACCTTCCATGAGCTCTTCTATCAGAAAGCGTGGGGAGCCCTTCCTTGCTAACGGAACACTCATTTTTACAAATTACCTGTTTATAGATTAGATGAATTGATTTTCACTGTCTAGAGATTACTCACAAGCACTCTACCAACTACACATAGATATTAGTATTTGGCAATTAAGATATAGGTGTATATACCTCTAAAACCACAGTTAACCAATAGGCCTTTTCCCCCTATTTTTGTAAATGACCTGTGGGCATGTTCTCCAAAGGGAGAAGCTCCATGTAACATTAACACGTATGTCTTATAAAGCAGGCAAAGACCCACTGTGCAAGTCTGTGGGCCAGTCTAGGGGTGGGGGGGAAATTAGTTCGCTTTAGGAGACTTACTATTAAGCCTGTCTGCCACTAGCACAAGGACCTACAGTCTGCAAGAAGGAAATTCTTCCATCTATGATGTACCAACTAGCAAGAAATGTAGCAAGCATAGAAGGAAGCAAGAAGCAGAAGCGTATTGTGCTGTAATACTGTATTTACTGTATTAAGTGTATAAAGTATGGGATGCTTATGCAAAGAGGTACACATTCCAGTGACTGAGACAGAACTGAGTAATTCTGCATTGCTATAAACATCAGCTAGTGTTTTAAAAATCAATCCAAAAGCATAGACTAAACACTCAATTTCATCATACAATTTCATCAGTCCATATCTGAAACTGAATCAGTCATTCAGTAAACTACTACATTTTAATTGAAGTCCATTGTTTTTTCCAGTTATAAGACAAATCCCATTACATTGTTTCATAGACAGGATGTGGCAGTGTTTTACAATAATTTGCGGTATCTTTGGTATCAGAGCTGCTCATTAGGATTTGTATCTAGATTTGATTTCTTTTCCAAGTAGAAGTTTCCTCTAGACACTTAGCATTGCTTTAAGAAAAAGTCTTCTACTCACTAAGCAATCCAACTACCTTTATAGATTCTGATTTACTGCGCACTCATGTGTATGTTATGACTTCCTTGATTCGCTATGAAGCTGACAGAAGTACAGGTATGTCCCCAAATAAGATTTTTTTAAACATTTGTGGAATCCCTGAAACAAAAGTTATGGGGTAGAAAGGGGTGGGATAAAAAAAAAATTCCTGGGACAAGAGTAACACTTTTCAGAATGCAAAACCTGTATTCCACTTTGTCCCAGACATTTCAAACTTTCTAAAGACCAAAATGTTCTATTTTCATCTTCAGACGCATCAGGCCCTCCAAAACTCACCATGAAGAAAACCGGGCAGAGCTGCCTGTCTAATTTTGCTGCTGTCCAAGCTCGCTGTGTGGTGACAGTGAGACTGCCCCAGCCTAGATATTTTCAGTGCTGTCCTTTTGTTCTTCCTGTTTGCCAAGCTGGCCTTTTTCCAAAATCCAGGAAGACGCATACAAAGATGTCTCAAATTGTCCTCTATGAAAACATTATTACACACAGATTTAAACAGTAGCAATATCGTTTTCTTTAGAATAGAAAGCAGGAGACTGCTGCATTGCAGTTATGTCTTCAATATTTCTTACGTATTACTTTCATCCTTATTATTTCACAGAAAAGGCGCAGATACCCAGAAATGCTTATCTGATCACAAACAGCAGCTCAAGGGAAAACAAACAGAAGGATTTAACACTGTCAAAAACACATCTTCTTAGCATTTAGTTTCCTTCTGAAACAGACAAGTATTTCCAAACACTACCAATTTTATTTGTAGTTACCTACTATTTCTCCCCTGCAGAAAATAGTGCTTAGTACTTTTGCCTTGTTCTAGACAGAGCTAAAAACCCTAACATTACTGGTAGGATCTGCAGAATTATAGTACAGCAGAAATACAAGATCATTCTTTCCTGTGAATGTAAAATCTCACTGAAATTAGTGAAGTTTCAGTTTAGTTAGATATGAGAACATGGGTTGACTACATTTCAAAGCTGGTTTCTTTAAAGTTATCTTACATGCAGATTTGTTTGTTTGTTTCAGAACGTAATATTCTTGGATTTTGGTTGTAGTGACTTTCAGATACCAGGAATAAAATTAATGGTGAGGTCATCCTAAAAATAAAAAAGAACTCACTATAAAGTACTGTCCAAGAGGTAATACATATATATATGTTATCTATTACTGAAAAAAATATAGGATCAAACAGCTGAAACAAAAAGATGAACAGTTTAAAAATATTTACTATTGCTGGAGTCTTTTTTTTTTCCTCCAAGAAAACCAAAAGACCTTTGTAAATTCTTATTTTCAAATGCCCTTGCTCACCCTCCCCCATCGACGCAGACATATTGTTTATAGCTTCACTCACTCTCTGGGAGCCATGAAAACAGGATCACGAGAAAGAAACATTTGCAAGTTGCTGGTGACCTCTACAACTCCCACTACGATTTGCTTTTTCCCTAGGGATCCCATGACATACCAAGAGCAGAATGTCTGTCCCAGAACATTTTCTTCCAGCTAAAGACAGATTATTTTTCCTCTTTGTTAAAGAAAGGAAAGCCTGGATTTAAATCTTCCCTTTATAGTCTGAAACCATTCAGTAATTCCATTTCTAGCTTCACCTCAAAGGAAAGGATTTTGTTATTTATAGAATACTAGCAGTCATAAAGCACAACAAAGAATTAGGAAAGCAACGCATCTTCTCTTTATATTTCACATATCTGCTTACTCATTATTTCAACGATTAGCTGCGTAGCACGGTGAGAATCACTCTCCCACCTGGCTCTGTCCTGGTTGGAGCTGTTCCTCCATAGCTAGGTGTGCACTCTGAAGCTCAGCAAGTGGCACTCAAATTCTTTCATGCTCTTTCAACCAAAAGCCTTAAAGTTCAGCAACAAATCAGAGCAACATGCCATTTCACACCAATAGAAAGAAGGTTCTCCTCTGGTTATATATTTTTCTTTAATACTCTATTTTATATGGGCGACTAACATTTATGTGATCAGAAAGAACATAAAGTAAAAGCACACCACAAACCATCTTCTGCTCCTTGATACAAATACTAAGGGCTTTGATATCAGGTTTCGCATGCAGAAATGTTCTGCTTTTGGAAATTAGTGCAAGACAGTGTAAACAAAAGATTACTCTAGAACATCTTTCATGAAACTAGGTTAGATAGGTCACAAATGCTGAATATATATAAAAACATAAAACTCCACATTAAATAACGCTGTTTACTTTTCCTTCCGTGTTTCTTCCCATCCTCCCACCTTCCTGGGATATTTGGAACCCAGACAGCAAACAGGATCTTTAAAAACAGGAAGTGCTGGCACACAGACAAGGACAAGGAGCAGAGTGAACCCAGGTGTTCTGCGCTCTGCTTTAGTCTGAATCCTCACCCAACGTGAGCAGCTGCAACTCAGATACCGGGCCCTTCCTGGTGCTGATCTCCCCCAGCCACGTCACCTTGGCTTTTAGAAGTAACTCACTCTGCTGCAGCAAGATGAAGCTCCAGTTGCATTGAAAAAGAGGAAAGATTTCCTCTCCCACTGTCCATACCTAGAAGGGCAGGGAAAGAACTGCAATAAAACACCAGAGGTACCGCAGTCCTCACACCGCTATGCTTGCCTCTACCACAAGCACCGGCATCAAGAGAGTTCCATCTACAACGTTCACCAGACCAGCTGCTCTGGGTGGAAGGCACAGAGAGCAATGTGCGTCCATAAGAAAGTTTGACTGAGATTAGGCCCACTGGTTATAAATTTACACTCATCTTTACTCAAAAGATCCACCCTGTAAGCCCTTCCTGTCCTAAGAAGCTGCTGAAAAAGACATCAAACTCAGAGTGACTTAGAGCATATTGCATACTTCCCACATAACATTTCTTAGGATGGAGTCTGACAGCAACTTTAAACTGAGAAAAAAGGGTTTCTTCCATACTAAATTACTCCAGTCCCTGAAGGCAGCTAATAAGTAAAAAAAACCAAAACATTTTAGGGTGGCAGTGGATAGCAATATTTTTGCAACTTTGCAGATTTTTTAAATATTAAGCATACAACAGTGAACTGGAAGACAGAAGTTTCTGTTCCATAATCCAAATATAAATTAGTTTTCCATTTATTCTACCTTAACTGACTTCTGTAGACAAACAGTATTTATAGAAGTTTAGTGGGTTTAGTCTGCATGGACTTAGTGAATTCTGCTAGCAAAAATCATTATATTTTATTTACTGGCGAACAGAGGATGGGACGCAACTTCACTTTTACTTTTAATAGAGCATTTGTAAGGAACCACATGCCTCAGCAAAAGCTGTGGAAGTAGTTTTCTTTCTTTAAGCTCCTTAACTGAAAAAACAACACGATATTCTCCATTGAGGTATTTCTTAACTCCCTTTTTAAAACCATTTGTCAAGAGAAGGAAGTTTGGGGCAGAGTTAACACAAAGGCACAGCCACCTTAACGAAAAATGTCAATTCTGCAGCTAAGTAGTCTTGCCCTATAAACAGCTGAAATTCATACAGTTCTTAGCAAATTGTCCTACACAAAGACACATGGAACAAGACAGCAGGCAAACAAATCCAGCGCTTTGCAAACTGCCCTGTAGAAGTAGTTTCTGCCTTCTACACAAGCTATAATCACTGCAGGAAAAAATACTATGACTTTTCAAGAGTCAGTTAGAAATAATGAAGTAGTAGACTTGCAGACTCTACTAGACTAGACTCTACTACTCCCTAGTAGACTTGTTTGTGATGCAGAGTCAATGGTGACTAACTAAATATTTATTCAGCAGTAGATGATAACCCTGCCGAAAGGTAAGCACCATCAGTTTTCCATAAAAGATTATCATCAGACCTTTATTTACTACACCAGCAGCCGGAGACTGTCCTGCTTAGCCCACACACCAAGTGTGTGCATGGCACAGTGGGATACTATTCAGCTGCAAAGCATTTAGCATCACTACCTGCTCCCATCAGGCTTCATCTCCCTAAAGGACACAGATCACTTAGGTGTATTGCACGTAAGCGCATCAGAAAACTGAGCTTCTATGTGAAGCAATACTGAATCATTGTTTTTGTAAGCATATTTGACTGCTTTATATAAGTTACAAAGAAACCAAAGTTTCTCTGGAGTGTTCAGTTTATTCTTGTTCTAGCTATTGACTCTGGTTGAATAGGACTTTTCTCTGGATTTACAGGTTGAATACCAAAGCAACAGTCATGACTCTTGAGACACTAACACATTTGCATTTGTGTTTAAGAAGCACAAACAAACATGATTCATTGTGACTATGTATGTCATCAGGTCCTGCATGCTTCAGCCTGAAGTATGAAAACAGCTACGGTAAACTCTGACAAATGTTTCTTCAGCATGTTTAATCAAATGTTTATCATTTCTGTACATATCTGTTAGAAGCATCTGCTTTGCAAACCCTATGTTGTGCATCCAAACACAAACACATGACTTCAAGTGCGGGGCTACTGAGACACTAAGCTTGTTGTCAGTGCATCCCTTTTTCCTGTACTTCAAGCTATTACCCAAATTGTTTCTCTAATGAGGTCAGGGTACCAACGACTGGTGTTTACTACATCTGAAAGAAATGTCTAGTATTTGCCTAAATAGATAATGCTTGCAATTAACATGAACTTTCCAAAGAAGAAAGTGACATAAGCTCATAGGTATTTGAACAGTGAATACCAGCAACATCTCCACAAGATTTTAAAGATTTCTTAACTTCCCAGCTTGGAAAGTCAGTTTCATACCCAGACGAAACACTTTGAGGCTAAGGCACATACTGCCTACTACTACAATCAGAGCTCTGTAACAGGGATACGGTAAAAAGAATGAACTTTAAGAAAGTCAAAAAGATACTGGCAGTAGCCAGCCACTGCTATTAAGAGACCTTCACACATCTGCACAAACAAGGAAGTATTTTTAATACATGGTTCTCTGGAAAGATTTCGTTAATGTTTTTGTAGGTGTGTATATTCAAAAAGACTGAAAGCAGTTTTCAGCCTTGTGAAGTTTAACCCTGGGATAGAACAGAAGACCACAAAAAGCTTAAGTGTTTTGGATTTAATTTCAAGCCATAAAAACACCAATTAGGGAAGGGTGACTATATTGCAAATCATCTTTTTTTGTTGTTTAAATAAATAACCTGCTCACATACTAGGACAGCAAAAGATTAGAAGCTATAATAATGGTTACTCTTCTTGTATCACCTTGCAGTTGCTCCTGATACTATCCTATCTGCTGATGGACAACGAACTGCTTGGAAAAGAGGTGATGAAGAAGAGTTAGAGCTGGATTTCGAAGTAATTTGACAACACATTTAAAAAAGTTTCCATAGCCAGGAATAGGTTTTGCTAGCCTTTTCTTCATGTATCAACTCTGCCGTTTCTCTGCTCCTTGGTTTCCGTTTTCATCCTTTATCTCTTGGTGGTAATTATGCCATCTTCCCCTACACGTCAAAACATTCCAAGCTGGAGGTATCTAAGATCAAGGGAGTGCTGCTGAGCACTGATAACGACATCAGTGCTTTATCCTCCATTTCAGAGCAAGTTGAAGAAGACAGGTTATTAGAATTTTACTAACCACAACCTTGGTAAACAGTTAATCAGGAAAAAAACCCTTCTAAATTAAAATGTAAAAATCAACTTTAAGTGCTTTCTTTTAGCTAGAGACCACTTACCAAAAAATTCATGCAACTGGTTAAGTTTATCATCATCTACAATGACAACATTTCAGTTTCACATATTACTATTTTATGCCAAAACAGAAACACAATTTATTATAAATCAATCTTTGTAACAAACTTGCACTCACAGGCACCCTATCTGGACACATCCTCAATTACACACCACAATCAAGACTATTCAAGATGTCTGAACATTGCTTAAAAATTAGCTCTTCCACTCAGACACTAGAGGTTTTCTAGAGACAAGTGCTGTTCTATGGTACTTAACATCAAAATTGAAGGAGATTCCAGAGGTGACAGCATGAAATTGCAAGAAGATAAAATACAATATATTAATTGCTATCCTCCCACCAGCAGAGACTGCCCTGATAAACTGGGAAGTGGAACTGGTTGTTCAACATCCACATAAACTTTTCAGAAGGCACCAGAAGAAAAATTTTCAGTTTTATTCTACTTTTACAATCCAGCCACAACATTTGCTGGGAACATAAATATGAAAATGAAGAATAAGTGTTATGTTTTATAATCTAAGCAGCTTAATGACCACAACAAGCATATATTAGACTATTATTCGGAATGGAAGTTTTTACTTCCCTTTTCCCAAAGGGAGCCATCTCTATCTAGAAACTTCTTATGTTAGCATGATTAACTTTAATCTTTTAAACTATGCCTGTAGTCAAGAGTCAAGTTAGTGTTTTCCAGCCTTAATGAAAAGTAACCTAACGGCACAAGCACCGAAGTTGGATAATAACATACCTCATCACACAAAGCATATTTGTTGAGTTTGAGAAAGAAACAATTTATCTCCATTCTGCTTGTTTGGTAAACCAGTCTTTATTCTCTGCTCGTTCTTACTTTTTTTGTGCTCGTATTTTCAAGTGTTTAGTTTGCCTACGTCTTTGCAAAGATCAGTCTTCTTACTTTTCTAGTAAGTCAGGTGTCAAAGTTACAGGATACAGAAAATTTTGTTCTATTAGATTCAGAACACAGAACAGGCAGGTATTTCTACTTATGACTGATTAGTCCCAGATGAAATGCTGGATCTTGAATATTTTCTTTTCAGTAACACTCAAGGTTTCTTGCATTTTAAGGATGTTCAAGAACTTGTTTCTTTGTTGACTGCTAATAGCCAGAAGGAATAAGGCTGCAACAAGGAGTAATTTTGTGCTCACAGATTTAGTGTCCTCTGCAAGAAACTATCAGCTGTTTAGCTGTGGGTCAAGACACTTTCCCAAGACAATAAATGCAATCTCAGCAGAAAATCCATGCTTCTGGAAGGATCATGACCCAAGTTAACAGCAAGAGTTAAAAGTCAGGAACAGACTTGGAACACGCTCTGCAAGAGACATTCATCACCATTAACTGCCACATTAAGTATGGCAAAAGACTAACTAATTAGTATGGAAATAACTAAACCAGTTAAGTCTCAGTGACAGATAAGTTTTTCAACATGTAGGACAATCTAGGAGGCAACCTTCCAGTTTTCTCTTTTTTTTCTGTTGGGACTTCAAAAGAAAACACCCAAGAGATGTTTCTCTACATTTCTTTGCCTTAGAAGAGGGTCATAATGTACAGCCAATAATGTGACTCAGCTGTCTCAAAATTTCAGGGAACTTTACAGTAAGTCTTAGTCAATTCAGTAAGTTTCCTGTATTCGACAAATATGTTTCATAGTTCACAATCCTCAAAAGCTAGATTTGCAAGCATTTCTTCAATCAGGAGCTGTAAGCAAAACTGCCAAAGTTTTCCTACATGAAATACATGAATATAAGTTAAAGAAATGTGTTAGTGGGTAGACAAAAAGGAAAAAAACACAACCCAAAACCCAATCTCTCTGAGGTATAACTAACCTCCTACTGGTAAAAAGCAACGGGGCATGAAACAACATATCACTGAGCCTTAAGTTTGGTTTGACCCAACTGTTCTTAAACTCGACTGCAGAAGTAGTCACTGACTTCTATCGCTGCAAGTTACCAACACATCAGAGAGGCAAAAGCTTTGCTTTACATCATTTTCTCCCCTTTAATTTCACAAAGGTAAGCTTTTTTTCTTTGAATTTCATTTTTACATTTCTGAAGTTCAGGTATTTGAGCATAGTTTTTTAAAAACAGACTATAAACATTCCCAGCAAGTGTACTTCGTCGATTTGCCTAAGTGCTTTTATTCCCCACTTTACTGGTTTTAAGAAAAGAATGCTCTTAATGGAGAACAAGTGACTATCTCCACTGTCCCTCACATTTCTTCTTTGAAATACACACAGTTCTTAGACTGCCTTTCATAAAATCTGCACCACAACTATCTAGAAAAATACTTTCCTAGAATTGAAGTGTAAATGCATGCTATACAAAACAAAACAACATACTGCCTGCAAAACCATTAAGTACTGCTTAGACTGAGAAGACAGATCCAGAATTACATAGACTGTACTCAGTCTGCTGCATTTCCATTTGACCACAAGTTAACTTTTTTTTTTTAATAGTTTAATTCCCTCTGCCCCCCAGTTGGGCCTTTTTTTTTTATTTTAACATTAATACTATAGCAGTGCTGCAGGAAAAAAAA
Source organism: Dromas ardeola (assembly GCA_013398915.1). Lineage (NCBI taxonomy): Eukaryota > Metazoa > Chordata > Aves > Charadriiformes > Dromadidae > Dromas > Dromas ardeola. The sequence continues at coordinate 470,117 of VYZM01006251.1, forward strand.
ACAACAAAAATATCTCAGAGCATTATTTCTGGTTCATTTAACACTCCATCAACCATTCAGAAATAGATTTATAGAATAAATTCAGTTGGAAGGAGCCTCTGGAGGTTATCTGGACCAACCCTCAAAACACTTCACATATATTTGGTATCCAAATAAATACTAAGGGAAACAAATCTATTTTCCCTCTCTCCAGTGCTCACATTTGGGTTAGGATACTACAAAGAGAAACTTGTAGCAGAATTCTTTGCCATGACACATTCAACTTAAAGGGCAAAAGAAAATTCCCATCCAGTTTTAGCGTAAATATTTTTGTGGCCGATTCCAGCTGTAGCTACAATTTCAGACAGGCATCATCACTTGGAGCAACTGGATGTCTGGCTTTTTAAAAGGATGAGACAGAACTCCTACAAGCATGGAATGCAACGCATAAAAAGCTGCAAAAAAACCCCAACAAACCCTACTTTAGCTTACACGACAAGCCACAAGTCTGTTTCCTCAGTTAGCTAAAGTACAAACTCTTACTCTTTCCCTAATGCTCCCCCTCAAACTCAATCACACACACAAAAGAGGCACATACGGCACATTTTTCCTCACATTTTTCCTCAACTCGGAGATTTACTAGACTTCACACATTTTTCAGTACTTACAAAACAGTAAGTAATAAAACAAAACTTAGTTTTATAATGGTATGTTAAGACTAAACTGGAAAGACTAATTTTTGCAGTATTATTCCCGCTCCAGTTATAAACCATAAAAATGTTTCCTCGCCAGTATCAAAGTTAAAAAAAAAAAAATCTTAGCTTCCCCTCACCCAAATACAACATTTTTCAAATGTCCTATTAACTACAACCTTTGTTAACTTTGTTTAGCGTACTCAACTAGGCAAAGCAAACCTACATGATACCCACTTGCATGACGCTAGTATTTCTTGTATGATTTGGAATTAATGTATCATCATCATCCCAATTTCCTTCCCCCCCTAAACAGCAAGAAAAGCAATAGCAACAGTTTTCTATTTGGAAGTGACTGATATTTGCAAGGTGTTCAGATATCTCAGTATTCATAGTACCTAGGAGAATCTGCACCAGAAGTCTAGAAGCCTACATACCAAATTGACTATTTACATACAAAATTAAGAAAGCGGTTTCTGCAGGCTAAATGCCAGCCTTAGGCTTGTTGTCTAGCCATTTATAGGTAACTTTAAATTCTGAGTTAAAACTATTATGATCATCAAGGTTTTTCAAAACTGTATTACGCATGACCAAGCCATTACGAAACACAATACATATCTGAACCTGAGAACAACTGTGATCAGAAAGTCCATTCATTATGTGATAACAGCTTTTAAAGGTGTGATGTTCTTCCAATAAATGGAAACCTGGACGATATACTTGGTCTTGTGAGATGGCATGATGGTAAAGCGTGACACCCTTGCTTGTTGTAGAAATTCCTATTCTAAAGCTTCCGGCAACTTTTTAAAAGTGGGTTACCCAGGAAGAAGTATCCCTCATTTGCTTCCAGAAAGCAGGAATAGTCTGATCCTCAGAGAAAGAGTTAACCAAGTATTGAACTACTTTATGACTTCCAATAAAGCACAACTGCTTTGTAAACAGCTCAGCTACACCACCTTTCCCAAAGAATACTCCAGGAAAAAAAAAGCACCAGTTTCGTTATTCATGCAAGTGAACTACAACAAGAAGCAAAACAAATTTGCCATTAACACAGAAGGACAATTTGAAGCAGTGAACAACTGAAACACCTTGGCATGGACTTGTAGGCTGGGCTCAGTGTGCTTTGAAAAAAAACCATGAAACATTGTCTCCAGTTTGCCAAGAATGGCATCAAGTTAACGCCTATGAAACGTGGGGCATCTGCTCCAGTCCAACTGCAGTTCTGAAGCTGTTGTATTCGCTATCTTAATGAAAAACCAGATTATTTCATGGATCACATAAGGAATTGTGTGGTTTCATAAATTCCTCTTCAAACACTATGAGTTCGGTTGGTGTGTGGTTTGTCTATATGATGACATTGGCTAAAATATGCTTCCAAATAACTAACCACTCTGGAGAAGTTTGCCAATGTTATTGTTTGAGAATAAAGTAACTTATTGTGAAACTTTAAGTTCACATGGAGCTTTATTTCAGAACAATTTATCTAGTCAGTTCCCCACAGCAGACAAACCATTAAATCCCATCATCCCAAGTACTAGAATATTGCTAGGAACTAACAATGTTTACGCACAACAAGAGGTGGACTTTGATTATTACGCTGCATTATAGAATTGCAGCATGGAAGCAGCTGAAGCAACAAGTATGAGAACATCTCTATAAATTAACTGTGAGGTAGCAGAATGATTCAGGTCATGATGGGAAAGTTTCTAAGTTTATCTAATGTAATGAATTTGAAAGCCTGCTGTAGCTCAAAGCAGGGATGCGAGGGTACAAGTAACTAACAGAACAGAGCCCAGATTTCTTCTATTAAATACTACAAAATCCAGATTCAGAATCCAGTTTACCGCTCCTTGACAAGTTTGCTGCAGAACACTCCTAACTGCAGAATTAACTCAAGCAAGGCTTTACAGCCCATACTGTCCACTTTTAAACACATAATTTCCTTGTTTTGAATGTGCATTGTTTATAAAGCAACCTCTGCTCAATCACATTTTTAAAGTCAACAATGAAAGAGTTACAGAGAAAAAGAGTTCACAGAGACATACCAGTAACAGCTGCAGATGTAACAGGTCTGATACCTTAATAACTTGAGGAACGCTGAAAACAGCAACAAACCCCCCCAAAGAAAAACATGCAGTTTGTATTAGTTTGGTCAGGGTTTTGTTAACACTGAGTCTACTAGAAAATACAAAAGTACCGGTAAGAAATAGCAGTTTCATATTTAGCATGAATAAAAATAGATCTCTGGAAAGTATGAAGTAAGAACAGAGTTTTTACGGGCAGCATAGATGTGAGGCTGCTACCGTAACCGACTGCAGCTGGGAACCGGAGATGGCATGCCACCGATCCACACACGCACCCAGTCGGAGGAGGCTCTGCTCCCGGTGCCACCAACTAGCCCAACCGTGAGCCTACGTACCCTCCATCACAAGAGCTGCTGAAACATACTTACAGAGAACAGCGATATTTCGGGCCTGTGGGGAGGCACAGTCGAAAACAACAAATCGCTACAGTTACTCCTCTCCCGGGTCGCGTCCATGCGAGAACAGACCCATGGAGCAGGACTCGGCGGAGCAACGCCTCGGAGCTCTCCCAGGCGAGGGAAGCAGCCGCGCTCCGACTCCCCTCCAGCCACCCGAGGGTGGTGCTTCCCCCTGCGGCTGCCAGGGACGAACCAGACGCCCCGCAGCCCGCAGCAACCGGCCCTCCCC
>VYZM01006251.1:474219-622535 GCA_013398915.1 Dromas ardeola
CTGCAGCTGGTCCCGGTACCGGCCGTGCTCGCCGGCCCCGGCCCTCCCGCGGCCTCGGGGGGCGGCTGGAGTCGTGAGGGGGAGAAGCGGCCTAAGGAGGGAGGGCCGGGGCCGTACGGGGTAGGTGCCCAGGGGCTGGGGGAAGGGGTGGCACCGGGTCGAGGGGGTGTGGGGCGGTTTTGGCGGTGGGTACGGTTTTGCCGGTGGGTACCGTTTTACCGGGGGATTTGCCGGGTTTTTGCCCTTTTCAGAGGTTGCCTAAGCTGCTCGGGTGGTGGGGATGGCGGTGTCTGTCTCTCCTCGGTGCCGGCTTTATTTCTGCATTGCCAATTCTATGGAATTCTTCGTCAGGCTGCGGTTTTCTCAAGGTAACAGATATCAGGGGGTTTATTTATTTGTTTATTTATTTATTTATTTTCCTTAGACTCCATCCCCAAGACTGCAAGGCATGCAACTTTGCAGAAATGTCTGCTGGGATGTCAGGATTTACAGTGTGGTTTCTGATACCCCATTGACGTAGGAGATGATGAATGTCCTCTGTTTCTGGGTTACTAAATATGTATCCTCATCAGCAGAGGGTTAGTGGGTCCTGCACTGTAAGGTGGAATTGTGTATGATGTGTGTTTGTTTTCGATCCCTGCAGCGTTATAAAATATTAAAAAATTTGGTGCGCTGTCTTCAATCCCTGCAGCGTTATAAAATGACCCTGCCTTTCAGGGTGCAGTTCTCCAGGCCTATTCTGTGGCCAAGTTAGGTTATGTGCTGTCCATGTTTTGAGTTACAAGCAGACTGGAGAAGAAATGCTTCCTGTCTTGGAGAAAAAAAACACCAAACGCACAACTTGTTCATAGTTTGCATAGATTTCTATCACTGTTATTAGTTGCTTTGACTGCATTTAAAAACTAATTCTGGTGGGAACACATGGCGCATAGATGTCTGGTTGTGATTTACACTTCTGGCCAAGGAAGGTCACATTGTGTATGTGCCTTCCCCACCAAATGGTGCTCAGATTTAAGGCTGTACCAGTTCCTTTCCCAGAACTTGTGCATGTGAGGGCGGTGAGCCCCTGGCCCAGGTTGCCCAGAGAAGCTGTGGCTGCCCTATCCCTGGAGGGGTTCAAGGCCAGGTTGGACGGGGCTTGGAGCAACCTGGGCTGGTGGGAGGTGTCCCTGCCCAGGGCAGGGGGTTGGAACTAGATGATCTTTAAGGTCCCTTCCAACCCAAACCATTCTATGATCTGTGCCACCAACAGTGCCTAGGTAGTACCAGGCTGTGGTACTCTGGGCACGGAGGCTGTGTCTCCTCCTTCAGTGCTGCCCTTGGGATGTCCCAACCTGGAAGCAGTGAAGAGGGCTGTGTGCCTGTCTCCCTTCCACCCACCTGAGGACAACTGGCATGGAGTGGAAGTACATCCTAGCTGGTAGGGTGTGTAGGAGGAGGCATAGCTGAGTTTGGAGAGATGCTTTCTTGAGGCAGAATGTCTCCTCAGCTCACCCTGGAGAGCTGCAGGTCCTACCCTGCCTCGGGCTGTACTGTTATGGGTCCTTGGTGACGGAGGTTCCTCGTTCCTTTGCCATGTTGTAGTGTAAAGATTTTGCAGCTTCTCGTGTGAAGGGAAAGGAGGACTCAAAGATGTCTTATTACCTTCTGCTGGACAGGGTCTTTGTAGCAACCAGCAGTGGAGGCAAAAGCAACATCTAAATAAGCTGAATTTGAGTGATGATGCTTTTTTTTTTTCCTTTAAAATAATATCTGTAAGAAAGAAATCAACATAATTTGAGCAATTTCAATGATGAAAGATGACCGTTAGAAGAAAATCAGTTGCATATGCCAGGCCAAGAAGTTCTAATTTTAAAATTGCCCGTGCAGCCTTAATTTTATCTTCAGACTACCATTTACTTTAAGAAACAGTAAATAGCCTCACAGTTAAAGATCTTCTACGAATATTACATTATGCCTTTTCCCCTGGGGATGCAGATCCTGTAAGGACTGTATCCTCTCTTGTATATGACAAATCCCATCCGTGACAGTTGCGTATGGAAGACTTGATGCAGCAAACACTCATGCAAAATTAAGCAGATGGATCCCAATTGCCATTTACTGTAGATCTCTTTCTATTGCTCTGTGAAGTATTTAGCTATAATTTACTCCCATTTTAAGGTAAAAGGCCCATTATGGTGGTGAAATAAAACTCTGAAATTGGATGGCATGCTTACCTGCTTGCATAGTTGATCTAAATGGCCTCGATAGGCCTGCGCCATAATGTATTTAACCATCATGAATATAAACTTGTTCTGTTAGTAGCCCCACTGAAATCAATTAGACTGTCTACAGAGTACTAACAGAGAAAACTAAAGATAGCACAATCTTTGTCCATAGTTCTGCTTAACCATGAAAGCGCATGCTGAATGTTGGGAGAGAAGTTAGGTAACACCACAGCATTTACGCTGGTGGTGAATGACTTGCACCACGCCATTCGTGTGTCCTGTCTTCCTCCTTTGTCATGGATTCCATTTTATCTTGGTTCAGTTAGTTTTCATGACGGAGGTTTTGATTTTGTTTTTATGGTCACATTATATTATGTTTAGCTCTCCTGGAATTTCTCAGAGCCTTGATGGTAGAGGGCTATTTAAAACCATAAAAACTCCTGGCAGCTCTGTTACTGTCCTAAAAGCTTGTCCCCACAGCAATGCATGCTCTTTTTTTTTTTTATTTCTTTTTTCCTTACCTTTAGTTACTAGTAGTAACTAAATTGCCTTCAATCTTGTGTTATTTGGAAGTCTGTTTTTAGAGGTAAACAATTCAGAAATGCTTGTGTCACCTGAGCGCTTTAGTCCCACTGATTTTTTTCTTCTTTTCTTTAAATTATTTTTTATTTTTGCTAATAGAACACAAACCTCTCTGGAGCCAGACTTTCAAAGGTAATACAGTACCTAAAAATGCAGGCATCCACTGGGATTTTCCAGAGCTTGAATGTAGCAAGGTATTTATCTCCTGCTAATTTTAGCAGATTGAAAATCCCGGAAGTTATCCCAGATAAATGCTATCTGCTCCTCCAGGTTCCTAAATGCCTTTGAAGTCCAATTCTATTTTCAAAAGCCACTCAGGAAAAAAGTTCTGAGGTGGCATTTAATTTACTTTTCCCTAATTTTCCAGAAGGGTTATTTTAAAATGTAGATGTGGCTCACTGTTTGCTTAAACAAATGAGCAAAGCCCATAACGTAAACGTGGTGGCTACCAATGCAGCACTAGCTGGAAGTGATCAGCAAAGGCCAAGATAGTGCTTCTCTCAATCCCAGTGTAGCCATGAACAGGATATGATACGAGAAGAAGCTAATACGACATTAACAAAAGTAGCTGTGCCTTGATTCATAATACCACTGCTCTGCATTATTCTAGGAATGTTCATCCAGGCTTTAGATGTGATTTATAAACTTTAATTAAATAAGCCTCTCGGAACCCTTTGTTGGAAATGTTGGGTTACTTCTAAGAACTTGAATTAACCAAGAAATAATTGAATAAAGGTTAATATGGGATAAGCTGTCCATTTTGCAGAAGAAGATGATACAGTTTTAAATGTTGCATTGGTTGCAGTTAGTACAGGAAACACAAGAAATAACTCAAGGTCATTCAATAAGACCATGGAAGAGAGCCCGTGGGAGCTGACCGCGTACAACAAGGTGTGCTCAGGTTGATTCCCACTCTTCTGCTTTTTGTTGACTGACTTGAGAAAAGTTAACCATAGGATATCTTTCCTCAGGAAGGTCTTTGTGAGTATTTTAGGGATGTGTGTGTGTATGTATTTTATATTTACCTATATAAAATAAATCTGCTTTGAAATATTTGGGTTTTTTTAAGTGATCAGTGGCAGTAATACACTGTAATATTTGTTTAGATCTCGAAGTGTGACCTTGTCCTTAGGCTGCCAAAAGAGGACATGGCTAGAGGTTGTATCCCTCTCGTTCCCATTAACACAGCTGTATGTGCTGTGTGTGTTGTATGTCACATCTTCTTGCTGTCATGGAGCAGTGGGGGATGCGTGCTGTTGGTCAGGTACTATGAGTGGTTAGGAATGTTCTCCACCTGTCCAGGAGGGTGCCGTCGGCTACTAACAACGACATTTCAGACTTCAATCCACTTCTTATACGCATATCTTTTAATCTGTCCCTGGTTGTCCAGGATGCTGCTCTTTCTGTGGGATAGAGTGTTATAAACTGACTTTATCCTGCTTGGCATTGTGAAAAGGCATAAAGTAGAGGCAGTGAAGTTACAGAAGTTGTCCCCTGGCTCATCAGTGTTCCTGTTAGCACTGCTTATTTCAGCATTTGTGTCTCTCTGGTCTAGATCTGAAGAAGACTCCTCATCCTTCAGAAGTAGCATGCCCACAGTCTTCCTGGCCAATGATTCTTCTACAGCAAGCAGGACTTCTTGCTCATCCTGAGAAGCCTTCATCTCTTCCTATGTCAGTGGCTACAAGGCCAAGAGCCAGCTCACCACTGTCCCCACCAAAATCTCTCGGACTGGGGCCTTCCTTTCATCACACACAAGAAGAAGAGCTTGCAAAGGTGGTGGAGCAGGACCCTATGCTGGAGGAACTATGTAAGCCCCTGTGCTGTAAGCTTTGCAATGTCACTCTGAATTCAGCACAACAAGCCCAGGCTCATTACCAGGTAAGGAGAGTGGCAGGAGGCGCAGCTTTCAGGGCTGCTGCATCTGCAGCTTCTGTAGACGTACCTGTGGCAGCGCGTGCACTGCCAGTAGCGTTGCTGTGGTAGCACAGAGCTGAGCGTGTGCTAATGCACGAGGACTAACTTAGATTCTCAAGGGGATTTTGAGTGCAGCGTTGAGGTGGCCGCACACCAGCAGCAGTGTTTGAATTAACTCGTCTGAAGCTACCTCTGCACCATCTAATGAACTGGAAGCTGTGGCTAGAGCTGCTCTGTAGACATATCTTCACGCTGCTTGAGTTTGCTGGTCGTTCAGACATGCTGCAGGGCTTTCATTTAAGGTGTCACCAATGGAGTATTTTGCGAAAACTTTGTCCACAGGAACAGAGAAGTAGTACCAAGATGGCATGGGTGAAAAGACAAACACTCATACTTTTCCTTTGTTTTATGCGATCTGTTTTCCACCTGTACACTCATCCAATAAAACAGAACTTCTGATTCCACAGACATGATTTTGTAAGAGCTGGACAGCTGTTTTCTGCTGGATCCAGCAGTGCAGTTAGGAAAGGGAGCTGCTGCCACGTGCTCATCACTGCCTCCTTCCTGAGATTATGCACATGACTGGTCTGCTGGTGGGGCCATTTATGCAGACTTTCTCTCATCTGCTTTGGACAGCATCAGCTGAGCCAGCTCAGACCAAATTAATTTTGTTCTGGCTGGTCTGGTTGACTTGTCTGAAATAGGTTAGGGACTATTTGCATATGCTTCTTTGCTGAGAGATTGAGTATTTCACAGTCATGTGTTACACTATTTTACTAGTACCCTCTCTTACCAGTGCTGTATTTGTGTGACAGTTGGAGATAGTAACTTTATCCACCAAAAAATCCAAAAAGGTGGTTGTCCATATCCTCAGGACGCCAGACCCAGATCTCAGATTTGCTGTTGGCCCTGAAAAAGTGGTATTGTGCCAGTGAAGAGGTAGGTTGAATTAGTGTTGCACTTCAGCATTTGATTTGTGCAGTATTTCTGCCATGAGGGGACAGAAGGGCATTTATAGTACATAACTTGCATTTATGCATATGCCTTACCGTATATCCACAATGGATATGCATACTCTGGTGTTGCCCTATCAGGTTTTCAAAATACAAAAAAGAACTATAATATATGTTGTGCAAGAGAAAATAAAATATGAAGCAGACTTTTTTAGATTTAATCTCACATTTTAACTCATGCTTGCAACCTCCTGGAGAGAGAGGGAGAGGGAGGGGGAGAGAGAGAGAGAGAGAGAGAGAGAGAGAGAGAGTGTGTGTGTGTGTGTGTTTTCAGGCTTATCAAAAAGCTTTGCAAACCAGTTAATGTTTCATGTTTAAAATACAAAATACTTGTTTTAAGTGAGATGGAAACAGATTGAGGAACTAATTGTAACCTTACTGATTTGAGAAAATCAGTTGAAAATGAGGCCCAGTCGTGCTAGGTGATGAGCATTTTGGTGAAAAGGGGGGATGGCAGCATCTCTCAAGTTCAGAGCTGTTATTTTCTGAGTGACAGCTTCTTTACCTGAGGCGCCATCTTCATGGCCACTTTCTCGTTTCGGTCTCTGGATCCTTTTTCTTTCAGTGTAAGATACTATTATTAGGACCGTCTGTAATCTGGGTTCTCTTTACAGGGTAAAAACCACAGTAAGAAACTCCGAAATTACTATGCTGCCAATAGCTGTCCGGCACCTGCCAGAATGAGTAATTCGGTTGAGCCTGCCCCACCTCAGGTTGTCTCCCTTCCAGCTCAGGTAAGGCATGGGAAGGTGTCTGAGATCACGCTGCTTACTTGTCACCTGCTCCCCAATAAGGATAACTAGATCTCACGCTTTGAGGGTTACTGCAGGAGTTGGGAAAGAATTTTCCTTGTGATGGTACAGGATGGTAGAAATGGCCTGTTGTGAGCTGTTTGCTTTCCTTTGAAGGTGCAGATATTGATCTGCCCTTGCAGCAGAATATTGGACTTGAAATGTTCTATTTCTATATGGCAAACGCTTTGATTCCTAGGTAAGTCTGATGTGCTGCTGATTATGGTTGTTTAAGGGCAGGTATAAAACAGCATTGTTGGAGTTGGATTTGGACACAAGGGTGTGGCACCCGCTCTGCACAATCATCCCTCCATTGTGTAAGGGAAGCCTACATGGAAAAAAGTGCTTAGGTGCTCCTACACCCATTGCCCAGGGCTGTTACCCAATTCCTCTTTTGTTGCTCATTTTGCAGTGCTCATTCCTGTGTGTAGGGTGAATGCATGGGTCTCTCCATGATCCAGATTAATTCTGTCTCAGGCACATTAAAGGCAAAAGAGATGATTTTTGCTTTCTTCTTCATCACTTCTGATTGTCATGGGACTTAACAGCTAACCTGGCCCTTGCATTTGACTGTGCAGAGAACCACAGCTGGGCTGTGGGGATCGAAGCTGTGCGTGTCATTTCCCAAAGCGTAAGCCTCTGTTGTCTGTAGAAGAGCAAAGAGGATTTGCTGTAAGCGGCAGACGGTTATACACGCTGTCAGAGCCGCCAGAGGGAGACTCGGTCCCATGTAAATTGACTTTGTGTCTCACAGAACGGAATCAAGAGGGCATGGGGTCCAGTCCTAGGTAGTGGGATGTGGGTGCTGTACCTGCTGGGATATCTGATGCATGTTTTAATGGAGAAAACGGTCCGTGGCAATAAAAAGACGACTCTGGGGCCATGTGAGGATTCATGTTGTAACACAGAAGTCAGAAATGTGTGTGTTTATAAGCTTGAACAGTATCAAAGGAGACGTGAAAGAAACTTGACTTGGCAAGTGCCGCAGTGACATGGCTGTATGAATCACTGCTGCTGCGCTGTTTACAAAGCACGTTTCGCTGGATGATACACACCGAGGAGACATGGTTGCTGCCCCGATCAGCGTGTGGTCTGACTAGACAGGCAAGGTATCCTTCATATGGCAGAAGCTATGCCTGTGAGGCTGGGTCCTTCCTCTGAAGTCTTGATCCAGGTATCCTCCTACCTGAAGGGTAAGGATCAGAGGTTTGGCAGCTCTGCTATTGTGTTTTTGATCTCTTAGTGTGGTCAGGGAGCTGTGTAGAGGCAGGGTACTGTGGAGAGATTAGGTACACTGTAAATAGGAGAGAGGCGCACCTTTACCTTTCAGTGGGTCTTCCTCAGTGGGAAAGTCACTGTTTATCATCTCCCAGCAGTCAGGAGTAGAGGAGTTAAATCATAGCTGTGAAGTAAACAAGCCTCTGTAGCTATTGCAGAGGTACCGGCGGTTTGTTCAGGTTGCTTTCCTCTCCATCTGAGGCCAGGGATTTGCCTAGATCTCAAGGAATTTTCAGATTCTCCTGGAGGATGAGGCAGGGAAAATGAAGTTCTTGTAAGAACAGTTTGGAGAGCACTTGACAGTGTCCTAATCCATGTGCTCTAATTCCAGCTCTCTTGTTGCATGATGATGACGATACTGGTCTCAGTCTCTGTGATTCAAACATTCCAACAGTTTAACCTTCTTGTATTTCACATACTGTCTCTCCCTTTGCTGCTAGATGGGATCCAGTAAACCAGGTGGCCGAGTGATCTTGGCCACGGAGAATGATTACTGCAAGCTTTGTGATGCCTCATTTAGTTCTCCGGCTGTGGCACAGGCTCACTACCAAGGGAAAAATCATGCCAAACGGCTGCGTCTTGCAGAAGCACAGAATAACTCATTCTCGTAGGTATTGTTCAACTTCACGCTCAGGCTAAAAGCATGTGGCAGTGTCTCTGGCAGTCTTTCTCTCAGAAAACTCTGAATTGCAGCTGTTCGTATTTGTTTAATCTTCAGGGATGCATCAGAACTAGGCAAACGAAGGGCAAGGAAAGAAGGGAATGAATACAAGATGATGCAGAACAGAAGAAATATGTATACAGTGCAAAACAACACAGGTAACTGGGAGCTTGCATCTGTTCTATAGTTGGAATAATAATGAATAATAAACAGACTTTTTTTTTTTCCATTTCTGAGGTCTTTTTTAGCAGGTTGTGAAAGGCGCTGGTCCTAGCTCTGCTGATCCTTCATGTCTGCATGTTTTTTCCCAGCTGCTAAAGTTGCTTTGTTTTGTCAGCCTGCTTGTTAGTTTGGTTTCTCAGTTTGTAACTTAATTTACCATCTGCCTGTCTCTAAGGCTGCTCTAAGTGGTGACAATTTCCCTGCTTTATTTTCTTGGCAAGTGGCCAGGTGCTTTGACTCCTACTGTAGCACATCGACCTGTACTTGCACTCCCATGACCAGAATGAGGGAGCATGTTAGCCTCCCTCTAAGACCATCTGTTCCTAGAGTAGAGTCCTTCCTCAGGTATTAGGTACTAACTTTGCCTCTTTACTAGGATTTAAAGTGTGTTTTGTAGTGCCCAGCCCAGCATCTGTTTCTCTTTTTCATTTTGAGTTGTGCTATGAGCACGTATTAGCTGAAACCCTGATTCTTGGTGAAGCTTGGTTTAATCATGTCATTCTAACCACTGTCATGTGGAAAAGATAAATCTTGTAAAGTTCTATTAAATACCACTTCGTGATTATTTTAAAATGAGACAGATTATTCTAGTCAAAAGACGGTTCTAATTCTGGAATTGGAGGGTTAAGGGAAAAAAAAAAGACTCATCACTGAAATGATTAGCTCCTAAGTTTCAAAGCCCTGTTGATTCTTAAGAAGACCGGGGCACTAAGCCCACTCTACTGCTTTAGAAAATACCAGCAAGTACCACTCCCCTGTGTGCTACACCCCTGTAAATCTGGATCTCAGTGGAGAAATCATGTGGGAAAATAAGGTTCAGATTCTAATCAGTTAAAGCAGCTAATCTTTTTAGACATTTGTTGGACTTAGAAGTTGTCACTGAGCTGCCTCAAGGTTTTCTTCTGTGTAGATAAAACAGGTTTTTCTGTTGTCTCCTCAGGTCCCTACTTCAATCCCCGCTCACGCCAGAGGATTCCTCGGGATCTGGCCATGTGCGTCACCCCCAGTGGCCAGTTCTACTGCTCCATGTGCAACGCCGGGGCCAGCGAGGAGATGGAGTTCAGACAGCACTTAGAGAGCAAACAGCATAAAAGCAAGGTGTCCGAACAGCGGTATAGGAATGAGATGGAGAACCTAGGCTATGTACAATGACGCGCCACCCTTGGTAGTAGTTTGCAAATAGAGCAGCTTGTCTCTCGCCTGCTGTTTGCCACATGCCCTGCTTTGTGCTCCATTTGATAGGAGTATGCTCTCGAGCTATACATGTAACACCTGCAAACTTAATGGTATGGTTAGATTTTTTTTCTATCATAGTTGGCAGGACGATGCTGTGCAGGACATGAAGTGTTTTCGATGTTTGTTTGCTAATTATCTAAGGCTCTTCATTGTATTGAGTGGCGGGGAGGACTTCATCTTCTCCCCAGCCTTCTGCATGAATATGCAAAGCCCAAGAAGTGCCGGGAACTTCTGTTGTTCTACCACACAGGTGGACCACGTGCAAAGCTCACTCCCCTCTTTGCACACCATAGAGCAGTGCTCCAGAATGCCTCCCTACAGCAGACTGAATCTCTGGGCAGCTTGTAAGGGAGGGGCAGGAATGGGGCCTGTGAATGTGTGAATTAGGTGGTGTACTCATCCACAAATTGCTGCTTGTGGCCCCCATTACAGCCCAGAGTAAGTTCTTTCCACATCCTTGTAGAAAGGCTGTGCATACCTCTCCTCCTTGGAGGGTTGTGCCTCTTACTGCGTCCTCTGTGATGCAGATTTCATTTTGAACATCTGACATTGGGTATCAGCTGATTATCCCCATTCAGAAATACTCTATTCTACCAGTTAACCATGAAAAAAGATTCTCGGTGTTGTTGGCTGGGCACCTTAATGCACCATAAGGGTAGCTCATCTCCCTGAAGAGAGTCTGTAGGGGTCTTAGTGGCTTCATGAAGTGAATCGGAAAGCAAACCTGCTCAGATGAGATGTACTCTGCTTTGATTCTGCCTTAGACTGAGTAGGGTTGAGAATATGTTGGAAGGAGCTGTCAGCTGTAATTTCATTGTATACTAATGTAGAAGAGAGCAAGCCTTGGTCTCTGGCCTGCAGCTCTATTGCTTTGGGAGAGCAGGGATGCCTGGACCTTTGGGAGTGGGTATTGGTGTGTCCCACTTCCTTGGCATTCCCTGGACAAAGCCCAATGGGTGTTACAGAAGAGAGATGAAAAGCTCCTTTGGACTAGAGCTACCAATATTGGATGAATTTTTTCCCCTCTTTCTTTTCCCGTTTGCAAATGGGTTTTAATTCCATTCCTTGATGTGAACTTCACTGTTTTAGGGACCATCAAAAATCCGAAGTTGGATAGGATGTAAATGTCAGGGGTGATGATTGTTTGAGTAACAGCTTTTTGGCCACGCCGAAGTGTTCATGAAACTTGTTAAGCAACTTCGTAAGTGTAGAGAAACTAGAGACATACTAAAGGGTGTGTGTCTGTTTTGATTTTCCTTAGCAAAAGTAGAAAGAAGATAAAGAGCAGAAGTAGGGCTGACATTTATTTTTCCGCTCCTGTGGGTAGATGTGGGGAGCTGCGATTGGAATCCAGTTCACGGTGTTTCTCAAACGTTGGCTCCAGTGGCAAGTGCAGCACGTAGGTAACCTCCGTTGGACCTGATTCACCACTGCGCTGCTACAGCTGTACACTGGTATAGCTTCATTGACTTCAGTGGCAGGTGCAGCGAGGGGGTAAAGGAAGCGTCACGGCTTGTCTCTCACTCCTTTTTAGTCAGTAAGTTGAATTAGATGCAGCTCCATTGGTTTCAGTAGCATTTTACCAGGGATAAGTTTTACCTAGTGCATAATGTTGAAGGTAGCTCCCCCACCCCCCTTTTTTCGCCATTCTGATCCTGCCTCTTGCTTTTTAAAAGGACTTTCTTCTTGCCTTAAAAATGAAAAACGAGTAAACTAACAAAAAATCCAGATGATTTTTGTTCATCTTTCTAGTCCACCTCAAAAAGGTTTGTTGCACTTGGCTGCTCCTCAGAAATTGAATCCTTTAGCTACCGGAGCATCAGGTAGCTGTACAACCTTAACACAGCCTTCCTAAATCCAGGCAAGGTAAGCTCTTGCACAGCAGTCGAAAGCAACTCCCTACATCATTCCATGCTGGTCCTGGCCCTGCAGATACAGGCAGAGCAATGGACATCCTCTTGAATGGGATTCCCTCACCTCCTTTGTGCAAAGACCTGTTAAATAGGGTTTGTGCACTGGAGCACGTTAGAAGGTAGGAGGATGGGTGCCCAGGTTGCAAAGCACTAACTGTGACAGCCTGTAAGTCTGTTACTTCTGTGCTTTCCTGCCCCTGGCTCACCCTCTGTGTGGCCTTGAAGAACATTCCCCTTGCAAATATCTCTCATCAGCCTTTTCCCCTCATCTTTTGCAGTCAAAGAAGGGCTCTGGTTTTCTCTTTGTGTTCTGTCTTTTGTTTTGCTAGTCTGACATCACTGTGCAGGGACAGAGGGAGCTGGATGAGTCTTACCATGGTGTGTTTCACCAGAGTGATCCCTGCATTGTGGTTAAACATCCCTCCTGCTCTAAATTAAAGCGTGACATTTCCCACAGGCTGCAATTAGTAGCAGAAAAACAACACTTTGTAAAATAAGAGCTGGACGAGCTGTAGGTACTGGTGTTGTCTAGCTTATTGCTAGGACCAAGAAGGCGTTTTTGTCTGCTTTCATGTGTCCCAAAAATCAGCTGTTCACCACTGTCCTTTGCTTGCTGCTCCTGCTCCCAGCCCAGGAAACTGCTCCTCATTTGGCATTTCCTTTGACTGCTGGAGGTATCGAAACTCGGTTTGCTCCATGTGCCGTTACCTCCTGGTGCAAACATGCCACAGCATGCCAGTGTGCTGGTGCACTCAGGAGGGTGTGCGAGGGGGGCTGTTCCTGCGGGCTCCTCTCTGCACGGGGCTGAGTCTGGTTTTGAGGGATGGCTGGAGCCTGCCATGAACAGAGACGCCTGGAGCTGCTTTGTTTTTTTCAAGGGAGTACAACCAGTGAGTGTCATCATCCTGAGAATTTCAAAGCGGTGGGTTGTATAGCAGGTATAAAGCAGACAGTGGGACTCAAGCGACAAGAGTAGGACAGGTTTCCTACATGGGAGAAAAGCTATTTCTTGCAGGCAGAAGCAGCTGAGACTCGCTTTGCCCCAGTGCTCTGTTGTGGCCCTTCCCTACAAGTGACCAAAGCTCGCTTCTCCCTCTTCAGCGTTGCTTAACGGTTTGTGATCTTCCTACTCTTCCTCCAGCATAGAAAACTGTTGACTGCAAAGAGAAGACACCCCACCTCGCTAATATTGTTCAGGCCAGTCCGTATTTGTCAGCGTGAGAAACTGGGTGGATCCTGATTTTATTTTTTTTGGTGAAAGCTGTTCTCCAAATCAGTGTTCCAAACACATATTGAAAACATGTCGTGGCCAAACCCTCTTTGACACAGACGGGCTGGGGAGAAAACGGTACAGCTGTAGTACCATTTTCCAGACCCATTGAATCTTTTTCTCATGTTAAACAAAACACCAAACCCAAGAAACAGGACTTCTGAGAAGCTGTCACATTGGCCAGTAGGTTAATGACCTTTGCTGCTAGAAACAAAATATAAATCAATGTGTTCATATTTATTTTACTGTGCTGACCACTAATTGATTTGTTAATATTTAAGGCATTATTCTGTAGGTTGTTTTTGTTTAAATAGAAAACTCTACATCGCACTTTGCTTTTGGATCAGAACAGGTTATTTATTATATTTGTGAAAATGTTTTGCCTCCCACATATGTATTGTTTTCTTTCCCTTGATCAAAAAAACCCCAAACAACAAAACCGATCCCAAAACCAAAAAAAAACCCAAGTCCAACGAGTAGATCTTCTTTGTTTCTTTTCATGCCAAACAAAATGGGTATTTCCTTGCAACTCGCTCTTAAATGTCCATTTCTCATTTTTTTTTTTTCCTCCGACGGTTCCTTTGGTAACTTGGGATGGTATTTTTAGAGACACATGAAGTTCATACTACATTTAAGCATTTCTTTTAAGGCAAGGAAGTAAACTATGTGGAATCCATGTATTTGTGAGGAATATGAAAGTGATACTATTTTGTTTGTATTAAGCATTAGCTGTTATTTTGCATTCTGTACTAATGAGTAAATGTGTTATTATCTTGCCTAGCACTTGTCTATTTTTGACTTTTTGCTTTCTTCATACACATCAAAAGGAACCCTGAAAAACTTCTGTGGAGTTGCTTAGGATGGTCATCAAGTGTAACAAAATGCAGATTTTTTTTCTGTAAAGCTTCTTGTCTTTTTTCCTTTTCTAGATGCCCATTCTAGGGCATTAGAGGGGAAAGCTATTGCCATAAGCGCGGATTCATATTTTAGCTTACTAATGCATGACGTCCTTTTGCTACGATACTTAAGTAATGGTCTCACTGTAACCAATGGGACTCTTGCCCAGCTCAGGAGTAAATGAAATACCCCAGCTAAATATATTATATTGGCTAGGGCCAGGCAAGGTACGTTGCTAAAATTTGTCTTTTACTCCTGTGTTTGGGTTACAACACTCTTAAGGTTTTGCTTTTTTGAGGAATGTGTATCTGGTTCTGTAAGGATTTGGTCCTGCTCCAGCTAAAATAGTTTGAAGTACGTTGCCTTTAGTTGAGTGGGAGCAAGCCTTGAAACCCTTCAGGAATTTCATACTGCTGATGTTTTCTAATAGATGTGGGTTTTTTGGTTTTTTGTTTTGTTTTTTTTTTTTTAAATTTTACAACCACGTATACAAGGATGCTCTGGATGAGATGGACATCTGCTGCCGATTATGGAAAAACAAATGCCATGGTTGCCAAAGGATTAGCAGAAAATGGAGAAGTCTGGACTTGATTTCTTTGAAGTTAGTGGCTAAGCTCCTATTGTTTTGAGCTGGGATGGCTTCTTTGCCATCTGTGTGAAATTCGAAGTGAAAATACAGTCCACTTTCAAATGAATGCGGCCAAACAGTAGTTTTGGGAATCTCTCTTTTAAACAATGTATCACAGTTAAAATTGTATCTTTTTAGCTGAAGTATCTGCAGGTAAAGGCAGGACTGTGACTTTTAAAAAATAAAATCAGTTTTTCAGTCTGTGTTTTGCAGGGGAAAAATGACTTGATTTAATTTCCTTCCCCATCTGTCCAGCAACATAATTTGCAAGTGCTTTGACCGTGTTTCATCTAGAGCCTTCTTGTCAGGTTGGGTTTGTACATTTGTCCTTATTTTCTTTATATTGTACTGACCCCTGTGAGGGAATAGTTGATGAAAACGATTTTTTTTTTCTTTTTTTCTTCTTCGGTGTATAATAAATCATCTTGCTCTTATCATTGTACGGCCTTAGTGTTTGGTATTGCTGCTGCTCGTGCTGTGGCTGGGCTATGCATGACTGAATTGATTTAGCCTAGCATTGAGTGTGACTACAGGAGTAATACGTTTTAATACACTGATAAAGGAGTTCAGTCCAGTGTAGAATTTGTAACTCTGGAGGGGGGGTCGGTGTACTTCCACCTACTGCTGAAAGCCAGCTGTGTTCTCCCTCTGAGCTGTCTTGGCTTTGTGAGGGGTTGGGAGAGCATCTGACAGGACGGGAACCAGAAGGTACGGGAGGGGCTCTGTTTCGAGCTGTGCTGTCCCCTCAAGCAGCCATCACGAGCTCTGGAACAGCCCCAGGCTAACCACGGACTGACTTTCAACTCGAACTGTACAAAGGTGGGGACAAGCTGAGCCTGATACTTAACACTTGCACATTTTTTGCCAGTGCGCTCTTTCCCTCTTTCATTACTTGAGGGCTCCAGGAGAGCATATGCTTATGCAGCGTAAATGACTTTCCACACAGAAAGGACACTCTGAACTGGAGCTTTGAAGCAGAGAAAATCTGCAGTTTGCTGGGTTCAACTCTGGTAAGAGACAAACGTTGCCCTTCCTTGGTGCTGCGGCTGTGCTGTTAGGGCAGTGAGCTGTTGGCCTCGATGGCAGTGTCCTGGTGCCCACGCAAGACATTCCGGGTGTGCGAGTGCTGTCGAGGCACAGCTCTGAGTGTGTAAGCAACTGTGAACAGGGATGTGTCCCTGCGCTCTCCTGCCCTCTGCTATTCCAGGCATTGGGCCACTGCAGGCAATGGTGGCACCGTGACGGAATTACCTTGATTTACCATTTTGTCGGGCTGAGAGCTGTCTCGGTGCTTAGGTGACTTCTGTGCCAACAGTGAAATGCGGGAGGCTTTATGTGTTCTTATTTGTAGTAAACAGAGTCATAAAAACTTGTAAAGTGCAGCTTAATGTTAAATCTCACCCCAGTCCTTCGTTGTCTTATGCCCATGCAGATTGCGTTACTTCCAGTCGTCCTAGGAAGCAGAGAAGAGCAAACCTTTGCAGAGCAGCGTGTCCCTGTTACCGGGTGTTAAAGCACTGCCTTTTTAATACTTAGATGTGGTAGTATATTCTATATTAATTCTATAGCAATTTGGAACAGCCAAACCCTAGTGACACACAGAGATACCTGCGCAACCTAATTCAGAGTCACAGGCATTTGTTAAATTAGGCAGCAAAAAAAGTAGTATAAAAAATAGACAAAAATCTAAGACTAATTGTATGACTTTGAAAGCATAAATAGCTTCTCCAATTACTCTGATGTCTAAGGATCTCACCTAGTTGTCTTGCAGTGTTTTACAGCTGAGGAAGTAAAGTTTGGGAAAAAAATAAGTGATTTGCCCAGAAAGTCTGAAAAGGCAGATTGAATCCAAGGCCTTTGAATACCAGGCTGGTGACCCTGCCGCATCTCTGTGCAGCCTCCCTGTTCACAGGCTGATGAAAATGACTGGATTTTAAAAACAATTTGATTCATAATTGTTGGATTTTCATTGTTTATATAACGGCTTTACAATGTGTTAGGAAATGGACTTTAGCACATGGTTTAAAAATACTGAAACTTGGCAGAGAGATCTCTCTATATTGCTTCTGCCATTAAGTCTTAGTGGAGAGGTGGAAAAAACAACAGTCTTTAGGAGGATTGTAGAGGGTGCATGTTTGCAAAGTGGAGGTTACGGAGGCTCTTCTGTATTCATTTATGTCCACTTCACATAAATTCTCTCTATTCCTATTTTCACAGCATTTGGATTGGATGCTGCTTGTCTGTTTCGGAATAGAAATGAGCTGCTGTAACAGATAATACCTAGAATTCGTCGGCCTAATCCTTCAGCGAATGACACGCTTTCAATCGGCCTTATTCCACCGGGTTTGCTTCACCTCTCTACCTGCCTGAAACAAGAGCAGATCTATTTAAAGTCGGTGGAATTACATGAGCGTAAAGAGAGATAGGAAGATTATCCGCAGTATATTATCTGAGACTAGAGAGTGTCTTCGTCAGGCGTTTGCTGTACATACAGAGATGTTAGAAAAAAGTATTAATCTAAGGCTTGTTTCTCAATATCAAGGTGCGAAGAGGTACTGTGAATGAGAGAAGAAGGTGTAGGGTAATAAGAAATGGACACAGTTGCATGATAAATTAAATATGCTGCATTTGGTGTGTCTCTTCTACCTGAAGAAGCCAGACTATCCACTTAAATAAATGCAATGAGACCAAGAGTGAGAAAAACACTGTATGAGTCTGTGTATTACCCTGGGTCTTAAAAGAGGAAATGTATTTATGAAAAACCTGTGAAGAGTCAAATGGCAAAATCCCTTCGCACCAGAAGAGATGACAATGTATTGGTCAACACCTGATATTTCGGGGAGGCTGTAAAGAATCCTTCAGACTTAAGGGACTTGTTAAAAACCAGCCGCGTGATGCCAAAAATCTTTGATTGCAGGAGCTAACTGAGATCTCGTGTGGCAATGGCTCGGTTTTGCTCTGCGTGAGCTTGTCGAGGTGGGGATTGTCTCAGCCGGGAGCGGAAGCCCCTCTGCAAGGCAGGGCTGGCTGCAGCCTCGGTCGCCGTCAGGGATTTGTCCTTCTCCGCTTTGACCTTCCATGTGTGCGAGTGCGTGCGAAGCAGCCCCTTTAAGGACTCTTCCCCCTTGGCATTATCCACTATTTATAAGAGATCATTTTCCAGTAGCTCCTTATTGCAGCTACCTCTAATGCTGTTTGCGGTGTCTCAGCAGCAGCGTGTTGGGCTTAATTAGGAAATGGCCAAACTACCAAATTCTTGGGACTCTCAGACAAGTAGCTGCTGTTTGTAAAAGCTGGCGAGCAGCTGCTGCTTGTGTAACAGTGATACTCCGAGCATGTTTGGATTAGCAGGTCCGCATTCAGACAGAGGAACAATGCAATTAATCTCCAGGGTGTTGCATTTATTTCTTTTATTTATTATTATTTATTTCTATTATTTATTTCAGGTGGGATTATGGGCTGCTGTATGTGCTGCTCTGTCTGATAGCTGGCACCAAGGTACCCAGGCACAAGAGCTGGATGTTTCTCCTGCCTTCTCTTATGACTGGTCTCTGTGACGATGTCTTTGGGGGTCTGTTTTTGACTAGCCCGTCTTTGGTTTACCTTGTCACACGCTCACAGAAGTGTAATTAATAAGGCAGCTTTTATAATGTTTGCTTAACAACCTTGAGTTAATGTTTGTTTACTTGTGTGAAGCAGATTTTTATTACGCAAACCCCAAGTAATTTCTAATGAATGTTATTGAAAAGTACAAAGAAAAGTGGTAACAGAAGAATATAAATAAAAATAAGGCAGATGTTTCAAGGTTGCGGTGACCCCAGGCACACAAAACTGAGGAGGCAGGAGTGGGAGGCAGCAGAGGATAGTACCAGTCTGTCTTTTCCCGATCCCACAGTGCCAAGACACATGCGGGATGTTCAGCTGCCATATTTGCAATTATACCCTTGAAATAACGGCTGATAAAACGGAGCTGTACTGCTGACCATTTGTGTTGGCCTTCCCTTGAGGCTGATCTGCTGCAGGCGGGATGCAGAGGGCTCGGGGATGTTTACGCACTGCCAAACAGGCTGCACCTTCCCCCGCGCGCTCTTCCCACAAGGGCAAAATGCAGCAGGGCTGGGTTACACCCTTGTCCTTAGGGTGGGCTCTGTGTTAGCCTGGTATCAGCACAGAAAACATGACAGCAATTGTTAAATTGTAAGATGTAGCCACCTACCTGAAGCTCTGTAGGAAGCATCAGAGGTGGTGGGTGGGCAGAGTGTGAAGAGAGATGCTAGAATTCAGGTTGCGGACACCTGGGGTGGTATCTCTTCTCTCAGCAGGTTTCTCAATAGAGAGACAGCTCCATCAGCCTGGAGCCCCTTCCTAGTGTCTAATACGTGGGACAGATTTCTGACGACACGTTGTTAATCTAGATTAGCATTGATCTTCACGCAGCTTCTCGCAGCTGCTGAGAAATGCAAGCATGGGTCAGACCGCAGCAACATGTATATACGTGCTGGGTATATATTAGGACATAATAAGCTTCCAAGGGAGTTCTTCTTAATTTGGGTACAGACTATATATGCTAATTATATGGCAACAGTCTTGACAATTAGCATGCATACTTCTAACTTGCGTTTCTGATTGCGCTAACAAAGCCAGCTTTGCCTTCCCCTCGCACTGACTTCAAAGGCATTGTCTTGATTTAAGAATCGGTGTCCTGAAGCTGTGGTTACTGCGACTGTCAGGCTGCCCACTTAACACACTGCACGGGAAACGGATGAGCAGCCAAGCTCTCTCTGAAACGGTTCAGGAGAGCTTCGAGGTTACAAAATGCCAGCCGGCATTTATTGTCGTTGGCATACAACAGAACATTCCCATGGTGAACACAGCACAGGTCTTCCAAATCAGAGCGTGCTTCCCTACAATATCAGGACGCAAAGATACACCTTGGGTCCAGATCGTAGGCTGTAGTACTTAAAAGAGAATGTAATATACACGTCCTGGAGGGAAAAGTAATAATCGTTGGAAGAATCGAGAACAGAAACAGAGACACAGCAAATTTGAAGTTCCCTTGGGTGATCCTGCCAACCCTGGGACACAAGGCTGGCGTAGGTCGTGGGCAACATTTAAAAACATTTGGCACCTTAATCTGCTTGGGTGTTTTCATAAATCTCAGCAGACATTTTAAATTGCTGTGGTGTTTCTGGAAATCTGATTGCAAGTCTTCTCTGAAAACAAGGCTTAAAAAGCCAAGTGAGTTAGTCTTTTACAAAAATTAACCCTACAAGGAGAGTCATTAGCACGTGGTTGGGCGACTGCGGTGGGGGCAGTTGTAGTGTTTGAGCCTGGCTAGAGTTATCCAGGACAATTCCCTGCATGGATCTGGGTTTGCCTGAATTGCCTGCGTGGAAATTAAAGAGTACAGTCCCCTGTCTCTACCCGCTGCAGCACTGGTTACCAGTCTGAAGCTACATGTTCCCTATAGAAACCCATCGTCTCAGTGCTGCAGTGCCACAGTCGAATTATAAATACTTTAATGTCCTCCTGGAGCCTGGTTGAGGTCACCCTGTGCTCAGCAGGTGCTGCTGAAGATGATCTAGATCTCCTCCAGAAGGAAATGAAGCTGTGTCACATCACACAGGAGCATCACTTACGTTTGGCGTTTGGGATAAACCTTAATGTTCTACAATTATAGTGTCGGACGGCTGGCAGCAAGTTTGCCAGACAAATACCACGTGTCTTTCCCAGAAGGATTCAATCTTTAATATCATTTTCATGCTGGAGGCTTTTCCAATTTCTGTTTATTAGAAATGAGTTATCTATGTTGGAAGTGCTGCCTTTAACCCAATAGAGCTGGTGCCACCTACAGCACTGTGGAAAAAACATGGCTGCAGTTTTGCATCCATGGAGCTGCCGTATGACCGAAGCAACCTGCCGCCTTGCAGAAATTAAGCCTTTGAAGGGCTAAACTTGTGGTAGCTCTTCATCTGCTTTTGTGGGCTTAGAGGCTGTTTCCAAAGAGTTTCACTTTGACACCCTCAAAGCATGGAAATCTATTGCTGAGACTGCAGGGAAGTGTTGAAAGCCGAGTGGTGCATGCGGGAAGCTCGTGGAAGGAAAAGTAGAAGAGGAGCTGGGAGATGTCAGGGCTGCACTGGTCCAGAGCCAAGCCGAGGAGGGAGGGGTACATCCACCTAGCTTCACCCCTCTTTTTTCTACCTTTATGTTATTGCCTTTTTTAAACCTGAATCACCAACTGCAGTGGATGTTCATAGAATCATAGAATGGTTTGGGTTGGAAAGGAGCTTAAAGATCATCTCGTTCCAGGGCAGGGACACCTCCCACCAGCCCAGGTTGCTCCAAGCCCCGTCCAACCTGGCCTTGAACCCCTCCAGGGATGGGGCAGCCACAGCTTCTCTGGGCAACCTGGGCCAGGGGCTCACCACCCTCACAGGGAAAAATTTCTTCCTGATATCCAATCTGAATCTCCCTTCTTTCAGTTTAAAACTGTTCCCCCTTGTCCCTTGTCTCACCTCCCTGATCCAGAGTCCCTCCCCAGCTTTCCTGGAGCCCCTTTAGGGACTGGAAGGGGCTCCAAGGTCTCCCCGGAGCCTTCCCTTCTCCAGGCAGATCCCCCCCAGCTCTCTCAGCCTGTCCTCACAGCAGAGGGGCTCCAGCCCTCGGATCATCTTTGTGGCCTCCTCTGGCCCCGCTCCAACAGGTCCATGTCCTTCCATGTCCATGTTCTTGGTATGAAGTTAAACTGGTGATGAAATGTAGTATTTTGGGGGGGCAATCTTGCTCATTTGCAGCACGTGTACAAAACCAGGTGCCCTGAGTCCAGGCAGGCTCTATTTCTTGGAAAAGACTTCCACGTACACAGCGAGAGGCCAGTTTTAATCAGCATCCTCGTGCCCAGCCTTCCTTCGGAGCAGAGAGCGGGGAGCGGCTGTTTGCTCCAGCTTCACCTATTCGAGCCACCACTTCTTTGTTAATGGGACCTCGGTGAATTCGTGACATTTCCCTGTCTCAGGGGAATTCTGCCTGTCCTTCTGGGGGAAGCAAGTGCAGGGTGACTGAATTCACTGCTATTTCAGGAGGATATAAATAATATACATGGTGTAACACATGGGCGGCAAATCTGACTGTGCTGAATATTCATGTAAATGCAGTGAGGCACTTGATCCTTCTTCTAAGGGCTTTTACTGGGCAGCTCAGGCATTTTTCTGATGCGTTTTATGGGGCAGAGGAGACAAGTGAACAATCATGTTGTGAGATTGCAAGTCACATTCCTGAAATACTCTAACAAGGGTTTAATCGTTGTTCCCTGGAGGAATGGCTGTAGTAATGGAAAAAAAAAACCCGAGAACAAAACAGAACTGAGACCGGTTTGGGAAGAAATGGGTCACAGTAATTCATAATTCCAAAATAACCCATATTAGTTGATTTCCATCTCTCTGGGCTCCATTTTTCCCACTTTCCTGTTGGTCCAGCAGCTTTGCTGGGCGCTGTGGTGTGCTGCTTGGGAAGCACCCACCAACCTCACACCCGTTGCAGATTCAGGTCGTGGTTTCCTAATTGGCTACCGAAAAATCCAGAGTGAAATTTCCAAAAGTCTTGTAGCCCTTTGAGGATACACGTTTTCATGTCTTTGAGCCTTCTGGATGCAGAAGTCCCATTGGTCTTCAGCCAGGTCAAGGACCTGAAGTCCTGGCTGCAGCTGGAGGGATGGTTGCAGAGGTGGCCCTACCTTGGGGTGTCTCTCACGGGTGCCTGGAGCCACCAAGATGGAGTTGTCCCAGAGAGGTATCGAGGTGCTGGAGCGAGTGCAGAGGAGGGCAACGAAGCTGGTGAAGGGCCTGGAGAATAAATCTTATGAAGAGCGATGGAGGGAGCTGGGACTGTTTAGTTTGAGGAAGAGGAGGCTGAGGGGAGACCTCATCACTCTCTACAACTACTTGAAAGGACATTGTAGAGAGGTTGGTGCTGGTCTCTTCTCACGGGTAATTAGCGATAGAACAAGAGGGAATGGCTTCAAGCTGCAACAGGGTAGGGTTAGGCTGGACGTTAGGAAAAAATTCTTCACGGAAGGAGTGGTCAGACACTGGAAGAGGCTGCCCAGGGAGGTGGCGGAGTCACCATCCCTGAACGTGTTTAAGAGCCGTTTAGATGTGGGGTTGGGGGATATGCTGTAGGGGAGAACTTTGTAGAGTGGGGCTGATGGTTGGACTTGGTGATCCCAAGGGTCTTTTCCAACCTGAGTGATTCTATGATTCTATGATTCCCTTGAAAGATGTGTCCAGGATGCACGTCCCCACCAGCATCAGTCTGTCCTGACGGCTGTGTAGCCCAGCCCGGCCGGCTCAGCCTCCGCTCTCCCATGCTGTGGTCACACCTCCTGATGGCACTGCAGACATACTTTTAGAAATCCCAAACAATTCCCTCTTTAAACCCATACTTCAAGCTCTTATTTAATATTGCCCCATTTTCAGAGGCTTTAAGAAAGGTGGCAGTGCTTTATTGATATAGGATTGTTGTTTTGAGGCGGGCGAAGTGATGGTATTTTATTTTGATTTCAACAGCACACCCATTAGGATTTCCAAAAGGGAGGTAATATCCCCTGGAAACAGAAGAGGGCGGCTGTTTTTTGGGAAATGAAGAGTGCACTGACTGTTTTTGAGAATGAAATAGCAGTCACTCAGATCTAGATGAAAGAGCTTTTTTTTGCTTCCCCATGAATGAATAAAAATAGCACAGTATTCCAGGGCCTGTGCTACTGTAATTAGTGTATAAAATAGCTGGACCCCCATCACCTTCCACAGAGTCCCTGGGCTTCGTCTGGTAAAATTAGATTCCTTGCAATTTTATTGCAATGTAATTAAAAAGTAACCAAGGGAATACAGAACTCGGTCTTCGGAGATGTTCAGCATCAGACAGAATAAAAGGCATTCGGCAGCTCACCGGACTAATAACCAATTTCTTTGTTTACTGCCCAAACTGCAAAAAAAAAATTGCTGTGAATTGTCGCTCTGTACGTATGGAAAAATACGGAAAAATCAGATTTAGTAAAATATTATTCAACCCTCTGAATGTATATATTTTAAATTGAATGATGTTTTCAATTTGAAAAACAACAGACGCATAAATTCCAAAGTAAAATGTCCTTCTGGAGCGAAACCTTTCTTCAAATCCAAAATAATGCATTTTTGTGACTTCTTAATTTTTCAAGCTTCAATTTCCAATGAAAAGAACTACATGAGTTTGACCGGACTTTACCGTGAGGTTAAGTCCATCCGAATCTCTATTTCCTGGCAAACGTTGAGCTGAAACCCCTGTGGGGGCTGTGGAGAGCAGCCCTGAGCCCTGGTTTTAGCTGCAGCGCAGCCGCGCTGGGGCAGCGGCACCCACCTGCCTCCCTGGCCAAGCCTCTACGCTTATGTTTCAGTGTACACAGCCTGCGCGTAGGCAGCGTAGTCTCGAAGCACAAGGTGGCCAGTTTTTGCATAAGAAATTTCCAATATCTGGTTTGCCACGCGATGCCCCTCCAAAACTAACAACCCCTCGTCTCCCGTGGCCGGGGCTGTGCTGGGGACATGGCTATAGATCCCGAGCCAGGGACATGGGTGTGTTTTTAAAGGCAAAATAATCAAACTGGTTCACATGGAAACACGCACCCTGTATAAGGTACTTGATGAGAGGGACCGTAAATCCCCATTCACCGTGGGACCAAACCGCGGAGGGATGGTGGGAGGAGGGATGGGTGGTGCTGCCTCTGGTAGCAGAGCAAAGGGACAACCACGGGAGATGGTGCCGTCACCTGCTGAAGTCGAGGAAGGCTAAATATCCCTGTGGGACCTGCATCTCCAGTGCCTTCGTTTGTTCCAGTCGGTAGATAATTTGGAAAACTCAACAGTGACTCCTTCCAGCGCCTTCCCAGAGTCACTCTGCCTTTCTGCCTCTGAAGACAAATGGGGATTTTTGTATTTGGCTTCGGTGAGGAGCATGTGAAAAGCAAATTGTCTTTTTTTTTTTTTTTAAATAGCTCTGAGGCAGGAGCAATTAGAGACCCTCTGCAATGAAGCAGTACTCACCGAAAGGGTAACCCAAAAAGACTACTCTTCTGATGCAGAAAATAATGAGGGCTGCCCTAAACTTTTAATCAGGAGCTCAACTTTTATTTGCAGCTCCTGACAAGGATAGCGTCCCTTAGTAACGCTTCTGACAGTTCCAAACTCCTGAAATTAATATGAGAGCAACGAGAATTTAATGGAAGCGCTAATTACAGATGCTGGAATTATTCTCCTGCAATTCAAAACCTCTGATGTGGAGAAACTCTTAGCACGGATGGGCTGTCATCTAATTTCTGTGAAGTTTTGCTGTGAAAGGTGACCCTGGCTTTACGCACCTTCCTTCTGCAAGATGTGGGCATCCTTCCCTCCCATTGACTTCCACACCTGGCAAAGAACCGGGATGCAAGCAATTAATTCCTCTCGCTCTGGAGACTGTGCTACTCATACCCCTCATGTGCGCCGTTCCCTCTGTTTCCCCTCTCATGATTAGTCATAATGTCCTGGACCGGCGGGCTTGCATCCAGGCTTTTCCCAAAAATGCTGACTGATTCTGCAGGTGGATTAAGCCCAGTTTGTACCCAGGTTGCCACCTCTGCCGCCGAACCAGCCGAACTGCACGTCAAACAGCTCCTGCTTCCCTGTGCTTTCCAGTCTGATTTATTGGGACAAACCGGTGCCAACAATACGGTGCCGCTTCATGAGGTTATTCAGGTTACGGGTGGTGAAGGGATGGAGGTGGAGGGCAGGGAGCCTCCGGGAGACGCGAGAGAAGAGCCATTCATGGTGGGGAGCCACCTCAGTCTTTAATCCCCCTGAGTGAGCATCCCCAAAATCACAGCTCTTTGGAAAAGAGATTTAACATTATCAGTGGGCCTTCTCATGCCCTCCCCGCATACCCTGAAAATGCTCTGTCTGCCTGCTTAGAGCTCAGGGGATCAAGAATTAAGTTTGAAGGCTCTAAAGGGCAAGACCTTCGATTTCCGACGACTAGTTACAGATCAGAGGAAGTCACAGGCCTTGGGGCTGGACGTGGATCTTCCCCAAAACGTCACCAACTTCTGATCCGTGCCACTCTTTTCCTGCCTCTCTCACAGGCAGCTGTGAAACCTGAACCTTGATATTAGTTCCAACTCGTGAATGGCATTAGATGATTCATCTCTTCTATTAATACAAAAAGTAATACCGTTTTCTGCTTTGCACGTTAATGCCTTTTGAGAAATAGATGAAGACATAAGGGATGTCGAAGAATTATTTAATCTAAGCTTTTTTTTCCTCCAGTCCTGTACTTTGTCGCTTTATTGAATGATTACGCTCCGGTTCCTGCTCTTCCCCAGTGACTCTGGAGAGAGTCCACAAAGGCAGGAACCATCTCGTCCTGCTTCAGTGCCCCTCTCCTCAGGGAGGGGCACGCGTCTTTTATCAAAAAGTGATAAATGTCCCTTGGTATAATGGGGATAAGAAAAGGAGGGGAAAACCAACAAGCTGGTTTCACTATGCTGTGCCAATAAGGCAAAGCTGCTCTCATAAAAATGCCAGCACGAGCATTGAAAATCGAAGTATAATCTCAGTGATTCAGCTGAAAAAAGTCTCATTTGGCCAAAGAGGTGGCTTGGAGATTTCCCACCCTTGGCTGGTCAATGGTCACGGAGTCATGTGCATAAATGCAAATGTTCCCAGGAAACATTGCAATGAATCAATACGCTCCATGGCAATAAAGATGGAGAAGTTTTTATTGTTGTGGTAATACTTGGCATGTGACGTGGATTTCGCAGCCGAAAGTCAATGGCCAATTTTATGGATTTTTGAGCTCTTATTACATTGTGAGGACCTTGACGGAGTGGAATTTAAACACCCCTTTCCTCCTCCCCTTCCCCTCTGCTGTCACGAAAGGGAGCAGTAGATCAAAGATGAATTGATAGAAGTAAAAATGAGAGTCGAGAGAAATCTTGCGGCATTAAATTTTGGAGAAAGATATTTGTAAACCCAATACTCAGTTCCAAATATCACTGTAAAAACACGTTCCCTCTACAGTTCCCTAAAATGACAGACCATATACTGACTGTGAACGCTCTCAACCACACTTAAAGAGAACGAGCTTCACGTCCTCTGTTGAGTCCAAGTTCTCTGGGCTGTGACCTTCTTTTATGTTATATTTGCACAGCGGCCACCATGGTGGTGCCCATCCCTGAAGGAGACGGGAGGAAAAGGGGACCCACTTCATGGAAACTCTGTCTTTTCCTTTTTATTTTCCTGGGTGTTGGGGCACTAGGTAGTACTATCAGAGGAGGGCTGAGTAAAGAATTTTTTACTAAATTTTTTAGTGAAAGTAAAGAATTTTGGGTGCTGCGAGCGGGGGGAGAATGACATTTTACATAAGCACCTTAAAAATGCCAGTTACCCACATAACTTAGTGGGAAGTGGCCTCCTAACAAATCTGTATTTGTTGTTTGCTGGGGTTTGTAAGCGCTATTATAACCACAGTAAATTATAGAGGAAGGAATGAGCAAACTTCCTGGGACTGTGAACAGAAAGTCCGTTCTCCTTTCGTGAAGTTCTTGCTGCCGTGAAAGGTTTTCCAAGAGGAAGCTGCATTTTTCTCAGCACATTATTATTGTGATGATTTCCCCAGCTCTGACAGCACCCGTGGTACTTTCTCATTATTTAGTAGAAGTGCCAGAGCCTGGTCTGTCTCCCATTAAAGTCAATAACTATCTTCCTTAATTAGCGGCCAAATTACAATCAGTCTCTTAACATCACTATCAATTAGGTGCAGCGTGGCCATGCTCCGTTGTTCCTTTGAATCCTTGGAGGTGAGCCGGGTCCGTGGAGGCCGGGCAGGATCCTGAGCGGGAGCCAGAGCCCAGGGGTCTGGGTGGCATCCACTGATGGTCACAACCACCCAAAATGCTCCTTGGAGGAAGAGGAGGCTCTCCCAAAACAACGGACCCACCACAGCTGGTTTAATCACCCCGTTCCAACCAAACGAATAACTTGAAAGTGTCAGAAATTCCATCGTATCCATGGAAAAGGCAGCCTTTCCTCCTTTTTTCCTCTGTGCTGGATCACCGTGGTGACCTTGGCATGCAGTGAACTTTCGCCAAGAGCTGGGCTGGGGCCCAGAAATTAAGACGTGCGGGTTTCTAAGGCCAATTACAGCACGTGGGGGTGAATGATAACCGGCTCAGATGCTGCAGCTCGGGCAGCCGGTGCCTTAGTAGCGCCGGGTGTACTCTGCTGCGAGTGCAGTACATCGAGGGATTGATGTAGATGTTGAGGAGGTACCAAGGGAGTCGCAGTGGTTGATGTGTCATCAGGACTCCTCCAAAGGACCCGGCAAGTGGGACGTGGGACGGTGCAATGCAGGTGCTGGGGGCTGCAGCTCCTGTTTGCTCTGCCAGATTATTTGTTCAGATCGGGGTCAGAAGTATTTGCAGTACTTCAGCCAAAAAAAAAAAAACCAAAAAAAAACCAAAGAAAAGCAAAAAAGAAAAAAGGAAAAGAAAGAACGTGCTTTGATGAAGTTAAAGCACAGAACAAACCTGGCTCCCTGCTGACTGTACCAAGGTTTGCTGAAATTGAGCTTATCAGCACATGGTGATATTTGCTAGCAAAACAGACTAAATGATCTAAACCAAAGCACATGGGGCTGTTATAAACCTCCTATGCCTTAGCATAGAAAATTGCCTTATCACCGCCGGTTTTCTCATAACATCCCTCCCCAACCTAATGGAGATTTTCCTCTGGAAATGTCTGTTTTCATCTGCGAAAACTCAGGCTGCCACCTATTTTTCTCTCTCTTTCTCTGAAGCCTCTGTTACATTTGCACTATTCAAACTCCTGCTTTTTTTCTAGGCTATTGTGTTTCACAACCACACGCTACATTTGAACTAATTCTGTCTATGGGAAACCAAGGCAGAGAGAAATCTGTGCTTTGCCCCGGGTCCCACAGATTAACATGGGAACAACTTGGATCCCAGAACTTTATACTTTGCCCCCTCTCTCCCTTTGCCTTATCTGAGTCAATGGAAGACCCTCCTGGCAAGGATAGCGGTTTTCCATATGGAAAGTGACATTTTAATCTCTCTTTTTTGTTGGTTTGGATGCAGTGAGCATCTAGAAGAAGCAGCGCAGAGGCCTGCTGGCCTGTGGAGGTAAGACGGGCAACTTTGGACCAGAATGAAACTATGAGCATTAATTTTAAGACAGAATTATCTACAGGAGATGGAGGGTGCCCACGTTACTTCTGGAGAAGACTCATTCTTCCTTGCGAACCTTTCTGCTGCATATTGAAGGACAAGCCCCAGCCACCCCAGCGCCGTCCAGTGTGAAAACATCAGTAGATAGTGGTGGAACCAGGACTTTTCCCGCAGGAGTGGAGCACATCAGCTGCCACAAAATACTAGCGCGGTGCCCAGGCATCACTTTGCCTGGACATTTAGCCCGGACTGCCTGTGGAAGCGGGAGATGGGGATTCAGGGGCAGGAAGGGGGAGAAGCCCCCCCATCCCCACCTCTCTGCCTTTATTCATTTACATCTCGCAGCCGGGTTTAATTTATCTAGGCGTGCCAGCTCAACAAAACTTCATTTTCTTCCCTTAACTGCTGCGATAATCTCACCTCTGCTGCCTTTTGAAAATAGAAAAAGCCGTGTGGCTAAAATGGACCATTTTGATGAGCATCTTCGTGCTTTTTCAGCTCTTTCTTTGCTTCACATCATGGAAAACTTTAGGACTTCACCTCAGCACCTGAAGTGCTGATTTCCATTTACATTAATTTCAGACACCACAAAGTGATTCCCCAATGGCTGAGAACACTGTTAACGCTTCTTTTTTTGAGGTAAAGAATGAAGAAAAAGGGTCTGAAAGAAATCCATATATTGTACATAATAACAATTTGCAGTGAAGCAAATACCCTTAATGTCCCAAAGAAAGTTCTTGCAATAAAATACATACAGTTCCCTCTTTGGCTGTTAATTCTTGTTTCACACTTTTTATCTGCTGAGCTTTTCAGTTTTCTGAGCAAGATGAGAAAAAAGAGATCTCGGGGCTCGATGCTGAGGGGCAGGAGCAGTCTCATCGAAGAGAAGAGAGTTTTTTCCCTAAACTTGGGTAAATTGGCCCGCCTTTCGCAGGAAAGGTGTGGGGAGAGGGGAAAACCTCGCCCTGAAATAGGGTTTTCCATTCACATGGCGAGGTCTGGGGGGCAGTCTCCAGAGGAGAACTTCAAAGAGTGGTCACTTAAAAACCAAAATTGTGATACATATTCTGCCACAAATGTCATAACTAATTTCTTTTTTTTAACTTGGAAAACTGAAAAATGGCTTTGTTTAACAGCAACGTACTTATCCCCCTCGGAATGCGAATGAAGATTAATCCTCAGTCACACTGGGGAAAGACTTAGCTTTGAAATGATGGTTCCAGTGATTTTAAATTAACATATACGGCACACAGAGTGAATTCTTTTCCTCTGAGTGTGTCCACTCTGGGCACTTTTTACCACAATTTAATTGACTGCCAATTAGTGTAAAGCAGTCACACATTTTTAAGGCTAGCGTAGACACTTTCCCACATTAATCTGTAAGTCGGCTGGTAATTAATCTGATATATTTATCCTCACCAACCCCAGAGATAGTTTTACCTATCAGATATGAGGCACTTGTTACTAAAAAAAATTATATCTCCATTTAAAAGAGCTGAGGAGCAATGTTTAATTAGTTACATGCTATATATTGTGGACAACTGATTTTCATATAGACGGGGACTCGAGTGTTCTGTGTTATATATTTAGCTTTGCTGTCAGGCTTGCAGGTCATCTCGGGAAATAATTTGCTCCTTTGTGCTTCTCTTCTGACCTCTTCCCTAACACCAACAGAAGAGAATGAAAAACGCTATATCAAAGCTAAGTGGTCATTGGGTTTTTTGTTTAAATACTGAGTTTGCGTTTTTTTTTTTCTAGTCAAGGAAATCTGAAAAAATGAAGGGAAATATTTCTCTCTGGATATTTATTCAGCCTGAAGTTATTTGTGACTTTCTTTGAAGAAAAAAAAAAAAAAGGAAGCATTTTGAGGAGCACACTGATGCTCTTGCCTGTGTCTGGTTCATGTGTTCATCATCTGAAGCTGGATGAAGTGGATGTACAGGTGCTTTTGCATTTACATGACATTTTCCGTTCTCTCTGTACACAGACCCTCGATAACGTCGGGTTCACTACAAGCACAGACTCTCTTCCCTTCTTTCGCTGTTTCTTCCCTTGTCTCGGAGAGACACCCTACCCCCCCACAGGAAAAGCGTTGTCTCGCTGTGTGCTGCTTCTGCACCTTTGCGAGGGGCCGCGCTGCCTACGGCGGTACCTACAGGGAATGAGCAGCATCATATACACGCCAGAAACACGCATTTCGTGTCTTATCTCGTTTCTGAGTCAGCGTAGCCACCTGCTTACAGTGGCCCCACGATGAAAACCATCCTCTCCGCTGGCTAATAACTACGGTTGAGCCGAGCTGGTCCTTACCAGGGATAAAAAGGAGCTGGCAGACCCTTCTGCTTTCTGCTGGGCTCCCCCCACCTCCCAAAGCGCCGGTGACTCACGCTTAGA
The DNA here is from genome assembly GCA_013398915.1 of Dromas ardeola. Taxonomy (NCBI): domain Eukaryota; kingdom Metazoa; phylum Chordata; class Aves; order Charadriiformes; family Dromadidae; genus Dromas; species Dromas ardeola. The sequence goes on from VYZM01006251.1 coordinate 505,480, forward strand.
TCTTGAACGACAGCAGACGCCTTGCCCGGTGCTGCTGTGACAGATGCTGCGGAAACCATTGGGGCCTCTTTTTGTTGCCTAATCAAAGCAAAATATTTAAGCAGGAGAGACCAAGCGGATTATTCTGCTCCCAGGACCCTTGTTGAATTCGCTGCCTCAAGACTCGCACCAACCCTTCAATGACTGGGCCCACAAAGCCCCCAAACCCTAGCCAATGTCTCAGAATTGGGGTGTTCAGCAGGGTCTGGTGGCCGCACGCTGGACTGGGCTGGCCAATCTTCCCGATTCAGCCGTCCCAAATATGTACTGGTCATACTGGGAGGGACTAGAGCAGCTGGAGATGGTGCTGCAATACAGGCAGCAAGGACATTCACAGACACCCCCACCCCGCAATTAACAGCAATAAAAAAAGCCGCCGCCCTTCACTTGGAAAGAGGAGCTTCATGATTTCCCCTCACCCCCAACAAAGTCCCCCCAAGTCTGCAGGCACCCCAGTGCCTTAAAGAATAGAAACTTCTGCCAGGCTGATTGAAGAGAACCCTCCACGCAAACATCGAAAGTGTCTTAATCAAGGTCAGTAAGTGCCGCAGCAAAAATGAATAGAACTTGAGGGGGAAAAAAGGTTTTTCTTTTTAAGAAAGGTGGATACTTCCTATTGATTTATTTTTTTTTCTTTAGTCAGGATTTTGCAGTGAATCCGTAAAGCAACTTTCACTGCAGTGTTCTTGGAAATAAATGGACCACATTTTATGCACATTCATTTAAACGCAGCAGATCTATTTAAAAAGAATAGGAGCTGATTGAGTTAGCTTTCTGTAATTGAAAAGGGGCTTGGCTGTACCAGTCGTCTTGCAAAGTAATTTATCTGCTTGAAAGTTGGATCATCAGCTGTAGTTAAACCTCATTCTACTTTCAAGATGCTTGTTTTTTGTGTCTCCAGTCCAGGCTCTTCCTAAACCACCCTGAGCTTAACTTTTAGCTTAAGCTTGCCCAAACTTCAGTGAATTCAATCAGAACGAGGGGTGAACCCTGCTGCCAGTCCAGTCTAATCACTCCCTCAATCCCTGACAGCTGATGGTGGTGGGAAATGGTCCTTGGTAAACAAGTGACGCCAAGGCAGGGCACAAGCTGCGAGGAATTCTTTTTTTGGTAGGGATGCCTATTTCATATTCAGTTATGCTTCTTGAACCCAGAGGCTTCCACATCCTATTGCCCTTTTTGTCTGCTGCCTGGACAGTTACACAAACCATGCAAAGACGCAGAGTCGCTTTTGGACTGGCAAAACCACTCTCCTAGAGTACAGCACCCCTAAATCTTTCACTCCCACTACTCATCTCTGTCTCCTCGCTGAGTGTTTTTTCTCCCCCCCCGCCCCAGTCTCGGATGTCAGCTCTCCTACTGCCCACTTGCTTCCCTTTGATATCCTCCCTCTCAGATTAATCCCGAGGAAAAAAAACCTCCCAAAGGATCCTCTTTGCTTTCCGCCTACTCCAGTGAATCAGCCAGCGGTCCCGGCGGCGGGGCTGGGACGATCAGGTCAGCACTCAGGGCGCATCCCCAAGCCCCCGCGCGATGGTGACGGGGGGAGCTGAGAGCTCAACCCCCCCCCAGAGATGCTTTGATGTCCAGAGAGCATCAGCTCTTCATTTTCGCTCCCATCAGCTTGGGCTGGCTCCGAGGGCCGTGGCACGCTGCTCCCCTCCTGCGTTAGGCACATCTGCCCCTTGGGGAGGGCAAAGCTCAGCGGGGACCGGGGCTGTGACACCAGAGGACGACCGGGGTGCCCCAAGAGTGCAGCAGTTTGTAGGCACAGCTCAAACCATGGTCACGCCAGCAGAGGGATTGATGCCACCCACCCCAGCGAGGGGCCGAGAGGTGCGTGCCCTCAAAAGCTTGAGCCGCAACATCGTTTTGCAAGTGAGGAATCAGGAAAAAGAAGCTGATATAGGATCCTTCACCCCCATGAGTTACAGCAGTCCTTTAACTTTGAGTGAAGTTGATACCTACATTGATGAAGCCGATACCATGATACCTATGGACCAGGACAGTCAGAGCCAAACCAGCACCTTTGTTGGTTGTCCCCTTACGCGCAGAGAGGGCTGCAAACCCCGGGTGGAAGGTGCAGCAGAAGCCGCCCAGCCCACAGCAGCCACACAGGGTCCGCGGGCTCTCCCCAGAGCCGCCTGATCCCAGCTGAGCTCTGGAAGAGATGCTGGTGACGTGAGCGCGTGCCAGACCCCTGTGGCATTTCTCCTGATTTGTAGCCTCGGGGGAGAAAAAGCATTCAGGAATCAATATTAGTGGATTTGAAATGAAGTCTTAAATTATCTTTAGTCATAGTGGATTTACTCCAGAATGATTCCTACAAAAAATTTACTGGTTTTTGATGCAAAGAAATATGTGGCGAGTGCAGCATTATATATCCCACTTCCAGAGCAGAAAAAAACCATGGGAAACAGTAACAATTCCCTCTCCCTCCCCAAATCTATGTGAAGACCTCCAGTTTTACCTCACAGACAGTTACTCGTGAAAATATAATGATGTAACATTATTTGTGGAATAAGCCCCTCTGCATTAATGCTGCGTGTGGCATAGATACAACAATGATATCATACATCAACCGCGGTGAGTTTATAAATACGTGAATAGAGAATGAACTGCAAGTTGTTTTTCCTCTCGGCTGTGGGACCAGGTGTCAATAGATTTAATCAATGTACACTTATGTATTAGTGCAATGCAAGTGAATCTTTTTTTGTACTAGGAGAGAAACACCTGTGATGGAAAAACAGCAATATAAATACTTCATCATTTCAGCCACAGCTGCTCCGTGACTCTTGTGCTGAATTCTAAGAGATAGTAAAACCCGTAATCATTTCCCTCTTTTGCAGCTCGTAGCCAAAACATAATTATAACAAAACACCAGGCTTTGCAAAATGAGAGCGGTGAAATCACGACCCCCAGCAGCATCCCCAGGGTGGGATGGGGACAGGGAGGAGCTTGAGGATGGCAGCACCCCCCATGGAGCTGAATGCCCCAGAAAGAACAGCACCTGGACCATGGGGGAAATAACATCATGCTCTAGCAGAAGGTCCATGGTGAGACCCTGAAGCCCCATCCACAGACCAGGACCAGAAACAAACATGCCCAAACCCCAGGACAGGGCTTAAATGCAGCAGCTGGGGCAATGGTGGGGGGTGCGTGGGTGGGATCCCAGGTGAGGATGATTAGGGTGGTTAAGGCCTGTTAATGCACTCAGGCTCCCACAATTTAAAAGTACCAGAGGTAGGAGCAGTTCTTCATTTGGAAGGTTTTAGTCTTGTCTGCAGTATGTGCTTTGTTTCCTGGTTCCTAGGTGTACTCCTCAGGTATGTACCGTGCTATGGCGAGCTTAGAGTCCTAAATGTGCATGATCTGATGCTCTTAGTTCTGCTGTACTCTGAATCCAGTCAAAGAGGGGGCTGCTGGTGGAAAGAGTCTTCTGATAGTGCTTCAAGAAAGCTTTGGATTTCTTCATGGGTTGTTGTAGCAATAGGCCATTGGTTTGACTCAAAAGGATTTAGACAAAGATGGCCCAGCCAGCCTGGCAGGTGGTTGGGTAGTCCAGAGGTGCTCCTTGGAAGGCCAAATCTGCTTCCTAATGGACAAGGTTGTGGATGGGTCACAACCTGTCTGTCTGCTGCCTTTCGTTAGGTGCGTTTGGCTGCAGCCATCTCTTATGAGGAGGATGTGGCCCTGCTGGAGGTGTGTGGGTGGACTGGCAGCTCTGGGTGTGGGGGGAGTAGCCCTTGTCTCTCTGGATGACACCAGAGGTGTAGGTGAAGTGTGAAGAATGGGGAGCTGCAGGTGCATGGAGATGCTAATGGATGGTCAGGTTGTCCTGGAGAAAGTGTCTGTGACACTGCTCCAGTGTTGGCCTCGTTCTCCCCATCTGCACGTGGATCTGGATGGTGTGAAAAGAGTCAGGTTTGCTCTTGGAGAACTACGAGCTCATTCCCAAATCTGACTATGGGTCCTCTGGTTAGTGCTGGGAGGCCAGGGCATCATTACATGTGCTGGGCTGTGGTGTGGGGCTGTGGGCAGCTGCTTGTGGCAAGTCACTGGCCCCATCCCAGCTTGGCCTTGGCCAGATGCCGAGCCCTTGGGCCTGATCCCTTGCGTCCTCTCCCCCTTTCGTGGGGCAGATGGCTCCCAGCAGCGAATGTCAGAAACTTTTGGTTGTGAGTGCAGTTGTACGGCTGTGCATTTTTCCTTAAAGAAGCTTAAAAAGAGTCAAACTCCATACCAACTCCATACCCCGATGCACACATTTTATCTAGTAATTAAAGACTCTTATCGCACCAAGCTCTGGTTTAAAAATAGTTCACAATTCTCCCTGGACTACAGAGGAAAGAAGTAATTCTAAAGCAACATAAGATAGAAAAGCTTATGCATTTCCCCTCACTTCTGAAACCTGTGTGGGAACCCCTGTCCCAAAGAGGGAATCTGGAAAGTCAAAGTCAGTGGGAGAAAGGGGAGTGGAAGAGGCAATCGCAGCAATGAAATATTCATCTCTTTTTTTAAAAAAGAGTCTAAACTCGTTTATCATCCCAGCTGATGGGTGTGGAAAGACATCCCTAGTGTGGAGAAATGTGGAAGGGGAGAAGGACCAGGGGATGAAGCTTCACTCTGGCTTGAAGCAACTCCTTGTGAAGGGCGCAGGAAGGCTGGCAGTGCCACCGGGGCTTGTCCCTGTCCCTCTGGGCTTGGTGGTGTTGTTTCTGAAGCTCTTTGCTGTGCGGGCCACCAGCCTACCCAGCTACCATTTTTAGCTCAAAAAAAGAGGAAAGCTGGTGTGCTGAATGAGGAAATGAAGGTGGCTTTTTCAAGAAGAGGAACCCACCTTCCAGCTTACCCTCCACAGCCCAGGGCACCCTCTGAAGGCTCTCTGAATGATCTCTTGCCCAACGTCTGAAAAATACCAGCATCTCTGTGGAATGTCCATGATGCTCTGGTGAGAAGCCTGACCCAAGAAGATAATCAAAGACTAGAGATAGGCATTTATTTCTTTACTCTTCTATTCATTCAGCTTGATGCTATAATGAGGGGAAGGTCACCCCATGTGCTGGTGGTGTCGGGGTGATGCATGGCTGGGGTGGACCGCAGGCAAGGAAGGAGCGTCCCTCCAGCCCCAGCCCCGGCGTGAAGCCCCCTCCTCCCTGCCGCGCTGCCGGAGCCGTGACACTCGCCGCACGCATCACCCAAATTACACGCACAGCTGTTCCAGCACCAATTAGTCATGTGATATTTGAAACATCAAATATTCTCTCCCTGCTTATCAACACTGTAATTATGGCCTGTCAGGGCTTTATGCTCTTCTTAAAATAAACACCCAAATGTTCACGTTAACCCTTCAGTGCTCTGCTGCTGTGGGCTTTCACGGCGGCTCGTGGGGCAAGCGGGGACCACGGGGCTCCTGTCGTGGGGCAAAATGGGGCGGAAGAACAGTGACTTGCACAGGGCATGGAGTGCCACGGCCAGGATTAGAATCTAAACTCTGAACTCTCTACTCAAAAGGTTTTGTAATATGTCACATTTTTTGATGTACATGTGATGTTATGAACGTGCTGAAGCTACCTTGGCTATGGCAAAGTTTTGGAGTAACCTGGGACGGAATTGCTAATTTTTTTTAAAATACCTTTTCCCCTGCGAGACATGTTTTTACCGTGTAATCAAAGTTTTACAGGAAAAAAACATGTTTTAAGGGAGTTTGTTTTCATTTTGTCTAGTGAAAGCCAGTTTACTTTTGCTCCATCAGCCAAAGATGCTCTGTGAAGGCGAGGGAGCCTCACGGTGCTTTGGGGTGGTGGGGGGAGAGGTCAGGCTTTGCTGAAGTAGCTTACCACTGCTGCAGGCTGAATTTTTCAGATACAAACGATTTGGGTCACCTCTCCCAGGCCATCTTTACTTTTTTTTGTGAGATGAGTTTGGCAGCCTGTGCTCGAGCCCCCTGGCGATGTTGGGTCGGGAGCAAGGGGCATCGACACAGCCCACCCTGGGGAACCTGCCCTGCTCCCGCCTCGGGGGTGCTGGGCTCTCCGGCTGCTCTTTGGGCTTCGAATTCCCCAGCACTAAACTCACTGATTAAGTAAATGAGCAGAGAGAGGCTGCGGGGGAGGTCATGTACATGCATTGCCTCTGAGTGACAGAGCCGGCTCTGTTCTCACCTTCTCGGTGACCTTATTCTCTCTCCACTCTTCATGCCTCCCTTGGCTTTGCTATGCAGCATTTTGTTTGGAAACCTGAAACTATACAGCGCACTGCGGTTAATAGTAATGACGTGCAAGCTTGGTTTTTTTTTTTCCTCCATTATTCTCTATTGCTGTTTAATGACCTAAACATCTTGAACACTTTTGATAAGTTGGCTGAGGTGTATAGATTAAATTCCTGGAGTTTGTGCTGTGAAGGGCTCTTAGTGATGAGCAATGATGCAGCGAATCTGCAGCTCTCAGGGCCTGAGACATGCTGCAGCAACTGGGGGGACCACGACCCAGCTCAGGCAGAAGAAGTCCTGCTTCTACTCAGAAGGCCAGAAGTCCTGGGTGCAGCTCCAACATCTGCTTCTGCAGCAAGTGGCAATGGAAAGCAGAGAAGAAAAGTGATGAGACTGGCTTGGACTGAGAGAATCACGGAATGGTTTGGGTTGGGAGAGACCTTAAAGACCATCCAGTGTCCCCCCCCCTGCCCTGGGCAGGGACACCTCCCCCCAGCCCAGGTTGCTCCAAGCCCCGTCCAGCCTGGCCTTGAACCCCTCCAGGGATGGGGCAGCCACAGCTTCTCTGGGCAACCTGGGCCAGGGGCTCACCGCCCTCACAGAAGGGAGAAGCTCAGCTGTGTCCCAGCCTGCTCTTTACGGGTGTCCCATAGGCATTTCGTTACCCAATTTTCTCTCAGCCTTGTGGTTATTTATTTCTTGAAGGGCAGAGCTTGCTGCTGGTTTTCATCTTGAATGGCAGCACTAATCCACGGCAACATTGCAGGGACAGTCACCCGACTTGTGCTTTTACACCTGTTCTTTTAAAAAATGCAGCAGTAATTTCATTATTTTACTGAATTTATATTTTCAAATAACCCTTTTCCTACTACTTCTTATTTTGTGGTTAGAGGATGATGTTTTGAAACCTCGCTTTTCCTGCAGGAGCTGTGTTGGGTGCTGCCTTGTGCTGGCTGTTGGTCAGATGTGGAAGATGAGCTCTTGCACAGCTCTTGGTGCCGTGCTGGCCAGGTTGGCCATGTGGAAACCTCCTTTGCCGGTCTCTCAGCTTGCCCTGCTCTGCTCGGTGTGTCTGTGGCAGTGATGTGGCAGATGCAAACACAGCTGGAGTCCGGAGCCTGAGGGGGATGCTGCTAATGAGGGGTATCAGCCCAGCGTGGTGTCTCGGCGCAGGCTGGCAGGCGCAGCCCGATGTCTTTCTGCTTCTGAAGGGCTATCAGCCGTTCAGGGCCTGAATTTGCAAAATGGCTTTAGCGCAGCCTCTCAAAAAGCCGGCTGTAACATGTCCCTGCTCTTCTGGGCTCTCCGAAAACCCCTGAGTTTTGTATGTGTCTGGTGTTTCAAAGGCGATCGGTGGGGCGGAATGGGCCCGTAGCTGTCCGATTGCCAACACCCGCACCACGGTACGCGCTGGGCACGACAGCCTGTACTCTGAAATATTCGCAAAAGTTGCATCTCCAAAAAGACCTGGGCAAATTGTGACTCCAAGGACAGCAGCTCAGCATCTGGCTTTGAAAATGTGCCTCTGAGAGAAATGCCTATTACCCACTGACTGAGGAGAGCGTGCCTCAGTTTCCCTCTTGCATGGGCCAGCCCAGCCCTCTGGCAGCCCCTGGGACGGGCTGCTCTGCCCCTCGCATCCTCACAGCACCCAGCTCCAGCCCTTCCCTGCTCCCTGGGACCCGGGAGCTGTTGGAACAGCCTATCTCAGCTTCAGCTTTCAAACCCCAAGCGTTACCCACCTTCCAGCTCTTTCCCTGAGCTGCTATTGCTGCAGCCTCCGCTCCACGCCAAAACCAATTGCCCTTGACGAAGCCGAGCATGAGTCCTTCAGGTCTCCAAGTCTCCTGGGCTGAACGCAGCGGGAATTTCCCTGGTCTCCACTGTGCTTTTGCCCTGCAATTCCCACATCCCCGGAGGCTGCAGCTTCCCAAATTCTTCCTCGTGCTCGATAGCAGAGCTGTGTGTGTCCAGGGCGTGAAATACCTGCTCCGAGTGTCGTAGCTGGAGCCTGGAATTTACTGCTTTGTGAGACAGCCTGGTTTGTGGTTTCTCTCAATGTGACAATTCACGTTAGTGTCTTGTTTTGATACCAAAATGACATTTGATTTGTTTGTAATAGGAAATGAATGAAAGTGAGAAGTATGTTACTCCGAATTGCAAACAGAAGATCCTCATCTGAAGAGGTCAAATGCCCTTTTTTGTAGCTTTTGAGATACAATGTTATTGATACTGCCACAACCCCATTTGGAAATTTTGGGATAAGAAATACTATCATCTGATAGAAAAATATTTTGCGGACAATTCAGTTATCCCGCTTCTGAGAGAGATACCTCAGACACCGGTGGGAAGGGTGTTCCTGGGGGAGCCTTGGCATGGCTGCCCACGAGGATGCGGCTGCTCCGGCCCTGCCCGCGTGGTCCAGGCCCAGGGGAAGGCTCCGATCCCGCACGGATGGCGTGTGGTGGAGGCCGGCGTCGCTGGGGCTCTTGTCGCCCATGCTGTGGGACTGCTGACACTTTGCTCGTTCTATGGATGCAACCAGACCTTTCCCTGGACCTGAGATTTTTTTTTTTTTACAACCCTGTGATTCCACACAGGAAAACTCCCACTGCCAAATCCCTGCTCAGAGCAATAAATTTGTACAGTGATTTTTTTTTTTATAACTGTGCAAGAGCTGTGTAAATATCAATATGCAGAAGCTTGGCTTCATCTAGCATACACCGCTCAACCTCTTGACGCCCAGCAGTGCTCTCCCTGCCGGTGCCCAGGGCACTGGGAGGCACTGGTGCGGCTCAGCTATGAACCGAGTTGCCCGACCTCAGCTCCGGATCTTCTCGCTCACAAACTCCCAGTCCAGCCCAGCAGAGCTGGAGCTTATAGCTGCCGGCGTGTGCTTAGATACCCACGGATAGCGAGGATGCTGTTATCGGTGCTTGTCCCTTACGTGGCGTGGGCAAACTCGTGCTGATTGCAGTTGGCAGGTACACAATTAACCTTGCTAATCAGTAGCTCTCCCAGGAAGGAAATGTACTGCTCCTGCGGGGAATTCATTTTTCACTTCAGGTTGATTGAGATGCATGCGCTTCAGTATTTTAGCCCTCCCTGTGCTCTGGCTGGAGCAGGAGGGATTCTTCCCCTGCCAGAGCAAGGCAGAATTGCTCTGTGGAAGCTGGTGTCTCCCTGCAAATCCGGGCTGGGAGCTGCTGGAATGCTTAGTGCCACTTAAGGAAATACAGGGGAAGGAAGAGGAGGGGTCAAATACAGGGGAAAAACATCAAGTCAAATAAAGTAGGAGAGAGAAAAAGAGGATTCAAAGTGGGATTTTGTGGAATCCTGGAGGTGGGCTCTGTTGTGCTGTCAGCTGGTCCCACAGACCTCAGTCGAATGTGGGTCCTGCCAACTCCAGTGGTAATTTAAAAATCAAAGATAAACTGAGGTGGAGAGCTTCAGGGTCTGTCCCAAATGCACAGAAGAGGCTTGGCTGACAGAGCAGGCTGGAAAAGCCTGGACTTCGGTTATTTGCCCCAGCCCTGCAGCTGGAGAGCGATTGGACTTTGGCAGATGTTGTAGCAGGCTTTAAAAGCAAAACTTGGCCCAAACCATGGATGCAGGGAGCTTGCAACTTCTCAATACTGTTTTTTCTAGAAAATGCCCAGCGGAAGGAATGTTTTTAGCTGCATCATGATTAGCTGCAAACCCCTTCTGCAAGACAGACCTGTATTTTGCTGACTTGAGCCACCTTCCACAACTGAAAGCGGGTCCCCAAATTTGCGCGAGAAGGACGTTCCGCACAAGCACATACATTTATAGGCAGTATTTATGCAAGGAAATGTACTATAATTTTTAAAGGCTGTCCTTGTGCCAGCCCATCTTATAGAAGACCATCTGAACACGCAGGTGTGGGGCTCCATCTCTCTAGAGTTCTGGGTCAAGGCATCACTTGAGCCCCCATTACTTTTACTCGTCACCCTCAGCACTGCAGATACATGGTTGGGGAGGAAAGCAGCTCTGCATCCCAGTGCTTCCTCCAGATTGGCTGTGACCTGAGAGATAGTCTCTCTTTATTTAATAAAATCATCGCTCTTTCTAGGGTATTTTTTCCCTAGCTGAATTTATCAGTTTAAACAGCTCAACTAAAAGGCCAGCAAAAAGTCCTTAAGGGCGCTGCCTTTCATCACTGATGAGAAGATGAAATGCTGTACAAACAGATTGCAGAGCCGTGACAAATAGCATTGAAAATAGACCCCAAAAATCAAAAGGAAAGGAAAAATTTCCCAAGCAAATATCTACCTCTTCTCTATGCGTTACCCTAACCAAGCCTGGCATGGTGACGCTGCCCTGGATGTGCCCTTGGCTGATGGATTAAAATTACTTCCTTGTGTCTGGTGGATTATAAAGAGGTTTTGTGGCTGTACCCTTTGCAGTTCCCATCCTGCAGGGATTAATTCCTGCGGAAAAGCATTCAGAGACCCAACTGTCCCCATGCTCCAGAGGAGTTTATTTCACTAGAAAATCAGCCATAAAGTTTGTTCTGGGGCTCACGCTTACTTTGGTGACTGTAAGGTCGCTTCAGCTGTGTATGTCAAGGCTCAGCTGTACTCAGGACTGTAAAACCAGAGCAGAAGATGGCTTCATGCCCAAAGAACTCATGGTCTGCAGGGGGAGATCCCAGATGGACACCAGATGGGGAGCTGATAGTGGTTAACACAGGAGAGAAAAACTTTACTGTAGGACAATTTCCGGTGTCACTGACATTTCCATGAAAGGGACCTCCTGGGCTCCCACGAGATTTTGCTGGTTTTAGTCTTTCCAGTCTCCCTCTTCCTTCTCTTTGCTGCAGCCCCCTGAAACATGAAGCTAGAAGCAGGGCTTGGACTTCTGAGGCACCCCGAGCCCAACTGCAATGACGCATGGAAGATGAGGCTCAGGTCCAGCTTGAAACCCACCGTCAGGAGGACACATAAGAAAGTCTTGAACTGGTACCGAGTCCCTGCCTCGGTATGCTGGTAGGCTGTCTCATCTTCCATAGAACCGTGTAATATTGAGAAGGTAAATGTAATTTATTATTTTTTCAGTTGAAAAAGCTTAATGTTTTGCAACTTGCATATGCTTATTTGCTTCCCAAGAAACAGAAGATGCCACACAGAGCATAAACGTGTTAGGCGTTGAGAGTGCATGAATTCTTTATGTTTCATATGCTGGAGATAGCCTGGAGTCACTGAGCAGGAGGTCTGCCAGGTTCAAACCAAATGTAGAAAAGAAAAAAAGGTAGAGACACTGAAAATAAGGACCAGTGAGAGAGACTGTTACACTGTCTCCACTGTCTGTGAAGCAGTAGTCACCGGGAGGGGAAAAAGTTTTGAAACAATCCAGGTAAGTCAATTAGTTTTGCTTCATTTCTTCCCGATTGTTGCTTTGCCTTATCATGTTTCACCACATTTTGCCAGAATACGGTGATGTGCACCATGGCTGCTGCCGGTTGACAGCTGATGGTAAATCCGGGTGGATGCTCATGACTTACTGTGGGGATTTTCTGGGAAGAATCCTCTTGTGGGGGGAATAGGACTTGGTCTCTGTGGGGCTGATGGATGGTTTTGACCAGTTCCACCTTTTTCAAGTGCACAGACACTCTGATCTTTGACCTGCCATATGGGCATGGTCAGGATGAACTGGAGGAACATGGTCTTTGGTGGCTGTAAAGTTTTTGGTGTCCGTAGAGTATTATTTTATTTGGGGGTTGTCTGGAGGTGGGGGTTTCAGGGAAAGTCTATTTACTGGTCTCATTCCCATCTACCTGCTCTGCCTCGAAACAAGTCAGCAGCCCTTTCCGGGGAGACAGGGGGACAGTCAGGGTCTGTGGGCTGCTGGAGTGGGGCTGGCGGAGGGGACCGGCCTGTCACCGGGGTCCCCTTTGGCTGCGGTGGGTGGTTTGGTGACGCTGCTTGTCTGGCAGTGGCCATCCAGAACCAAGGGGTAAATTCATCAGGTCCCCTGCACCAGGGTTGGGGGCTTCTGTCCTGCAGCACTTTCCTAGGGCTTTAACACTATGGAGTTAAAAACTAAAGGTAAACTGGCCCTGCTTCCCAGGGGTCAGTAGCGTCTGAAAACAATCAATCTGGAGCTGTCAAAATGTTTCCTTCAGGTTGTTTTTGGCAGGGAGCTGACCTGCTTGGGCTGCTCAGAGAGAGCCCAGCGGCTGCACTGCGCCAGCCTGGCAGTTTCACAGATGCTTGGCAGAGTTGAGCAGGAAAAGGATCCACAGGACTTTGGGGAAAGGAAGGCCTCCCGTAACTTAATCCTCACCACCCTCACAGGCATCACAGCAGTGTCCTCTGAGGGACGTCACACATGCCTCCCTCTTCCATCCTTGCCCTGACTGTGTGGTACCTTGGCTGCGACCCTGTCCTGGGTACCAGACTCTCGTGGCTGACTTCACATGATGTTCTGCCACGGAAAACCAGCTTAATCTTAGTGCCAGCTGGTGTCCATCTCTGAGCTGGGCCGCTCGGTGGTTGCTCTGGATGGAGCTGCCTTTTGCCCTGGAGAAGGAGCCAAACAGTTCTGCTGGCAGAGCAGCGTTCGGCAGCGGTGCAATAAGGCGTTGAGGGCACCACACTGAACAATGAGGGTTAGAAAAGTTGTTGAAGAACAACTCGTTAACTAAACGTCATTTGTCTGGGCCAGGGGTCCTGTGAAAAATGGTATATCGCTGTATGGTTTGAGCCTGTATCATAATGCAGGCCCTGCATTATGTACAAGCGGCGCTGCATGGAGGCTGTTCAGGCAGCTCTATTTCTGGCATTCCGTAACTTTTGAGTGCTTGCTTTTGCAATCTGAATAACGTTCTTTTAAGTGTAGAGTTTGGGTGGTGGGGTTTTTTTTAGGATGTAATTATAATCTTGTTCTACATAATCGGGGCAGGGGACTTTTATCCAGGGCTGGAAGTAATTGTCGGGCTAGCTTGTTAAACAGCTGAGGTGACACGAGGGAAGGACAGAGGTGCGGATTTGCAGTCACATCGGGGAGAAGAGGACGAGCCCACCCCTGGGTGTGCACGCACAGCCTCTGCAGTGGGTGGGATGGCTTGTGAGCTCGGGGCAATGGTTACTGCGTTGCCATGCTCCTGCACACTGCTGCATGTGGGGGATGAAGATCATCACCAAGATATCCACACCACAGATGCAGAAGGCTTGAAGTGGCTACTTGGGACTTACTCAGTGCCCTGTGCCTGATGGCATGGCCAGGGTGGACCACCACCTCCTGTCTGGTTCTTAGCATGAGGGGTGAGAGCTTTGAGGGTTACCTCAGGCATGGGGCAGCAGGGTTTGGTGGCTGGGGATATGGTTCAGCCCAGCAGAAGGGTTAGTGGCCAACAACTGTGTGAGAGGGTCCTGGGTGCTCCTTCCTTACAGTCCCCTCTAGGGACCCTTGAGTCATTTGTGGTAATGAGTCCACAACAAGCTGCTGGTGGTGATGGCTGGCACCAAAGTCAAAGGGCTGGTGACACCAAAGCCTCCTTGCCCACACATCTGAATTTAGTTTAGTGCTGACCCAGTTTACATGGCTCCGATGACGGGAAGTGGATGGCATTTTGGCTTTGCTTCTCCTGCTTTCCTGCATGTGCTGACCAGCGTGGCCAAGTCCTCACCTGGAGAGAGGCCAGAAGGGGTGAGAGAGGACTCCAAAAGGGTATGAGGGAACAACAAATTTCCTAGATCATTAATTTGCTATTTGCGGCCAGAATGTTATTGGCTCAAGATGAAGGACTGCCAGAGACGGCAGCAGAAACCTGGGACTGCAGTTGTTTTTCTCTTCTTAAGGTGACTGCTCAGCGGCACAGAGCTAATGGCAGGACACTGGAAAATCAGGAGCAGCGAGTGCCTCCCAGGTTCCTGCGCACACACCGTGTCCACAGAGCTGTGGGGACACCGCTCGCTGTCGGGGCAGGGACACTCCAAGCTGCCCAGGCTCCCCTGTGCCCCTCTGCGAGATGGGTTGCAGTCCCTCACTTCTGGCTTCTGTCTCAGGATTAACCCCCTGGTTGGAGATATCATGTAAAGCCCTCCTGGTTTTGACAGGAGAGGATCTGAATTCCCCCTAATGCTGGTTATAATTTTGATGCTCCTTAGCATGGGGAAAGCCTCTTGGATAGCTCTGCCCAGGGTCCTCCATAGGACACTTTGAGTTAAAAGACTGAAAAATGGAGTATGGTGGAGTATTAGCATAAAATCATGTTTTTAAACCTGATTTTATTGGTTGATCAAGTTATCCGCTCACAGCCAACTCCATCACAGCTTCTGTCTCTGCTCCCGTTCATTTGACAAGACCTGTCTGTACTCAGGGCACTTTCCGACCAGGTGTTGGGGTGTCCTTTCCCCGATGCCGCTGGGTGCTGCTCTCCCCAGAGCCCAGCCCAGCGTTTCTGCCGGCCTCCGTGTGGGTTTTGCAGCGTTTGCAGTCCCTCCTCACCCGCTGCCCAGCTGGTGGGACCCAGGTCTGCTGATTTATCCTGGTGCCTCTGGTGCTCACTGTGGCGATGTACCGTGAGGGGACCTGAGCAGTTGAATGTTCATCCCCAAAACAGCTGAATATCTCGTTGCTCAGTAATGCAGCTTATCTTGAAGGTGGCTGATCCCGTGTGTCTACACTCTGCCACGGAAGAGGAGGTCTGTCTTCAACTTCTCCTCTTTGATAAACAGAGGAGGTAAAAAATCACCAGTGACTTTGGAGAAGGTGAACCCTTTGGGTCAGCAGACTTGTGCTGGAAACGTTTCCATTGCAATTTGCTGCAACAGGCTTTTTTTGAGGTTTGCCTGATACAAACCCCCTTGACATGGAGGTTGCTGGTGAGTTAATGATGCTGCACCAGACCCTGGATGAGTGAATGCGAGTGGTGAGCATCTACAGAGAGCATGGGTCAGGACAGCTTCGTGGCTGGAGGAAGTACTTGCTTTCCACGTTGATTCACTCTTTGGGCTGCTCTTGAATCCTGATTTGTTTGAAATCAGCAGAGGTTTGGCTGCTGATCTCAGTGGACAGAGTTCAGATGTCCAGACTGGACGTTCTCTTTCCTTGAAAGTTTTTCTTCACTTTTTGGTTTTTATACTGAATACTCAAAACTTTTAGCATCTAATTCAGTAAGTAGCTACTCATTGGGAAGCAGAGAAGCGTGAAGGACCATGCGTTGTGCCCGTGAAATGAAGTCCTGGGCGTTATTTCCAAACAGGACATGCCACTTGCATAAGAACTTTGTGGCCTCAGCCTTGCCTTTGTGTGCACCTCCAGGGACGGGTCTGTGGGCAGGAGAGGCGGGGACAGCTGGACCAAGGATTGTGTGTCTGGTGTGTCCTGGGGAGTCAGACTCCCAGGAGTGAGGTCCCCGAACCTCTTGTGCCCTGGGAACTTGCCACGTGGAAGCTGGTGAACCTCGTTTTTCCCAAGCAAAGCAGAACCTCCCATTTATTCATGTTTGCTATTTGTCTTTTTCCCTGCCTGCTTTCCCACTCCTTCCTGGAGGCTGTTTAATAGAAAACCCTCGGACTGATGGGACTGTCCGGCGGCAGTTTACACGCTATGAGACAGCACACTCTGCCACAGATTTCCTGCCCTAAGTTTTGCTGTCGGGTGGGAGATAATGTCTAATGCCTGGAGGCTGAGACCCAGCAACTTCTCTGTGCAGGGCTGGGAGCCAGCATGTGCCAGGGATGAAGGAGAGTGCCCGGCGGTGGGAAATGCGCTGCTGCCGGTAATAACTTGCTTTCCCACCTGTTCTTAAGCATATGGTAACGTGGCGCAGAGGAAGCGGCAACTAATTCCACCAGGACTCCCCCCGCGTTGGGTTTTGCAGCCTTCTGCGGTTTCAGCAAACTCCCGTTGCATTGTTCAGCTGTCTTGCTGTATTAATGGCTTTGAACCCTTGCTCATAAGGGGAGTGATTAAGGTGTTGCCGCTTAGTCATCAGACTTCGCTTCCTCCTTAATCTGTGATGAATATAACAGAGCTGCTGTGCATGGTGATTAAAGCCGTAAGTGTCTTCCACGTGGAAGGGTTTCAAAGTGCTTTTTCTTTTTGCCCACTTGATTTCTGGGTCTGGAGCTGCCCGGCAGCCTCTGGCACAACAGATCCTTTTCTTGTGACCTGGAGTTAAGTGTGCGGGTGGCTGGGTATTAAAAAGTGCTTTTATAATTGAATACAGAATACTAACTGTAGTTAGACAAAAGAATAGCCAGGTTGGAGACTTCAAGGAGAGAGAGATGATGATGAAACCTTCCTCATGTACATTATCACATGATATATTAGAAAATTTACCCTAGGGGAGACTCTTTCTTGAACATTTTAGCCTGAGTTGCATGGGAAACGTGTTTTTGATTCCACAGCATTTTAGCTGTGTTGGTTTTTTTTCCTATCATGCGTATGGGATGAAAAATGAAAATCTTAAAAATTTTCTGCAAACTGAAAAACCTTGGGGGGGGGGAGCGGAAAGTTGGGTCCATATAAAGAGCTCAGTAAGAGAGTGGCAAATAACTCCATTCAGGTTCAAATTTTGTTTGTGTATTTTTTCCAAACCAAATTAACTTTTGGAAAAAAAAAATAATAAAAAAGGTGTATTAGAAATGGTGCCTTTAAAAATGAAGCTAGTTTGGGGTAAACTGAATGGCAAAACCAGTGTTTTAGCAGTTTTCTAATATTTTTTGCAGAAATATATTAGAAATGGAGGACATTTAAAAAAAAATAGCCATAATTTATTATTTTTTTGCAACCTATAAGAGGGGCTGATCCTGCTGTGCTGTACCAGAGGGGGTGAACACATCTGCTCCCCTAAACTTGACCTCTCTGGCTCGTCCTGGAGATGCTTCTACTTCTCACCTCTTCTTCTCGAACTTCCAAAGTAAATAAACCTTTTCTGTGTTTTGGATGAGAAAGCTGATTCCCCTTCTCTGCTCATCTCTTTTTATGAGTCATTTGCTGCTCTTCTGCCTGGACATGGCCATGCTTTAGTACTGCTGGACATAGAGAGTTTACAGAGCATTTTTAGAAGGAGCATCTCTTACCCTCCGCATTACAATAAAATCACTAGGCAATGAAATAGGCTAAGCTCTCACCTGAATAAAAGTAGTTCAGTTAAAAAGATATACTCACCTACTACCTCCTTGTATGAAAATGGAGAACTATAAAAAGTAGACAGGCTTGTATGGAGGTTTCTGCTAATGTTAACACGTTTTTCAGTGTTTGGAGAAATTTGATTCATTTAAAGCCTGGTGTGAATTCACCTGGCAGCATTTCCATTCTTTTTATTCTTTTTTCCCCCCAGATCATTTCTGAAGGACAAAAAAAGCCCTTTGTTTGAAAGGAGGTTTGTTTTACACTCAGCAGCTGCAGGTCTGGGCTGAAAAATGGCTTGCTGGGGGGACCAGCACGCAGCTGGAGGCTGCCTGGCTTTGCTGGGCAGCGTGTGAGCCATACACCCCTCGTGGTTCACTCTGGTTTCTAAAAACATATGAGAGGACTCATATGCCGCTGCGCCGCATGGGTAATGATAACGGATAAATGCTCCTTTCTCCTTGCCCGTGTCTCCTAATTTAATAGCTTTTATCCTCTTTGAGGTAGGCGCTTTGCGTTACTCATAGTAAGGATCAGTGATGCTCCCCGAGATGACGATCACCCGAGCCCGGCCGGGGCTGGCGGTGGTCACATCTGTGTGACTGATTCTGCACTTTGCTGGTGGGTGAGAAAAATGGAAGGAAGGAAATGTGGCTGGAGCAGCCTCAAAAAAAAGAAAATGTTCAAAATGTTTGGTGAGCCAAGCAATCGCTGATAGTTTTAGTTCATGTCAGAGGAACAATTATATTTATTTTTCAACCTTTGCTATTAAAAAAAACCCCTAAGGTCACCCTCCTCCCCCAGCCTTTCAAAGTCAACATCAGTTCAAACTGAAAAATGGAAACATCTTGTTTTCAAAACACTGAAACAAAATCATTTGTATTTGCCCCGGCTTTTCACTTTTTCCTGCACAACAAAAACAATTTAGCAAAGTTTGTATAAACAGTTGTGAGATGTTTGGGTAGACCACAGACTGTGCTGGTTTCTTTCTGAAAAATGGAGTGCTGGGAAGTGACAAGTGTTCAGTGGAGCAGAAAAGTGAGGTTTTTTTCCCCAAATCTTTGATAGATGAGGAGCAGCACAGCGGCTGCTGGGGAGTTGATGCTACCCTTCTCGGGCTTTGAGTCTATGCGAGAAGTTGTGTTGCTGCAGGTATTGGTTCAATCCACTTGAATGGCTGTGGATATTTTAATAAGGGCATGACTGCATGAGAAGGGATATTTGCTGACCAATTTTTAAGGTGCTATTACCCTGAAATTGCCATTCCCTCTAGAGTTGCATTGCTGTAAGGTCACAGCTTTCCTAGTTAAACAGGAAAGTCTGCTTGGACCAGGCTTGCACCAGCTGGTCCTTTCTCAGCATCTTCATCCATTCAATTCTTCTGTGGCTGGTGATGAGGATGAAGAGGATGTGAAGCCAGCAGCATCCCCGACCTTGCCTTGGGACCTCATTCCTTCTGGTCCCTCAGGTTTGAAATCACTGCACTTGTGTCTTCTTGAGATGTGCAGGCTCTTGTGTTTCCCAAGCCCTCTCTCCTTTCTCTATGCACCCTGAACTCACACTGGACTTGGGTAGGCTTCCACGCTGGGTACGTCTTATGAGATAAAGTGACGTCTCCTCAATTAGGAAAGCTAACGAAAATAAGCTCTCTGTTGTCCTAGCTGGTGACATTTAGTAAGTCTGCTGCAAGGTGCCAAGTTTCAGAGTATTACAGCAGGGATGTTCACGCTTCAGATTTAGATGTTCCAGGATAGAAATAAGACCTAACATAAATAATCTAATTAAGAAAATAGCAACTATTAAAAAGCTGTGTGAATTTGGCACCTGGAATACTTCTGCGTGCTTTAAATCCCACAGGGGTGCCTCTCATAGCCTCATAACGCCTTTGAATACGGTGCCACTGTTTTCATTTCGCGCTTTTCCGTTCAGGGGGTTCACAGCACCCGGTTGCTCCCTGCTGTCCCGAAAGCCCAGCTGGGACATCAAGAGGTGAAATAGTTGTGCTAGGAGGACTCGAAACCAGTCTCAGAAACATGATGGATTTGCCTGATCACTGTATTTCCCTACCATGTATTTCTCATTCGTTTGAGCTGCCTACAGGAACGTCAGGGGATAAATGTGCTATTAAAATGGAAGCAGAGAAAGAAAGAGCACAGGGTAATATCCCGTCTGAAACACAGCCTCTCCTCGGGGCAGCAGGAGTCGTCAAAATCACGTTTGCAATGCTAACACTTCGGTAGGGGGTTAACCCTGCCGGTGATCAGACAGATAATTCCCTTTAAAATTATTGTTTTACCTCACTCCATCCAATTGCTCAAGTTGTTTTGCTATCCCACGGATCTTTCCGTTAATGTCAACAAAATGATTATAGACTGCAACAGCGTCAAGATGTTTCACCCACCGGAGCGCCGGTGAAATGTTTATGGCACAACATGTTGAAAGCAGCGTTTGGTGTGTAAATGTCCGGAACAATCAGCTTTCCCGTCACCAGAACCAAAACGCGCAAATACAAGCGCCAAAAATGTCACACACACAACCAAAGAGTGACTTTATCACAGGCCACATGAACTGTCATGTAAACGGCCAACACCAGTGTCAGTAACAATGTGGAAAAGCCACCACAGCTCTTGGCTAGTGCTGCCGTGCACCGCTTCTGATTTGTGAATTGCTGTCGGCAGCATGGTCCTTCCTTCGGCATTGGTGACCGAGCTGATGAGGGATGTCCATGAGGATGGCAACACCGGCCATGAATTAAAGCTCTCTGCTGGAAGGAAAACCAACTTTGTTAAGGATGAAGATGGCCCCTGCGAGCCACCTGGGCTGTCTGGAAATGGGTCACGATGTCTCCTTGACTGTGCGGCTCTGGGGGCCTCAGCTAGATACCTCCCTTCTTGGCAAAACCTGCAGAATAAGGTTTTGTGACAACATCTGGAGCCCCTCAAGTCACAGGCACCGGGTGAGGAATCCCCGTGTCCCTGCAGGGTGGTACCCATGCAGCGGGGCTGGGGTCCCCCCACCTCTGTCCCCCCATCCAGGCTGGCACCATGCTGGGTGTCACTCTTTCTGCTGGTGGACGGGTGGTCGAATAGAGGTTGCTGTCACTACCAGTCCCACTGACGCTAAAGGTGCCCAGATCCACTGATGATGGTTTCTGCAAATCCCACAGAATGATCAAAACGACATTTCTGCAAATAAACCGTTACGAATTCCCTCTTGCATCCTCATTTCTTGGTAACAGAAGCTACAAAGAAAGGTTTGATGAAACAAGCCAGATCTGGAGGCAGAAGATATTGAAATCTGGAAGATTTAATTTAATATTTTTATTACATATTTTTGGAGCCCTGATTATACCCCCGCCCTCCAGGAATTTATTTACCGAAGGAAAATTATACGACTGATTACAAGATTGCAGGTTCATTTTCACTGCTGAGAACTCATTTTTTTTACAGCTCACGTTACACTTGCATGACTTGTAAAGTTTTGTAACATCTTGAAATTTTTAATGCTACGTTGCGGAAAGGTACTTATATATAGATGAACTAGGCAGAATACTTGCTTTGCAGTCTTTTTGAGGGGGGAAAAAGTTAGTTTCTTGGTTTGAATAGGCCTGTAAATGGTTTCTTTGAGCTACTGGATAGTGAGTTCACAGGGTGCTCGCAGGAGCTGCCTCGCAGTTGTCCTTCAGGCTGAGTGCTAAGGGAGAAACTGCGAGAGGTGTCTTTAAGACACAGCAGAAGAAGGAATGCTTTCTACAGGGGAATAAAGATAAATTATGCAGAAATTGTGACTGTAGTGTGCATGGAATTACACTGGCGAGATCCCCATGGTAAATATTTGACAGATAGGACATCTTAGTCATAAGCTCAGTTTTTCCAATAAATCATTGCACCTGGGCCTTTTAAATCATAATTCACGTCAGCCAGCACTGCATAGCGAGTTAAGGTCAGGAGAGATTTCCAGATGTATTATGATGATTATCTAACAATTCAGTTAATAGAGCTGTAGAATTAGATGAGCTTTTTGTCAATTCCGATGTCACAGCAACAGAGACCTTTTGACCAAAACAACATCATGAATATTGGATAAGATCCTGCAGCGCTGCTCCTCCATGTTATGATGTTATCCAAGGATGAAGGTTATAAATACATGAGTTATACTGTTCGCTTTCCAGTTGGTAAAAACAAAGAAAAAAACACCCCGTAATCAAGTCCCAATACACAACTAGATATAATAGAGCTTTTTCTTTTTATATATATCTGTATATATATCAAGTAAAAAAATCTAAAATAGTTGGAAGTAAAAAATGAAAAAATAGCTGATTGTGTTATTTTTTCCTTTACAGTGGTATGGTAGCAAATACAAGACAAATGAGTAATAAACCTTTACATAAGGTGTTCTGGTCCCATCTCCATCAATAGGGCTCAGACTGGAATATAAAATGGTACAAGGTGATTTTTGTTTTTTGGCTACAGTTTCTGCAAGTGGCAAAGATGATGTTGAGAAGACAGAAGGAAATTATAGCACTAAATAAAATAAAACTCCAAAGTGTTTTTCAAAAGACTTTAAACACCATAGGGTAAAATTTACTTTTGAACTTGGGGAGCAAACACAAGGCATCACCAAGTCCTTCTTAGGCTGAAAATATAAGCTGTATGTTTATCCTGGCCTCAAAATACATCCGTCTTGTGCCATCTTACCGTAAAACCCCCTCTATCAATGCTTTTTTTCCCCCCTGCAGCCAATAGTAAAAAAAGCAAAGCCACAAACCCATGGAATGGACCAAGCCAGACGCGAGACCTCAGTGATGCGCAAGTGGTTGGCTGCCCTTTGCCCAGCGGTGAATTTTCCCCAGAATCCTTTACATTGAAAATGTCAATTGATTAAGCTTGGCAAATGGTCACACTGAGCCCTATTTTGGCTGTAGAAAAGAAAGAAGTACTAGTCGCAGCATAAAACAAGATCATATAGGCGGTCAACACAAAATGTTATTTTTTCTCAGTTGTCTGCATAATAATAACATCATGTTTGCATATAGAACAGCTTTTGCATTATTGCTCTACTTATAAGAATATAGTAAGGAACTTATAACAGACTCGCACATTACAAACTTAAGGTTCTTTGGTGAAGAATGAGAAAACAGTATTTTAGCTGAAATTTAATCTCAGAGAAGTTTTCATTTTTATCTGTTGATCCTTTGGATTCTCTCGCAGAGGAGGGAAAGGTATTGAGTCAGCTTTACCATCGCGACGATGGCGACCCCACCGATCATCATGCAGGTGGGCCAGAAGAGGGAGTGGAACAGCACGTTGGAGCTGTACAGTTTGGTTAGTATCACGTTCTTCTGAACACCTTCGGGGTCATAGAAGCAGGAGAAGCGTTGGTACTTCCTGAAGTTTTCCATCACGACGTTCACCAGCGACATGGATTCCTCGTAATTCTTGCCGCACTTGGGGATGTATGAACACTGGGAAGAAATCAGAGGGAGAAAAATGCATCTCCAAACCAGATACAATGTCTGTTTTCAGGTGGCAAGCAGGAAAATCTCAAGATGATTATGCTTTTCATAATACGAGTGGAATACTATTAAGCTAATAATGAATTTATCACAGACAAAACTCAATATTTTGCACATCGACAGAATTTCGCATTGGAGATCCTCCAAGTGCTGTACAAACATTAATGCTTTAATCTGCACAGCGGCCTCGTGAGATAGGTGAATATATTATTATTGCTAATTTACACATGCAAAAACGGAACTGATGAAGTACCTCTTCATCTTAAGTGGCACGAGTACGCTCGCGGTAAGATGGGAAATCCACCCTCTGTAAATACAAATCTGGTAGTTCAGATCTCACTTGGATCGGATCAAAGCCATCACAGTGGGCACAGGAGTTCACCCGCAGAGGAGAAGGCTGATGAGAGACCTTTATACGAATTTTCCTTTGGGGGTAATGCCTCGATTAGGGACAAATAGATAGCCTAGGAGACAACGCAGTTTTCCCACTGACAACCCAGAAGACTTTCATTCAACCTTTCACTGAAGATCAGCCTGGCTACCAGGCTGGCTCTTAGTCTTGTTTTTGCTCTTGACCCCAAGCTAAGTCCAAAAGCTCCTTCTCTCTGAAGGTGGTACTTGAATTTCTGTCTCAGTCACAAAGAAGAGAAGATTTGGGGGTGTCTCTTTCTAATGCAGTTTCAACCTAGCCTTCCCAAAGAATACTTAAAACAAGCTAATTAAAAAACTAGCTTGTGGAGTCCATGCATTGAAGATATTTCATGGGACATGGAGGATGGTGGCACTGGGCTGTGCTGAGCAAAGAACTCATTCTCTGCAAAGAGCTAGTGTGGGCCGGTGAGGTGGTGGGCGGACACAGGAGGACTGAGGTCACATCTGGATTTTGACCTGGAGCAGAAATACCTGAATTTGTTGTTGCTGCTGCTGATCTGGAAGAGGATTGATGGGAGCAGCCCAGGGCACCTCACTCCCTCCTCTCTTCTGGACACTCTCACCCCTCCACACCTGCAGGTTTTCTACACCTGCCCAGGATTTTGATTAAATTCCCTCCCGAAGCAAGACCTGTTTCAGGAGGGGTGGAAATCTGCTGCTTAACTTCTCATTGAACGCGCATGGGGTCCCCCAGCCGGTCACTGCTTCCCCCCAGTTATGGGGTGGTCGTGGGTCCCACCATAACCCCAGTTATGGGGTGATCATGGTCCCATCACACTCCCTGCCTGCGCTGCTGATCCTGCTTCTCCCAGGTGAGCACCTAAAGTAGCTCCAGATAATTTAATGAAAGTGAGTTTTGCAAGGGGAAAAAAAAAATGTTTTGATTAAAATAGTGTGACCCATGGCTTTTGATTATTATTGTTTTAATGTATATACTTTATAAATGACCCTCAGTTCTTTTTCATGACCATGCTGTGACTTTTTCGTAAGGTACTGTGAAAAATCTCTAGTCCTAATAATGATCAAAGGATTAACCTCGTAACAGGATTTGATTGATTCATTGGCAAGTTTATTAGCACAGGATATGATTTGAAGCGCGGCAGAAAGATTGCCTGGCCTTAGCAGACGGGAGTGGTAAGGGTAGAGCATGGCAGCACTGCCACTATGAATATTTCATAGAGCTCTAGAAAATTAGAGATGGAAAATATCAGAGCAGTAATATCTCATCCATCTTCCTGCTGGTGCAGGTCTGCTCCCTCCAGGATATTCTCTTGCACTCTGCCCAGCTTTGTCTTAAATGTCCAAAGCCACAAGCCCTCTTCCAGTGCCGATGACTCTTTAATAGATCATAATCCAATAAGGAGGGGAATTTCTCAGTGACGCGTACCTCATTTTCTTTTACTAAATTATGTGCTATCTCTGTCATAACGGCAGTATTTCCAGCTCAAATGCTTTTTTTTGTTGGTTTTTTTTTTCCTTTTTTTCTTGAGATTTTGGTGCTATGCACCTTTGTTTCTTGAAGTCCCGGCTGTTAGTATCCTGAGTGGGAAGATTAAATGGGGACTTGGCCGCTCTTGCCAAAGTCCATCCCTCCCCTCTTGACAGAAACCAGCAGGCACATAAAAGCCCAAATGGTGGCAGGTTCCCAGACTCAAAGTCTGTGGAAAGGTCCCAGGAGCGCAGCGGGGGGAGGTCCGACTTCCTGCGAGCCTGAGTATTTTCCAACCACTTTCAAAGGAGACCAGGCGCTGAAGCAGAACTTGAGCTGTTGCCTCCTGGACCTGACGGCACAGAGCCACCAGCCGTGTCGGGCTGGTTGGTAGCGTGAAGTTGTGAAATGCAGTTGTGCAAGGCAGGTTGATCTACTTTGCCTCTCAACCAGGCTCCTTGTGCTGGAACCATCTCTCTCCAGGCTGTGGTCTCCCATGCCCTTTACTCCATGTGCTATCTGCCTCGTCCCGGTTCTCCTGAGCTCCTGGAGGCATCTCGGCCTCAGCTTTGAGGAGGTCCTCAGCACAAGGACTCTCTGTGTGCATTCAGGTGTGGTTGCGGGGTGCTCCTGGCCTCCATCCACGCCTCAGTTTCCCCAGCGAGACCTCTGGGACAGCACAGGGCTGGCTCTGCCATGCTGCATAGCTCACGGGCAAGGAAGTTGACATGGATAATGGGATGTTTTGAGTGTTTTCTTTGGTTTGATCTTCATTTAGTTTTCTCCAGTGCCTGGCAGGGATTTTTATATGCACAATTGTTACGCTGTACCTGTAAATATAGACTACTAAATCTGTGCTGTTCTGTTACACCTCTGCATTGTCAAACACTTGCAAATCTGCAAGTAAACAATGGCTGGCTCTCTACCTCAAGTGAGGATTCGGTGATACAACGTGAGAAAAGGACCTCTTACTAACAATCTGATCACAAGAAGGACATAGTAGAGAGTTACAGAGAGAACTTGTTATTACATTTCCAGCTCCGCTTTTCTAATTTGAAGGACAGGGTGGGCAGTCTCTATGAACCACCTCTGGACGTGCCCACTCCAATGCCCTGCTCGCTGCAGAGCTGCTCAGGGCCTTCTCCAGTCAAGTTATGAATCTCTCCAAGGGTGGAGATCACACAACGCCTCCGGAAAAGCTGGGGGCAATTTCATTTAAGACAACAAAGTCACACCAACAACCCTATTGCCAGAGAGGTCCCCAGTTCAGGCTGGGCAGAGAAATACCTGGCTCTAGTCATACGTCTGTGGTTGGGGTGTATGTCCCTGTCCCGCTGACCTCGAAGCTGGGATGGGAAAGTAATAAGATGTGCCGTGGTGATTGTTGTGAGAAAATGGTCAGGATGTCAATGTACACCTCTTTTGGAAAGTGCAACGGGTTTGAACCAAGAGCTGAAGGAGGGGCTTTGTGTCTGCGCTGGACTGATATTGATTCCTGCAGACGGAGTTCTGCAGCCCCAGCCCGGCAATGAGCCTGCTGGGAACCACAGCCCAGCATCGCTGCTCCCCCCGCGCCACACACACTCCTCTCCGGGTTATAAATACCCGAACCTTCAGCGGGAAACCATGAGATCCCCCATCACTTCTGAGTCTCAGGCAGTTATAGCTGGCACAACAGCGATTCCGGTGATTAAAGCCTGTTTGTTATCTCACTTATGGAGCACGGGTATAAATCAGCCGTAGCTCTGATGACAGGAAAAGAATCAAAATGATATAGTATGGGATCGAAACGGGGCCTCTAGAATCGCCTTGACTACTGCAGCCCTTCCTCAGGGTGACAGCCCGGCTCGGTGGTGCGGGCGCGAGGGGACACCGGCCGATTTACCTCTCCCAGAGGCTGTGGCAGCCTCTGACAGCTCAGAAAGGGAAGTGTAGCTGTGAAAGCACTTAAGCTGCTTTGGTTGTAGCATTGACAAGGGGCTGGGCTTGTCTTAAAGGTTAGAGGTAAAGTATGGGCAGTGAGAGCAAGGAAAAGCCGTGAAAAATCTGGTGCGCCTTTCTGGGAAGGACTGGAGCAGCTCGACTGGTACCCATTTGCTTCCCGCTGATTCCCACCGGAGACTGGCAGCAGCATGCCGTGGAGCTCAATATAAATTGCACCGACTCCTCACTGCGCCTTGTGGGCCGCCAGCTAGGTTAGGCGGCAAGTCTCCTCGACGAGCCATTATTTAAAATCGAAGCGTGTTTTGCTCCATCTGCGTGGTGCTCAGCGAGGCAGAGAGGCTGGCGGGGGGACGTGGGACATTTTGAATGTCACTGGTGTTGGCCTCAGAGGGTAAGCAATGTCCCCAGCTGAGCCAGGGCTCAATCACTCAGGGACGGCTTTTTTTTTGGTGTTTATTTGGCAAGGAGAAAGGTAGGAAACACAGACCTGAAGAGAAGAGGGCTAGCTAGCACCCACTGGAGCATCACCCTGCTGAGGGCTGCTCGTGTCCGGCCGGGGGAGAAGGAGCACCCATCCAGGGAGACGGGTTGTGCTGGTCTGAGCTTGGAGTCTGCTGATCCCGGCCAGGCACAAGAAGCCAGGCGTTCTGCAGACATTGCAAACTTCCATTCAAAACCGCGTTTAGATTCAGGTCACGTAGCCGGCAGCATGTCAGGAAAACCTAGGGATCCTCCCGAGAGCGGAGCTTAACCTGTAAAACAACCTTGGGCTGGAGAAGTATTAACTGTGCCCACGTTAAATTAAGAGGAGGCGGCATCTGGGAGAATTTCAAAGTCCATTTCAGCAAGCAAAAATCATCAATAACAGAATGTGGAGAATTAGGCTGAATCTCTTGATTTATTTGAATCCAGTGGAGCACAGAGACCGATCTGATCTGTTTTAATCAAATTGCGGCATGAGCGTCACTGGATTTCGCTCCTGCCCCAGCAGAAAGTGGGGTCTGTCCTGCCGCAGGCTTCCCGAGCAGCGAGTGTCTCTCTCCTGCAGTGATGCTGAAGCCGGGGCGGGGGGGGACGATGGGGCACTTTTCTCCATTTCACACTTCAGATCCAGAGGACTTGGTCTCTCAGCCACAGGAGCTAATTATCCCGCAGACAACCGGCCCGGTGCAACCACTTTGTGCTTTGACTAATTTTAATATCGCTTCATCTTAATATGCAGAAGTAATTTGGTCTAGTGAGCTGCTGCCATAAATAGAAACGCAATAGGTTACGTTGTCAGCAGCCTGAAGCGGGCTCTGCTGTCACGGGCTGCGCTTTGCTGAGCACCCGTAGTTTGGGGTTCGGTGACCTTGGATAACTAAGTAGTTAATGTAAATCCGGCACTTGCGGGTCTAATGATGTAGCTGCATCCCGGCTGGCTGCACCTTGCGGTCGGAGGTAGATATGGAGAAGGGAAGGTGGGACGAGGGACATTTCTGGGCCCGATCCTGCCCAGCTCCGCGCAGGGAGCAGCCAGCCAGCTGCGAAGAGGCGGTGTCGTGCCCGTCGTGATGCACAGCACCGCGTCAGCCGCACAGCTGGGGCTGCGGGACGGCCAGGAGGTGCCGTCTGTGCATCCGTCGCCTTCATTAGAGCCTCCAGACAGGGGCTGGTTCCTTCGCACCTGGACGGAGTAGCGCTGGATTTTGCACTTTGCTGAAGCAGAGGGAGGAGAATTCTTCTGCAGATTTGTTAAAAATATTTTTTTTTTCCTGGTTGAGTGTCTGGAATCCGGGAAGCTGTGCGAGAAAGGCGGGCTGACTCCATAGCTTATACTTGCCCCAAAGCCAGGCCTTTAATTTTTATGGTGCTGCTTTTATCTCCGCAGCCCCTGCTCCGCACACTTTCAGCATCTTTGCAGCATTCGCAGGGGTTAAGCGCTGTGCCTTGACCCCAGCGGCACACCTGACCTCGGTGGAGATGCTCGGGGCGCAGAGTTTGTCACCAGAGACCGAGATGGAGACACGTCTGCGGTTAGACGCGGGGCTCTCGTCTCCCCCCGCCGCTTTGCCTGGCCCCGCAGTGATAATTTCTATTCTCACTGCCACGGATGCTCCGTGCGCGTTGCTGGGGGTGTTCGTTATCATGCAGAGCCGTACCCGGGTGGGAAGTGACTTGTCCACAGCTCCACGAGAATACCAGTGGGACAAGGGCTCAGCGCTAGCCCGCACCTGCAGAGCGCTGCTTGCACTGCCGGGGGACGAGGGAGGCTCCAGCCCCTCCATCACCCCGTGTGGGATGAGCTGCACGCTCTGCACGGGATGGAGGTGGAAAACTGTCCCCTCCAGAGATGTGAGCTCAGTTTGTGCCCTGATTTCTGCTTTCTCTGCACTGTATTTACCAGGGAAGCAGGAGCTGGAAGCCTCATATTACTTTAAAGTGAGGAATGGGTATAACGAGGTGAGCAGCCCTCCAGAAACCCATTTAGGAAGAAATTTTATTCAGTGCTCCTACCTCAGAATTAATTTTCATTGTTTCCTCGGTGTGGTAGAGCAGAAGCTTCTGGCCAGAAGAGGTGAGATTAACGTACACCTGGAGGCAGGGGTACTGAGAGATTTTCCAGCAGTCTGGACCGCAGCTAAACGAGCAGTTGAAGGTTTCTGTGATGGATGCATTGAGGAGCGAGCACTGAGCCTCTTCCGTCCAGACACTAAGGAGGTAAAAAAAGAGACATTAGAGCATGGGGAGAATGGGCAATAAGCACTAAACACAGCTCAGGCTTTGCATCAGGGATATATCGGGGGCAGCTTGTAAGAGATGGTACGTGTTGCAGGGCTTTGAGCAAAGGCTGGACTTCCTCATGTCACACCTCGCAGATGATGTATTATTCTGTAGCACCCAAAGTTTGTGCTTTGGGCACAAAAATACCCAATTTATTGTGTCTATGTATAAATGAAAAGGGAACTGGGACTTTTAGTCTGGAGAAGGGATATTTGAAACCAAAAGGAATCAGCGGAGGTGTCAGAGGAGAAAACTGAGCAGCCTGCCCTGGGGAGAGCACAACGCGTGTGGCGCTGCCTGATGGGACACCCTGGGCCAAGACTCGATGGTCAGCCACAAAGTCCAGTTCAATTTGAAGTGAAGGCTGGGAGGGCGACTTTGAATTCCCACGGTACGTATATTCATATGCACAAGGACACAGTTCCACAGCAGTGGTACCACATGCAGCTCCACCTGTGGAAAGGCTTTTTCTAGTGACAGTTTGCTCTATTTTCTGTCAGTTAAGTCAGCGGTTGTAATCGTTCTGGAGGATTTCAGCTTATCGCCAGTTCACCAGTGGCTAAAACTGGAATGATGGAGCCTGGGTGTGCGCTGGCAACGCTCACTTAGGTTTATTGCATGTATTTAAAGGTCTACGGCTGTTTTTTCCTTGGGGATGAGGGCAGTGGGAAAGGCAGAGTGGTGTTTTTCCCCCCGGGGGAAACCCCCTTTAGCCCCGCTCACGTCTCTCCTGCCCCTCGGCATCAGCGGGCCGAGGCCCTGCTTGCCCCTCGCCAAACCTACTAAAGGCTTTAAGTAAGCGATATCAAAGATTTCTCACTAATTCTCTTGGTATTCTACTTTGGCAGTAATTCTGCTTGTATATTCCATTTTACATTTATATTAAATTATGCTATGATTTCTGGGGGGAAATCAAGTGAAAGGATTTTTTTATTCCCCCCCTCCCAGGCAGTGTTTTTTGGAGGGTTATTTCTGTCTGTAAAGGGGAATAACCCCTAAGGAGATCTGGCTGCGCGAAGAGAAGTGACACAAAGACTCCTGGGTTGTCGTCTGTTCCTCACTTCCACCTTTCTGACTACTGTTTTATTCATGCATGGGGGTAATAAAGTAACACCTACCTACAGGACTTGTGAAGATGGAATATTTAATACTTGGTAGGTGCTTTGATATCTTCTGGCAATTTTTCGCATAGTTTGTAATAGAAATCCTCTCTTTCCACATGAGCAATTTTGACCTTAGCAGCCTCTGCAACTGACCCTGATATTGCTCAAAGGTCTGGGAGAGCAATTTGGAAAAGCAAACGCTCTTTCTTGGATACTTAACAGGTCCCAAAATCTAAACTTTGCCTGGATTTAAAAAGGGGACAAATACCTTTATTGCACAAATACGATGCTGCAAATCAGTACAGCTTATCCTCAGGCATCGCTACTTTTTCCTTACGGTTGCAAGGTCAAGAAGGAATATTTTCCTGCAGGTGCACCAGTATAATTGAGGATGTTCACACCAGTTAACTGTAGGCACTTATTGTATATGCCTAAAGACGGAGCCTGTGGTGGATAAACCAACACGTGCCAAGTATTGGCCGCTGCCTCAGGGTGGTTTTGGACATGACAGACTAACGTTTTGATCCCCAATTACACATTTTTCATTCTCCTAACTCCACTGATCAGGGCAGAAAAAACAGTGTTGACAGTCTTATTACAGCCTGGGCTGGATTTTAGATAGGGCTGGTGCTTGAGAACTGATTTCAAATGCTGCTAATGAATCACAGGCCAAACTTTCTGCTCCGTGACGGAGAAGGAAGCCAGAGAAGGCCTCAGAAAAATTAAGTGCAGTGCAGTAATGATGAAAGATGATCTTTCACTTTCAGCAAATTACTATATTTCAGGAGGATTTCACTTGTTAAAATGAAAGTAATAACCTACATGGAAAACTACATGCTACAAAGCAGCTCGATTTCTTTCCCAAATTAATTCTCCATTCTTCATTTGAAAGCGCATTGTTTCTCAAGGCCGCTAAATACTTTTGCTGTTTTCTCCTGAGTTTGGGCTTTGCAGCAATGGCCCCTGAGAGGGTTCAGCAGGCTGTCGACCAGCTGATGTGGATATAACTGTGGCAAGGCTAAAGCCTATGGATCAAGATTTCGTCAAACAGGGATCTAATTCTTCCCTTGCTTATGCCGGTATTACTCAACCGGCTTTCACTGTAGCTATGTCTAATTTATACTGGGGTACGGAAGTGGAGAATCTGTGTTGAAAAAAGGAAAAATTCTAAAACTTTAATAAAAGGAGTCAAAAGAATAAGCCACGAGGCGTCAGGTGGAGCAGAGAGTGTGAGATAAGGGTAACCATCACGAAATTACCTTTGCATGTAAGACCGCAGCAGGGTGATTCCCAGGAGGAAGTACATCATGATAGAGCACACCATCATGGCCAGCCCGAGGAGTATGGCCCGGTCTTCTCCGGCTTTTAGGGCTGTGACTGTTTTCCTTTTGTCCAGTAGGTCGTGATCCCTGATTTTTTGGTAAATATTTCTGAGGTTGAAAATAATACATTCTTATGTGAAGTTCATAGTTAATCAATGAACCCTCTACAGGGTGGGCAGTTCCACCTCCATACCCGTCTCGTGAGAGAGAAAGGCTTAAGGGTCCTCAGGTGTCCTTTTGCATCGGATTCTCTCTGACCTGGTGGAAACTTATGCATCTCCAAAATAAATTATAGCCGTTTCTGAAAAGGTAAAAACCTCTTAGAGCAAATATAAAGATTAGATCCTTCTGCCAGCTCAGTAAATCCTTCTTTGGTACAGCTCCATTGGCTCGGTTGAATTATATCAGAGGTGTATTTGACCTGTCAATGCCAATTTAGGCCACTAGAAGGTGTTTAGGTATATGAGGTGTCTTTTCTTCAGCTGAATATGGTAACAGGTCTTATGTTACCATATGTAGAAAATAGCCTGAAGAAAGTCGTCACTAAAGTTATCTGAAAGGACCACGTTCTTTTTTGATTCCCTACAGGCTAGTGGCTTGGGTAATTTTCCGCCCTGAGTGTGACTCAAAGCTCATGAAACACTATGGGGATTTTGCAATTGATTTCTGTGGGTTTTTTGATTGAGAGCTTATTTACTTTGTTTATAAAATAGCTTTCTGGAAGCCCAGTTACTCATTACAGTGAAAACCCTCGCGGAAAATTATCCACCAAAGCTATTTGTTCTGGGATTAAAAAAAAAAAAAAGATACAACAAACCATTCCCCCTTCAGCAGAGAGTCCTTTGCATTTTCTAACCATAAGTCCTTCTTTCATCTCCGAGCCTTTGATGATTCAATGGGTCATGAGGACACAATGGTGAAGAAGGAAATATTTGAGTACATTTCAAACACACTCAAACTTTGTGGGTTTAAAATGTACTTACAGACCTGAGGCCGGTCAAAATCTCCTGTGTTTTCTGTTACGGTTCTTTTGACTCATCCAGGCGGCACCCGAAGCATGTGAACCGCACGCCTCTGAGCCCTGGCACCACCATAACATGGACATAGTAGTACATGTGGAAGAAGTTCCTCTTCTACTGTCTGAAAAATGGCAGGTGAGCAACATCATCATCACTTTGGGCTCTAGCAAACCTCATTTAAGCTGAAACCACCAATTTTCACTCAACCTTGGGGAAAAAAGCACTGTGTGTCAGACCAACCATGTAACTTACATTCACCAATAGGGACAAAGAAAGAGGGTTAAGACAGATGTAAAATCATACATAAACGCAGTAGAAACAAGAAAATAGGTTCAATCATAAACTCCCTGAAACTGGAATTGAATTTGTATTTAGATGGTGAGCCATAGCCAGGAAAAGCACATATGGTGTGGGGTTTTATCGCAAAAATTTTGCTTAGATGGTACTGCAGTTGATAGTCTCCCATACCTAAGACCCCTTGAGGTTTCTTCATCCGACTGTAATTTACATCTTTAGATGTTTACGGTTTCTCTTCAAAACCATCCTTTAAAGCTTGTCAGTGTTTTCCTAGCTGGAAATGAAATAGTAATTCATCCTGTCAAATCTTTCTCTGGTGTTGGGGAGGAAAAAATACATTGTGAACTGGCAGACACAATTGCCTTCAAAGAAGTAATGCAGGGTAATAATCTAATATTACTTTTCTATTATTATTTATCAAACTGTATTTAACTCTGAGAGCTGCTATTAGGATTTGCATTGCTCCGAAACGGAGGCAGGCAGGAAGGTAGAGATTGTCATGCGGTTCCAGCACATTAACCGATCACACAGCATAACTTATGTCAGCGCCTAGACATAAAACAGAGACACTGCCATCGCTCGCTAACGTCACCAGAGCAGCTAGGACATAAAAAGGGACACAAATGGACAATTTAAAAACAAATAGCTAATTGAGGATGGTTACAAATACTTCCCGTGTGGCCTTGAGCCAAGAAACGTGCAACGAGAGGTAAAAAAGGGTGGGATGGAGGGGCGTGTTGTAGAAATGAGCGACCTGGCAGGCGGCTGGCGAAGGGGACGGTGTGGGGTGACCGCCTGCCAGGCGGATCTCCCACGCTCCTGCCATGGTAAATAGAGCTGAATAAAGCTCTGCCCCTGGGGTCATGCTCGGAGCAGCCGTTCGCTTGCTCTTTTGCAAATATTTGTTAGTCAAAGCCCCGAACAACGGGAAAGCGGTGGCCTGGTGCACCTGACGGAGGGCTTTTTTCTCCTGAATGCCTGCCAGGAGTCGGCCCAGTAACAACATCAAGGCGTGCGGTGGCGTGGGACGTGCCGGCGCGTGATGCACCCACCGGTCCTGCCGCAGCCCAGGAGACACGCTGAGAAACCCTCCCTCCTCCTCCTCCCCGCTCCTGCCAGCACCGGGGAGGCGACAATTTCCTCAGTGTGACACTGGGAACATCTGCTATTACCAGACTTCATGTTTTTGCCCCTGAGAGCCCTGTTTTTGGGGGATCTGGTACATTGTGCAGAATATTTTGCCACCAACAGAGCAACCTCAGCATCCCCTTGGCTGGAGCGGCGGCGGTGGCCCGCACACCTGTGTGTGCTGCTGCCGGAGGGGGATTCTGTGGATGCGTGAACTTTTTGGCACAGCTCAGGGACCTCTTTCTGCTCGGTGAGCTGGAAGCACACCGTGCTTAGCCGGCTGATTTTGCATCCCAGGGCTGCACAGCCTCAATTAGCTGACTGCTGCCGTGTGCTTAAGTACAGATCACTGCATCCCAGACACTCCTCATCTAGGTGACTCCATCTAATGCTTATGATTACCTGCGATAACTCCCCAGATATGACACCGAGGCGGGGTGTGTGTGTTTCTTTTTAAAGAAGTCCCAGCTGTCGGAACATGGGGTCTCTCTGCCCTCTGCAAAGACATTTAGTAGAAAGCAAGCCTCCAAGGACAAAAGGTCTTTGCTCTCCTGATCGTTTCCAAACTGAAGTTCTCCCCTGCTAAATCTCCGTGTCCCTTTTGCCAAATTGCTCAGAGGATACGGGCTGGCTGCTCTACCCGGGCTCAGCTGCCAGAGAGGGAACCTCAGCCGTGACCGTGCCTGCTGGGGACAGGGCAGAGATTTCCCCCTCCGTATCTGTCTGCACAGCATCCCTCTGCAGTGTGGTCAGCAGCTCCTTACGTGATCTCCAGAGGAAGGCTTAGGGAGGACCTGTGTGATGAAATTAGGCAGCCCAGGTTACATTAGTCAGCCTGAACACAAGACAGTCGAGGAGAATTGCAGTGCCGGTTTAAGCCTACTGGCCTTAATACAAAATTCTACATCTTCTGTGGAGCTGCTAATATTTGCTGCAGCCAAGACCTTCCTTTGCCATCGTGAGGGACGTGGCCTTTTAGCACTCTGTTATGTGAGGGGTGAGATGTGTCCTGTGCATCCTCTCTGCTCTGCTGGTGCAGGACTGTGCCGCAGCTCCGGGGATATGATGAATTTATTGGCATGTGTATAGGAACAGCCCGGTATGCCAAGGGCTTGCAGCTGAGGAAGCCCACGTAGAGAAGGAGAGGCTAAAGTTATGCTTCCTCTGACCCAGTACCACAGCTCTTGTTTCACTCCGAAATGGGTAGACCTAGGAACACTGCAAAGTGGGTCTTGTTTCCTCCCTGGAAATCTAGAATAACCAGGCACCTGCCATTACTTTATTTATTTATTTAGTTTGTTATAAATAAACACAAATTACCTACCCTCAAGTTCCTTCCCTTGCAAACGGACCATGGAGTGATGCTGAGGGAGACGTTGCCTCCTCCGGCACTGTGCGGTCACGGGGCTTGTCAGCTGGGGATACCTGCCTGCCTGGATTACTCAGTGACCTTGACTTCGCATTCACTTCTCTGATATCACAGTCATTATGCAGATGTCACTCAAATTACCTCATGTTGAGGTGTCTACTGATATCAGAAATCCTTGAATGCAAGGGTCAAAAAACCTCCTGTATCTTACCTGCAGAATTCCCAACGCTCAGGGACTTTTCTGCTCAGAAGCCAATTTCTTTACATTTTTCTTTCCAGGGTGTATTTAGCTGCATCAGTTTTTGTTATTAGAGCTCTGGCAACAGGAAATCTCTCTGGGGCTCTCACAAAGGTCTCAGTGATGGTTGTGGAAGGATTCCTATTGATATGAACGGATTTCATTCACACAATTCTTTCCCTCTTTCCCACCAAAATGAACCAAACCGAATCAGTGATTTGGCTTTCCAGGCTTACAGTGTTGTGGAAAGCATAATTAGCTGAGAAATAATGAGGGCTTGACTAGGTTTCCGAAGTATAAAAAGTGGCAGTTGGGGAACAGTGGATGTCTAAACCAGCAATGAAATGCATGAATTTTGGGCTTGATCCTGCAAAAAGAGATGCCTGAGAGAGACCTTCCACCCAGGAGGAGGTGATTCCTCCACAGCAAGTGAGCCGCTGCTGCACAGGTTGTTGTTACAGTGCAATCCCTCAGAAGTCCGTGGTTGTAGCCTGCATTAGGTGACAAGTTTGCTGCTCCATGTGGCACTCTTCCCCTCTGAAGTTTAAAGAACAAAAATTCCCGCAAAAGGGTCATTCAGGGGAAGTATTTTCTCTGAAATGCACGGCTTGGTTGATATAGGGATGCTGCTGGTGACCTTACATGTGTTAAAATCCCTGCCAGACGCTAGGGGATGAGTTTCTCCCACCAGCAACACTTGCTCTGTGTTCACACCTCTCCTCTGCAGTCCTGAGGCTGCGGTCAGCACTCTCCTGTTCCCGTTTTCTCTTCCTCCCTTTCCTTCTTTCATTTTATTAGTCACTCACAGGGTATGGAGGATTCCTCCTGCACGGCTCTACAGGACCACCTGCGAAATCAACCCACCCAAAGGCTTGAAAAGGCACCCGAAATTACCACGGCTGGTGTGTAAGCCCAGAGAGGCTGCTCCCCACCTCCCTGTTTCTGCAGGCAGGGCTCTGCCCAGGGTTTCACTGACCAGAGGCCGGTGAGCCCTCTTTAGCACAGAGTCCAAGTTAATAAGTCCCACTGAAAGGCACGGCGTGAGTCGAAGGCCATGCTAATCAGGAGCTCATGGCTTCCAGCCAGCCCAATGTATAGGCAGATATCTCCTCCAAGCGTCTAACCTTGGACCATCCTGTCCATGGCAGTGTCTTAACGTGAAAGAACATTAGCCTGGGGAAAATTCAATTAAAGAGGAGACTTGCAGAAGTACGTGAGGCAGTTAGTTAGATAACCAGCTCCAACCGAAAGTCCATGGAAACTTGCTGCCAAGCTGGCCTTTGTGGCTTCTAAATATCTGTTTGGAACTGGATTATCAAAAGAGCTGAACACCTATCCAACCTTTGCAGAAAAGTTCAGCAAATGGGCCAATTCTCCAAAGAAACTTGGTGTCCTGAGGGCAGCTCTGCTGCCTGAACTCAGGAGCGCATTTTCTCTAGCAGATGCAAGCGGTAATGTCTCATTAGAATAACTGAAGAGTATGTTTTGCTAATTGGCACTGTAGATACATTGACCTCTGTTTTTGTTTCACCGGAGCCTGATTTTTTGTGATTACATTTAACAGTGACTTCAAGGGGAACTGAAGGAGAGGAGGCAAGGGAGGGAAGGGGGAAAGAAAAGAAAAGAAAGGAAAATGTGTCCGGTTGTGACAAGACAAGCTGTCCAGCAAATCTCACTACAAAGGAGAGAGATTTTGGAAGGATGAGTCTGAGCATTACTGACTATTGTTCTTTCATCAGTGATATTTAACTTCTTTCATTCCCAACTGAGTGCTGCCTTTGTCTGGGGACTTAAAACTTCTCCTTCCCTTTCTTTCTCTTCTGTGTAATTCCCTGCTCCCCTGGGAGATCCAGTAACTCATTTATTCCTCTGCCTCCTTCAGCCTATTCCCTCCAGTGGCACCACTTAAGTGGGCTGGTGGGGTCCCAGATCACTTTCAAGCTGCTTGTCATCCCCCAGACACTCTGCAATGTATCGTGCTCACGCTCATCCTCGCACGCGCGTGTATATAAGCAGAAAACATCTCTGACAGCTGGACGCATCATCCAGATGGGTCACAGTGAGGTCAGGCAACGGTCTGGCTCGGGGAGAGAGGGCACGGTGTGCGTGTTGTCTGGAGGGAGGTGCGGGAGCGGTGTGGGCGATGGCTGGGAGCAGGACACCTGCAAAAGGCATAAAGGCTTCACGGGCGCTGGAGCTGAGGCTGCAAACCTGTGGCTGGGCATTAGTGTGCTTTCAAATGTGCGATCATAGAATCATAGGATGTGTTGGGTTGGAAGGGACCTTTAAAGGTCATCTAGTCCAACCCCCCTGCAGTGAGCAGGGACATCTTTAACTAGATCGGATTGATGTGTGTGCGCTGACCTCAGAGATGGTCACGGCATGCTGCTGATGTCCTGGGAACAAGGAAGACTTTGGCCATGTCTCTGGCATTGACCCTCCACTCTCTTTTGGCTCAGCACGTTAACCCTGGCACTCATCGGCTGGTCTTGTCGGTGGAGCAGTAGCTGGAGGGGTGAGAGGCAAGGGGGGGGACACCCTCACCACCACTGGGGAGAAGATGCAGGCCATACTCCTAAAGATTCCAACCCACAAGAGACAACCAGCATAGATGCCATTTACCTTTTCTCATCGTGTCTGTAAGATGTAGAGCTCCGGCCACTGGTCCAAATAAACATTTTAGAGGGTTGCCCAGTGTTGGTTTTGCTCGCTGCAGTGGGACGATGGAAGGACCTGGGGGAAGAGGGATAATTTTTGTCACTGCCCATCCAATGCGGCAGACCACATTATATCCAGCGTGCCAAATCCCCTGTGGCCATGCCCAGCTGTGCTCTGAAGATGGACCATTTGTTAACTCAAGGTGAGAGGTAAAATAATGGGGATGACAGATCAGGGGGTGGGAATGAAGGGTAAATCCCATTAGCCCCACTGGTAAAATGTGATCCTGGCTAATCAGGCTTAGCTGTGCTCCACGCTGCAAAGGATTTGCACCATGGACAAGAAAACATCGGTAGTTTAACAAAAGATAATGGCTGCATCCAATGCTCTTAAGGCAGTATTTTGCGGGTAGAAAGTGGCTGTTGCTTAAGCACACACACGTTCATTATAGCTTATTAGTTTTACAGCAGGTCTCAGTGTGATGAGACTCTCAAGGAAAGTGTCTGAATGGGACACAAGTATGAGACAGAAATGCAGCATTTTGTGGAAATGTAATTGATGTGACAAAGACGTTTTTTTCCCACAGAGAGATTACTGTCCTGAGGCCACTTGGCCAGAGCAGTTAGATTCCTGCCCAGGGACTGCTTTTTTTCACAGCAGGCTATGAGACCTTCTGCCTTCTCTCAGGCCCTCAGGGTCTTCTGAAGAGGGCAAAAGCCCGAGGGGTTTCATTTTAAGGATGGAATTTGAACCCTGTACTTCAATTAGGTCTCACAGAAACAGAAAGACAGAGTTAATGATCTCAAAAAGTGTTGCTGCTCTCTTGCCCCGATTCGAGGCACATTCACTATATCTATGCTATTCCTAGCACGTTCTGGTTACCCTAGATCAACCGAATTTGAGTAGCCATCTTTCCAGGTGGCAACTTCATCGCCGGGCTGGAAGTATGAGCTGTATTGGACCTACTAGTGGGGCTAAAGCTTCCCTCGTAGCGCCTCCTTAATCTGCTCCTGCTTTTAGTGAGGCTCAGTTAAAATCTCGATCTCTGAGAATTGGGCCCCTCTTGGCATGGGCAGTATTTCACATTATTTCATGGCACTGCACTTTGTGCTTTTACTGCATTCAGAGAAAAGCTTAAGAAAAAAAAATATATTCCAGATACCGAAAGCTTTAATGAAGTTTATATGAAGCTTTTCATATACTGGGGGCCATTCTTTAGCTCACTGAAACATAAACCTGGCTGTGGATGCTCTCAGCAGAAAAGGCACATGAATTCCTCAGTGCCCCTTGCCTGAGAAAGTCTGTAATGTCACTATCTACATAATCATGCAAAGGGATAACTTCGATATTTGCATAGCGGCGAACCTGGGAGAATACTGAAATCCTGTAGAGATGGCTGCAGGGGAACACTGACATGGATGGGAGCCAGAACCCATCTGTACGCAGACGGGCTGATGGGTGCCCAGGGACCGGGATCTCCATCTGGAGTCAGCCCAGAGCCCCACCACGGGCTCCGTGATGCAGAGCCAGGACAAACTAACACCCTGGCTGGGCAAACTGGCCAAACTGGTGACTCCAACACCTCCTCCCTGCTGGGATCCTGCTGCTCCCTGTTGCTGCGATGCTTCGAGATGCTGGCTCGCAACCGGGGTGTGTGGGCAGGGACCTTCCTTGAAAGTACAGGCAAAGCTTTTGTGCTGTATTCATGCACAGCAAATTGGACAAGAAGGTGGCCCAAAAGAAGGGAGGCAGAAGGAGGGGAATCTTCCCCAGCCCTTTCCCTGACTCTGTGGTCATCACTGCAGCTCTGAGAGCCAAAAGAGAGTCTTTTCTTTCCTTACAGCCACTGTAGTGAAGTATTGGGGAATAAACAATGCAAAGAGGCATTTCGTCCCTGAAATAACTATATTTTAGAAGGTGAAATAGCATCTACCAGGAGCTAATAAATCTAGCCACTGACTAAGAAAGTGGTTTTATAGAAATCTGGGTTGTAGGACCTTGGGTCTCATGCTCACTCTGGTATGTAAGATGGCACCTAGGCTATCAAGACAGCACCGAGGTGGTGTTTCTGCATCAAGCGATGCAGGAGGGCTCACAGCAACTATCCAAGGGCCTGGAGGCCACAGTGGGTATTGGACTGAGACGTGTCGCAGGCTGAGCCCCTTAGTGCTGGAAAATAAAATTATATATTTGCCAGCGCACCCTTTAGGATGTCACACACGAGCTGCATGACAGGAAAGGCTGGCTGGCGGTGCTGCCACAGCCTGAGCGGCCTCAGAGCCGGTGGGAGATGGTGGTGAATGCTAATAGAGAGCCAGTTCTTAATTAAGCAAAACTTGGGCACCCATTAGAAGTGATCAGCAGCTTCTGCTGCCTTTCTGAGAATGCAGGGACACCTGGGCAGGAATGCCCAGGCAGGGAGGCAGATTTGCAAGCTCCACGGAAAATCACAGGAGGATCACCAGGGCGAGAGCTGGGCGAGAGGGGTCTGTCCCACTCAGAGGGTGCCAAAGGAGGAAAAAAGGGTGACTTTCCCCCAAAGTCGGAGTGATTTCAGACTCCCTTACAGCGCCAGTGCCCTGGAGCGGTCCATATGTGGTGGCATTAATGCTGCCTGCTTCATTAGTTGGGCAATCCAAGCTCACCACCACTATTTAACACACAATTACACACCTAATTTTGTGTAAAATTGTTACACTGATGACATCACAGCGGAGGTCAGCCGTAAGCCATTAAAGTCCATGGTTCCTTTAGGTGGGGGTTAGCGGTAAGGTAAGAGCCTTTTGCAGAACAGTAACAACACGAACTCCCCAAGACCCTCCGTTGAAGGTCTTCGGAGGACTTGTAACTTAGAGCGGTTACAACCTACACAACCATGTCCTGCTCTGCCAGCTCCGTTAGCAAACTTCCGTGCCCTTTTCTTCTCCTGAGTTAATCCCAAAACAGGAGTGAGAATCTCGTTCCTTCCCTGTCCCCTCTCTCTTTTCTGAGAAAACACTTAGCAGTAC
Organism: Dromas ardeola; assembly: GCA_013398915.1. Lineage (NCBI taxonomy): Eukaryota > Metazoa > Chordata > Aves > Charadriiformes > Dromadidae > Dromas > Dromas ardeola. The sequence goes on from VYZM01006251.1 coordinate 547,058, forward strand.
TTTTTTTTTGCCCATTGCCTCTCTGAGTCAGCTGCTGGCGACATATTTTTATCATGCAACAAGTAATCAGCCTGTGAAACTCATTACCGCGGGATGTCAGCCTGGCATTTAGAGTAACAGTGGATTGCGCTATTGCTTGAACAGACGGAGCACTTCAAGTCATGACAATACCTGTTAAAAAGCAGTTCAGAAAAGGTGCTTTAAGCTGCTTTTTGACTATCAGGAGTCTGCAGGGGATGTTCCTATGGGGCAGGTTACCAGAAAACCGCTGTACTTGATGTGACTTTTGCTAGAGTCAGGATGCTGGGTTGAACCCTGGGCTTTCTACTCGACTTTGCCTGAACATCGCTGTCTCCTTCACTATTTACCCAGTGCAGCATCAACATGGTTGTCTCTCAGTGTGGTTACCACAGAGACAGGGAAGGAGGCCATGCTTCAGTTTTTACAAAACACGCCTCGTTCTTGGCGTTCGGGTCTGTTCTGAATAAATGCACAATGTTTAAGGGAGAGAAGCAGAGTAAAAGGTGTATAATCTCCTACGAATACATGTAGACTTGTGCCCAGGGCACTTCACTGCTCTGCAGTGGCCGAGGAGCAGCTCTAAGGGCTGATGGTGCTGACACAGTGGGTCTCACACCCCTCATCTCCCCCCATTCTCACCCTCGTCTTGAAGATTATCTTCTGAAGAATTTTATGGACCTTACTAGAAAACCTGACAAGGTTTCCACTTTTTCGGACATTGCAAGATGAAGACTTGAGGTAGTTCTTATAAGATTAGAACTACTCTGTCGCATCCTAAGGAGTGTCAACGTGTCCATCCAACAGCAACCACCTGAGCAAGGACTGCAGTGTGAAGGCAGCGTTTCCTGTAAATTGCTACAAAAAGGATGTAATTCTGAGGGTGAATCTCAAAATCCTTAACTAGTACCTTAATATTACCTATATTACATGCTCTGTTGTCCTCACTTTCACCCTCGGCTGGCTGCTTTCCTCCCTCAGGCTCTCGTTTATGTCACGATTGTTACGAAATGTCCCTTACCCCTAGGTCACCACATCTGTGAACAGCCAAAGAAGGATATTGTGGACAGCATTTTTAGATGGAAAGCTGGGTTTTATATGTGTGTTTATTTGTAATTGCCTCTGTCTAACTTTATGTTAATCATAGGGTTTCTGAGACCTTGGAGAACCATTTATGGCACCAAACTAATGAGCTCTGCTCCCCTTATGGCATTTCATTTCCTGGGGAATGTGGACATTGTAAAAAGAGCGCTACTTGCATTAATTTTGCCTCATAAAAGACACCCTGAGTCATCAAAAGCCAACAAAAGCTAAACATTCACCAAAAGATACAATCATTGACCTCTTAAGCTTTGTCTGAATACACCCATGCCCACGCTGCCAAGTGCTCTGGATCCTTCATCCCAATATTTCCCAGCCAGATGATTCATTTGAACCCTGAGGCAGTTCCCTGGGAGCCCTGAAGTTTTGCTGCTAGTCCCCATGTGAACCTCTCTCCATGCCACAACACAGCGCGCAGTGCCAGTTCTTGGGCAGACGGGGCGGCTGCTGTTGAGTGGTGGGAGATATTTGGTCTCTCTCATGGCTGGGGACCCTTTTTTGGGGGCAGTCCCACCCATCATCACCCGTGGGAAAAGGAAGAGGCTGAAACCAGGCATCAAAGGCAGCCCACAAGGGGATGGTGGTACACTTTGGGACGAATTTACTGGATATGGACTTTATGCCCCAATAGGTCTGACCCACACCCATGTACGATGACAGTATGTTTTCCGATGCCTTTGCTGAGCCAGAAAACAGGGAGAAGTATTGTGCGGTGAAGGGTGGAAGAATACATAAAATGGCCTGCTGAATTCCTGATGTAAAGTGTAGCCTGATTGCCAGGTAGTCTGGCATTCAGGTTCCTTAGTGCGTGGAAGAGTTTCCCAGGCAGAGTGGTGGAGGTGACTACTGAATTAAGATGCTCCTGTTTGATTCAGATGATCCAGGAGAGTTTTCTAGTCCTGGTATGGAAAGAATGTAAGAGCTGAACTCAGGACTAAAACGCAGTGCCTGAAATTTCTGACTTCTAGGTGTTCGATGGCAACATGAAGGGGTAGATGGAAGCAGAGGTACAGCAGGGAGACGGTGAGGAGAAACCCAAATGGGTGGTAAAGAATGAGCAGGCATCTGCCTGGGGTATCTGAGTGAGACCCACTGTGTCTATGGCCGTGGTGGGACATGAAAGCCCCAACACATAAGTACCAAGGGAGGTTTCACACACTGGCACTGACGATGCACACCAGAAATGACATGAACGCCTAGCTGGTAATTCTCCTGTTCTGACACAATTCACAAGGCAACGCTTCTCATGTAGTCAGAATATCTCTTTTCTCTGCAGGTCTCCATCTGAGCACAGTATCTGCTTCCCTAATTCCACTTCTCTGCGGCCATAACAGAAGAACAGCAAGCATGGGCCAAGAAGAACAGCAATAAGCTAACTCAGAAAAGAAATGCATCTGCATTAGTAGAAGACAGTTACCACTTAGGGAACGTTTAACGCTCTGGCAGCAGCAACACTAAAATGTGAAGCAGCAACAACAATATCAAATGGTGTATTTTCTGCCTCGTGACTGGACTTTGCAGCACCGTGAGCTAATGGGCACGGTGCAGGACAGAGTGACATAAATAACTGTTCTCGTTGGAGCATTTCAGGAGCTCTGGCTGTACTAACTGACTAATCCAACTGGCAGATGACCTTGAATTTGGGGTTCCTCATTATGGCAAGGGAAAACTGGGCAATGGGCCGCTGGTGCTAACGTACTGACAAGAGTTTAGGAAGACTGATGGCTAATGAGGCTTCGTTAATGAATTCACCTTGATTTCTGGCCCTTCTCCTAAATAACCCCGGAGCTCAGAGCTGAGCTCTCCATCTAGTTTTTGAATTGAATGAGGGAGACAGCCTGGACCCAGGACGGTCTTGTTGGGCTCCCATAATACAGGCAAGTCCAAGGCACTACATGTCCAAAGGAGGAGGAGAACGGGGCTGCCGGTGACAACTGAAGCCATCACATGGGGATGCATCTTAGCTGTGTGCAGAACACAGCGATGTTTTGTTTTATTCTCAAGGCCAAACTTTCTTTTAACTTCAAGTCATCCTTGATGATGGTTGATTGCCTCTCCCCAGTATATACAGGGGTAAGATATTCAGAAAGGCTGAAGTATCTATACCTCTTTGCTACATGACAACATGCAATATGTTCACACTTCAAAACTGAATTTTCCAAAGTAACCTCTAGATCTTTCAGGTTTTCAACTCGTGATGTTTTTTTCTCCAGTGCTGGCTCTCTGTGTTTTGAAAAAGCTTTCAAGCCTTGCCATTTAATGATGCCTGTCACCCTAGGTTTCCTCTTTCCCAAGAGCTACCTGCCTAGTATGAATCTAAGTAGCCCACACAGCACGTCTGTAGACTTTATAGTCTTTATTCTTCCTGATCTTTTTGACTTTAACTTTCTTCTCCATTTTTTCTTTTTTTTTTTTTTCCTCTGTGTCTCTTCCTATACTTTACCATCCCCATGATGACTTATTTCGCTCACCCTGGCTGCACTGTGTTAGTCTTAATTAGTCTGATTTAGTTGATTGAAACAGCAATGTTTTGAAGAAATTCCTGTGTCCTCAGGTCAGCAACAAAGGAGGAAGATACTGTCTGTCATCACAAGCAAGAGAGTCCCAACTTTTCTTCTTTGGTGACCTTCTGGCCACCTCTGACACTTCAGACTCGGCTCCCATCACAGTACAAGGGATGTGCCAGCCCCATCGCTGTACCTGGCAGAGGACACTTTCAAGCCACCTCCAGGTAGCAGAGCATCTAGCGAAGAGCCGGCCCTTATTACTACCCTCATGTTTTGGTGCTGGTGAGTTTGCAATCCAAGCGCAAGGCAACGCCTCTCTTGGCATGTTGCAGTCGCCGAGGATCAACGTTCATGAGGAACAGCTGAGGATAATTGTCCCCTTTGCCTGTCAGGACTCTGCAAACATTTTTAGCTTTCTGTGCTGAATTTGAATTTATGTAGCAAGTGACACATTGGATAAGCACTATATTAATCATCTCAGCTGCTCTCTGGCGTTGGAGAAGGGCACAACCTGCCTGTAAAATGGGCTGGTTTTGGGAGGGGGTGCTGCAGTGGCAAGTGCTGGGTCACCCCCCTGCAACATGCCCCTGGTCGGTTGAGCCAAGAGAGCTTTATGGGGAGGTCTGCTCTGCCAAAGACCAGATAGGATTACACTGATGAGGAGGGATCCTGGGGGTGAGAATGAAGGCAGTGAAAGTGCTGCACTACCTCACTTGATGCTCTCCTTTAAATCTTAGCACACTTTGGAGTCTCCAACATGAGAAGGACATGGACCTGTTGGAACGGGTCCAGAGGAGGCCATGAAGACGCTCAGCGGGCTGGAGCACCTCTCCTATGAAGACAGGCTGAGAGAGTTGGGGTTGTTCAGCCTGGAGAAGAGAAGGCTCCAAGGAGACTTTAGAGCCCCTTCCACTCCCTAAAGGAGGCCTATAGGAGAGATGGGGACGGACTCTGGATCAGGGAGTGTAGTGACAGGACAAGGGGTAACCATTTTAAACTGGAAGAGGGGAGATTTAGATGAGATATTAGCAAGAAATTCTTTGCTGTGAGGGCGGTGAGCCCCTGGCCCAGGTTGCCCAGAGAAGCTGTGGCTGCCCCATCCCTGGAGGGGTTCAAGGCCAGGTTGGACGGGGCTTGGAGCAACCTGGTCTGGTGGGAGGTGTCCCTGCCCGGGGCAGGGGGGTCAAAGATGGTGGACAACCACCTTGCACCCAGTGAGGAGGGAGGAGAGCCAAGACGCATACAGATTTCCGCAACAGAGAGAAAAGGCAGAGACTTGCTTTGTGCAAGCGTCAAGTCCCATCCATGGGGACATCCCCTCCAGCTCCAGCTTTGTGCAGCTGTGCCTCAGCTTTACACCCCTCCAGAGAAGCCCTGATCTGAGAAGTACATGGCTTTTAAATATCCCTGAAGAGAGCGTTTCCTTTCAGGAAAGCGGTGCTAAAACCCTGATGGCGTATTTGCGGGTGGGAGCACAGGGAGGGGAAGGGTGATGCGCTACTGGGGCCAGGAGGGGCACCAGCAGCCCTTGGGGAAGCCACAAAGGAGAAGCAGATCACACCAGCCTTGTGGCTGGGGAGAGAGGTGAGGGCAGAGAAAGATAAACAGCCGCAGAGCGGCACCCAGAGAAAAAGCACAAACAGGCAGGGCAGATATGACAGGAGTGTGTTTTTCTCCCACCAAATCCCTTGAGCAGGTCAATCATCTTTTATCTCCTTTGAGTCAGTCCCCGTGCCATGGAGAGCACCAGCCGGAACAAAGCGAAGGCAGAGGCGAGCTAAAAACTACTGCCCAGCGGGAAGTGAATGCTCTGGCACTATTTATTTTCGAGTCCACATTTGAATTAGCTGTAAAGAGCTGTGTGGATAAGCAAGCAGGCAATTACAGCTGGGACGTGCTGCTCATGAATGGCAACAGCTCCAATCTGCTCAGGACATATTGAAATTCTAATTCAGTTAGATTCCTTTAGTTACAGCGCTCATCACAGGCACTAAAAGAGATGGGATTAAAAAATGAATACAACTCTTATGTTGCCTTTGGTCGGCCTTCTCTTCCCCACTCCCGCATTTTAGCTGTTGTTTGACTTTATTTTCTTTGGCAAAAGACAGCGGTCTGCATTTAGTCTGCTTGTTAATTTTTACGAGGATCTAGCAGAGTGCAGCTGGCTGAAGGTGTGCACCGCTGACAGCGGGTGGGCAGGCAGCAGGAACGCTAGACCACTGCCGAGGTTTCACACGTCACATCTCACTGAAGACCATTTCTTTCAGGCGTGACACTGAGACGCAGAGCAAGGAGGTGATTCGCACAAGCTCTTCACTGGCTTCACCCCTGGGTCAGACCAGTGCTCAAATCCACCAGCCCGCACTGCTGCCCCAGTAACCAGGTTGGGTCCCTGCGTTAGGTATTGGTGTAGAGCTATTTTGCCATTGTCGGCAACCGCTTTTGCACTGGGTTTGTGTAGGTAAGTTAGGAAAAGATCTGATCCAAAACAGTGGCCCAGGAGTGCTGGATCAGCCCTGCCAGTGTGACCTGGAAGTTCAAGCAAGTTATTTACCTACCTCTGGTTGAGTTTCCCTGGCTGTCAATGAACCAAGCTGTATTAAATCAGCTGTCATATGCGAGGAACAGTTAGTTGAGATCTAAATGTCTGAGATTGCCAGATTGAAGGAAGGAGAGGAGCATGAGCTTTGGTCTCCAGCTGCCTGGCAGTCACGCGTCCCTCACGACTGGTCTCTTGGAACTGCTGGAGGACCTCTGAATGCAGTGGGATGTCTACACACGGGTTGCGACCACATCAGCTCAGAAACCTGGCTATGACAGAAAATGGGTAGAAATTGTCTCCTTTGAAAGTAAGAAAAGGGCTTGATGGGGAAAGACAGATATAATACCTCCATACTACTGGTACTGGGGCACAGAGCTGTGAAATTAGCACCTCTGTGGTAAAAGCAAACACCCAGTTTGGATCTCATAGAATCATAGAATTGTTTCAGTTGGAAATGACCTTTAAGATCATGAGCATCTTCCCTCTTTATCATATTACAAAAGAGTACATTTTGCAGCATAAACACTCTGCGGTGGCTCCTCATCCTTTCAGGACACAGACTTCACCACCTGTAGCCCTCTTAGTTGAATATGATCAACTCTTTTGTCAAAATCATAACACAGACTTTTGTGTCCAAGTGCTGTAGAAGAGCACCGGAAATATTTTTTTCCTGCATACATTTCATGTAATTTTCACAGAAATGAATATTTTAAGTGTTCTGATTTTTTTTTTAAATGTAATTCTGTAGAGGCAGCCACCTATTGGCTCTTAAGTCTAAGTTGTGTGCAATATGGCTACGTCTCCATGGACCGTTGAACTCGTGCACGTGCTCTCTGGAGCTCCCTGTTTGCCTTGCCCACTGGTAAGGATCTCCAAGTCACATATTAGGGACAGAAACCTACTGCCTGACTGAAAAAACAATGCAAAAACCTAATTCCTACTGGGAAGGTACATGCCCCAGAGAACAATTTCCAGCATAAGAAGGAGGAAGTGTTTCCAATGGATCCATTCATAGTTAGGACACAGACCAAATCCAGCCTGAGGAGCAAGACTGAGAGAAAGCTAGAAATTAAGTGGGTGACATTAAGGCAGAGCGTTAGAACGGCAGGGAACACAACATAAAAGATAATAGTGATGTGCACACACAAGAGAGAGTAGGAATAGCTGCGTATTGCAGAACAGTAGTAGTGCAATCTACAGAAGTAGTGCTGTGAAGGGCATGGGAAATCTGGAGGAGTCACTGAGTCAAACAACTACTGAGACGAGGATGATGAGCCGGGCTGAGTACCGTGCTGCACCAAGTCTACTTTAGGTCAAAAAACAGTGCAAGCACTAAATCACCTGCTCTGTGGATGAGTCCAGTGCATCATACACTGGACGGTAGAGATGCAGATTTAGCCTCCTTGGAAAACTAATAGCTTGAGAGCTCGTGAGTCTCTTTATAGATGTGTTCTTGTAATATACTTTTTAGCATAAAAATCAATCTTTCTTGAGAGTCAGGAAAAACGATAATGAGAAAGAACAAAAGCAAAGTCCCTCTAAGAGAGAACAGTGTACATATGCCCTCTATGCAGTTTTGAACCAACAAAGAGAACAAAATCTCTGCAGTCCTCTGAGGCCAGCGGAGCACTTTGAACAGGGAAGGGGCCATGTCCATGAAACAAAAACCCAATGTATTTTGGTCTCATAACTGGTGTAGAAATGAAAACAATGGTAGGAGCAGGCACAGACATTTCCATTCCTCATATGGCAATAATCTATATTAATTACAGCAAGCGTCCAGCTTCGAACAATGTCACTGCAGTGCTATTACTGTTGAAGAGTATTGAGTTTCCAAGGAGGTGAATGTCTCTTTCTCTCCCTAATCATGATTACTTGGCTTAGTACTTGGGCTAAGCTTTCATTTAACCAAGATAAATAGGCATTTCCAAAACCAGCGAGTTAACACTGTGCATCACATTATTACACTCTCCTCAGATTTCTTGCCTCGTGTGCTATTTTACTTGGCTGCTAAACACAAACAGAAATAAGAATAGGAAGGAGGAGCTGTTCAGCATCCCATATGGATTAAAGATCAAAAAAGTAAATAAATCTGGTTTTGACCCATTACTTCGTCCTATTCTGTGCTAGCATTTTCCCTCAATCAACATAACATAACAACATTATTTTATCCTCTAATTTCCCTTTCTTGAAACATGAGTGCCCACACCACATTTCTGCAGACACCACCAGCCTAGCTGACTAATATTTTGTTGCTTTCCATTTGGAATCCCTATTTATAAATTAAGCTTATGTGCCAGTGCTGTAGGTTTACATGCAGAAGAGCAGATGGGGAATTAGAGGCGAAACTTCTGTCAGCGATAACGGGACTTCCACGCTTCATTTCCCCCAGGGCACAGTAAATGTTTTCCTTTTCAACAGTGCTGGGCAAAACTGCCTTAAGGAACCGGTGGCAGCAAAACTGTGCTGGCAACGCACTGAAATTGTCAGGATGCAGGAATAGATTTTCAGTTCCTGGGCCATTTGTGGGAAGGTATTTTGCAGTAGCTCCTGGAAGATACCCATCTCGGTATAGAGGTTCAAGTGCAAAATAGCCAGCAAGAATTGCCTTTCTAGCAAAGCCAGGGAGGTCTGGCACCGAACAGCTTTTCCTACACAGGCGGGTTCGCCTGACCACATCGCTGCCCAGTGATTCAGCTTGTGATGACCACAACAGGCTCCAGATCCAGGAGAGGTCCTAACTCAGGTCTCTAAACTCTGCAAATCCCATTATTTCAGTGGCCATCCTGCTCCCCACTCCTCTGCCCCGCTGCTGGGGGGAACTGCAAGCTGTGCATCAGCTCTTAGTGGGGGTGGGTGGCTTCCTACCCACCTCCCACAACCCCTTACACGGTTGTGTTGTCCAGAACATGCCATGCGCCCATGTGTGTGGATGTGTGAGGTTCATATGTGTTGTACCCTTTGTCAAGGAACAAAGCTCCCCCTTTTCTCGGGCAGTTCTGTGCACCACCCCCTTTCACACACTCGACGCTGGTGCTCTGGGGGCCGGCACTTGCAATATGAAGGACTTCACAAAGCGGAAAGTGGTTCATCTGCTGTAGGCACAAAACTCCCCACCATCAAGGAGGGACAGTCAGACGAACACCCCATCTCTGTCCTGGGGAGACTCCCCAGCTGTTGAGCCCCGTGGCATCTCACTGGGATGGATCGTCTTGTGCTCTGCCAGCTTCACTCTGGGCAGCAGGGCATTGCCGACGCCGGCCAGCTGCCACCCAGCAGTTGCTGAGTGACAGAAACTATCAGGATCAAGACAAAATGCAGTGTCCCAACACACCAAATGTCACACGAGTGACTAAAAGCAGCTTCTGGCTGCTAAAATGTGCACTGAAGACACGCTGGAGGCCTGCCCGGAGAGCAAGAGCTTGCCCCTACCCTTGAGTCCACGCAGATGGGATTTGTTCAAATAGTTACCATCAGATCCAGCCTGTACCACGTTACCTTTTCTGGTCTTTTTCTACAAGGTATCCATCATTTGGCCAGCCTCCACACACCTTCTTCCCAGCAACAAAAGGCTTTTACTAAGCATTTGGTACTACCGTTAACAAACCAAGGAAACAGATGTTGAAAATCTGGACATGTGGGTTATGTCTGTATTCTCTACTTTTTAGGGCAGCTTAACAATTGCCTGTTAATTTTCACCCTTTTTGATGCTTTTATGAAAGCTCTTCCTGCCTTTGTCTCCCCTAAGAATCCCTGAGCCCTGGTAATCATTTGAATTACATTCAAATCAAAATGCAGAAAAGCTGTGTTTTCACATTGCCCTTGAAATCTTGAAGGCCATTTCCACCTCCCACGGGCTACAGCAGGTGTGGATCTCATTACAAAGGTGCTTTACGGCATAGCTTGTGACTGAGGAGGCTGCTAAGGTAAGTTTAACCAAAAATGTTTCTTTCTCACATTCCCAAGATCCTATCTTGCAGCTAAAAGCTGGTCTTTGAATTCTTCAATTTATTTAGATTAATTTAAGTAAAGATACCTGTGGGAAAACTTGTCAAGGTACCAGCTAACACCGGGCAGGTGACTTGTGCTGGCCCCGTTGTAACACTTGTGTGCCTTTTGCAGTAATACAGCATAGTAGGCAAATAAAAGCTGGTCGTCTTCCTCCTAATGTGTTCAGAGGTCTTTTCTCCACATCAGTTTGATAGTAGCAATTCAATTACAGAAGATATTACCAGAGGCTGATGTAACGTGGACTGCATTTTTATTTTGTAGGGTGTAAAATCTAACTTTTGCTCCCACCCGCTCCTCTTCCTTACACTGGAAATGCTGTTGTCAATTCCCCAGCTCAGCTTTTTTTTTTTTTTTTTTTCCCCTTTTAAAGCTGAAGTACAGGCTATCATTTCAATGCTCTTTGATACGTACTTCAGAAGAGACTGGGTACTTGATTCTCTTCTTATTTACATCGGCGAGGTCAGGAGCCGAATGCAGAGGCAAGGGAAGGGGTAAGGCAATGCCACAGAACCTGTCGGCACCAGAGCGAAGGCATTGCTTCAGTTTGCTGTGATCCCTTGGGAAATCCTCACAGCTGGACTAATACTGGATGTAATTGAAGAAATACTCCCCTTAAACTAGCAGGAGTTTCAGTATCCAAATATAATCCCTGCTGAAAGAATGCTCAAAAACTGAATTTTGACCTTCATGCCAAAACGATTTTCCGTAGCTGTAAAGATTTAAAAACTGATGTGGAATGTTTTGTCCAATAGCAGCGTTTTGATTTCTTCATGCTGTTTGTATTTATTTTTACCTTTTGTCACAAGGGAAATTCAAGTCCAATATTCAATCAAAGTCAAGCATTTTATCGCCTTTCCACTCAAATGCCTGAGTCAGATGCTTAAAATGTAACACTGGTAGCACTACGTGTAGTGGATATAGAAATATAAAGAAAATCGCTCTTTTGCACTATAGCCCAGAGAAGTGCCTTTTCTTTTTCTCTTTACCCCAGTGGAGTCATTTCCCATCAGAACATGTTGCCAGCAAAAGTGGTCCAGAGAATGTTGCTACCGGGGTATTTCAGTTGCCAGAGCGCTCCCCAGTCAGACCAGTTTGCTGGTGCAAAGTTCTGAGCTTGTGGTGGGTGCCCTGCTATCAAACGCGTTTGCCAACTGGGAATTGGCCATTCGCTTCCTCTCACTCGGCTGCAGAGAAAAGCAACTTTTATTTAATCTGGAAGGTGGAAAGCTGGAGTGGAAAAAGAATAATCATCACTCTGCACCTTTCCAGCTTCCTTTTATCCCCCCAGGAGTTTTGCTTTTCTTCTACCACCACCTCGAAAGCTCTCGCTTCCTTCACCGCTGCTGGAGCAACAGGGCTTTCATCAGCCAGCTCCTTCTGGGGCTTTCTAGTCCCAGGCTTGGTCTGACTGACGATGACCACAGGGTGACAGAAGATGCTCGTCCAACCCATTGCTACTGTCAGTCCTACCACAGGACGTCAGCACTGGTGTCAGGGTGGTGGGAGAGGAAGGACTGAGTAGGAGCCGGTTCTGTTTCTGCAGGGTTTGATGCACAAAACGAATCCCTGTGGAGTATGCAAATATTGGGTATTGGCCACCGAGCACAGATACCTACGTGTGGGTTCTCACGCTGTGTACCCTGCAGTAAATATAAACAAGTCAACTGACCTGGAGAGTCAGGTGGGCTCCCGGAGTGCCCTGGTCTCCATTTGTGCTCACCTCTGAAAGAGCATTGCCCCAAGTGTTACCTTGGAAGAGTACCAGCAATTGCAATAAGTAACTGACAGTATTTCCTAAGCATCTCTATTTCCACTTCTATGCAAAAACATGGAGCCGATCTATGAGTACTTAATTTGGGAGCTGTAACAGAACTGCAGTGGAAAGCAGCACTGGAAGACCACCCGTGGCTTTCGGCAAACCGGATCTCCCGTCGTTAAACTAAATGTCATCGCGGTACACACGGCTGCTGATTTCAGGTTTGCTAATTTGTAAAACAATGTGAAGAAGATGCTGCAGTTGTGAGTGGAGCCGCTGAATTATAGGTACTTAGGCTGCACTGTAGGGATACGAATTCTGTTTATTGCACAAACCTGCCTCTATAATTAATAGAAATTGTAACATTACCTCGCTCTGTTTTCATTAATTCAGACTGATAGCTTTGGAAGATCAGAATGGATTAGGAAACGGATTTTTGGAAGAACAGGAGTGAACCGGAGGACTTTTTTGGCTTTTCAGCATCAGTCCAGATCTCCTTCTTCAATGTGCAAGGAGCAAAATTACTAGCAATGCTCTGTGTGTAACAGACCATCTGTCACCGTAATTGTAGTTTTATTTTATTTTTCCCTGCTTCTGGGAGAGAAGAGCCAAACTTCCCTAGCTGCCTGTCTGAACTGAACATTATGAAATGTATTTTAAAACCTTGAGCAACAGCCACAGTCAGTCCAAAGGCCCGGCAGCTCTTTAACACCAACGCCTGCACCTCCCAATAAAAACCGGCTTCAGGGTTTACCTAGCACGCTGCAAACGAACCGAACAGCCATGTCTCCTTTAGCAGGAGCTTTATGGGCCTTTCCCCCTCTCTTAGGAGGCGTAAACATATCAAGGTTTAAAATTGCGCTTTATTTATCTGGGTGGTACAGTATGGTATTGTTCCCAGAGAAGCGCTGGTGGTGCTTTATCGTGGTGGCGAGCAGGGCACCGCGTGGAGCCGAGCTGACGCGTGCGCCATGGCTGGTGACAACAGAGATGTGGCACAGGCATCAATCTGTCTGTTATTTAATTATTTTGGATACTTCGGGGACGGGAAGCACGGGGTGTCCATAAATGAGCATGAAAACCCGACAGTTACACAAGGGGCTTTTCACCTCTCCCGGTGGAAAGCTTTGCCCCCCAGCCCCGTCCCTCTCAGGGTCAGAAGGACAGGAATAGGTGTCAGGGATGACTTATTTTCACAATGAATCATGAAAAGAATATTAATAGATTTCTAACACGAAGTACATACCGACCACTGAACCGCTCTGACTAAGGAGGGCCTTTTATTGATACGACTCCTTAGCCAAATGTAATGCAATTAAATGATTGGATTTCATTACGTATATTGACATGGTGTCAGTGACAATTTCCACTCTCTCTATTATTCCTATAAATAAAGTCATCTGCCATAATTAGAAAATATGAACGTGCTAAGGCCTCCATTAATTCTTTCCTATATTAATCTAAGAGCTGGGCAGAGGTTTATTAATACCTTGTTACACTGCGTTCATCAGCTGTTACCGAGAATAGAAAGGCTGAGACCTGATCTCACACTGAAGGTTAAATAAGAGCAGATCTGGATAAATCTTGGCTTCTGGTTAACTTTTTGACAATATCTTGGTTTCTTTATCAGAATGTTTTTTGAACCTTTAGCCTCTCTCTCTCTTCTCCTCAGTGTGCTGTAGACCACGTATGAAACTCAGCGGCATTCCCCTCCCTCCAGCATTGAGTTGAGCCGTCCTTTAGCTGCATCCTGATGTCCGTTTTGATTTCAGCGGATCTGAATTACATCAGCCTGTGACCTGCCCTCTGCTTCTCCCTCCTGGCAGGTATTTAAGGAGCAGCAGTACTGGGTAAGAGCCCAGGTCCACGCCATTCGGTGCCCGCCACCCGCTGATGGGTGCTTGGGGAGGGGTGTGAGGAACAGCAGGTAGAGATGGACCCACACCAAGCTGTGAGGGGTGCTGGGGCCAGCCTGTGAGACCTCATGCTCCCTCCTGGTATCCTGCCGTTGGCAGGTCTCAGAGCTTGTCTAACCTCTGTCCCAAGCCGTCTGCCATTGTCACCTTCACTGGGTCTTCTGCCAAGAAGGTCCACAGTTTACTTAAGTTCTCTGTCAAAGTACTTTTTTCCTTGTTTCTTTTAAATATTGTGCTCAATAACCTGAGGTCACTTCCTGATCTTCTCCTCCTTTCCTATTTGTCTGGTGTCTTCTGTCTCTTCCCACTCTGTGCTTTCTGACCACCACCTGGGTCTGTTCTCTTGGCACTTACTGCCCGGGTTTGGTGCCTGTCAGGGCACCTTGACCAACTTCAGCAGTGCTGCATTGACTGGTACCATTAAAGCAACTGTCCTGTGACCTCTGCAGTCACTGCAGATGCTTGGCTTTGTGTCTGTGTGGAGGTACCAAGGAGCTCAGAGGATCACGCTGGTGCCAAACTCGTGCTCTCACGTTCCCAGGGTGCTCAGGCTGCCTACGGGGAGAGGAGGTACTTGATTCCTGGGATGAGCCAACTGAAGTACAAACAATGCTGATTCACATCAGATGTTCACAGAAACAGCCCCTAAGATATATGACTGTTTTACTGCATTGGGACTGCAATGGAGCCTATTTCCTTATTTTAGGAGAAGTTTAAATCTTGCTGGAAAAACCTGATGAACTTCTGAAGGACTCAGCCTTCCAGGCTAAACCATTTTTTTTCCAGCTGATAATTATTGTAAATTTTTGCAAGCTCTTAATATTTTCAGGTACACTAAAGTAGATGAGATTAAATTGTATGTGTCTTTTGTCAATTGTATGTGACCTTTTCTCCCCAGAATATTGGGCTGTTGCTGTTCCTCATATAAAGCCGAGAAAAGCATGTCTGTTCACAGCTGGGATTTACCTTGACGGGTAAGATGTAATGCACTGAAGTGGGTGAGGCAGCACTTGGTCTCAACCTGCCTTTATATTTTTGGCTGGGCCACGCCTGGAATGAAACTGGAGCATATTGTGAGTTGTCCAGGGCTGTAGTTGGCCTTTGTCTACTGAGCAGCTGAGGCTCCTGCCCCTCAGCAGGCCTCAGAGAAGAATTTAAATAATATTTTGAAGATAGGCTGTCCGCACAACAGTGTAGCATAGGGATGACCCAAAGCCTACCGCACGGTCAGCAGCCTAAATCCTGAACTGATGAACTGGCTGATGTGTACTTTGAAAGACTGGTGGTGGTGGCTGGTCTACTCCAACCCATCCCATGGCAGCGTCAGAGGCAAACAAGGCAGATGAAAAACATCTCAGCAAACCAAAGAGGGTTCATGTCAAAACTTCTGTTGACCTCAAAAAAGAACATGGGTGCAAAATTAGACTGCCCAGCCATGGAAAACACAGGTATGCAGATACCCGTGCTGCTCCTTTACTCTCCTCTGGGTTGATTTCAATACCAGTACTCAGACCTCCTTTTGTACAAAGTCAATTTAAATTCATATATTAAAAAAAAAAAGAAAAGAAAATAAAATCCAGTGTTTCTTCCACCACTTTCTAGCCCTTGCCCATCTCCTTTGAGTTGGATGCTGTCTGTTCTTTTGTCTGCCACCTCGGAATTCATCCACTTACTTTTTGCTCCCTCTTTCCCTTTCTCGGAATTGCCTTTGCAGAAATGCACATAAACAGCTATTCTTCAGGTCAGCATTTCAATTAGTTTTAAATTGTACATTTCTATTTCCTGGGTCTTTACTTATTTATTATTATTTATATTGAATGTTTTTTCTGAGTGTTTGCATTGATTCCGATAACTCTGCTGGGTGCTTATCCATATAAATAGATCAATAGCTCTTGGACTGTGCTTTCCAAAGCAATAGACTGAGAGGCTTGCTTCAAACGTGAAAGCTTTTGTACTGAATTTATTAATACAGCAAGCTATTACAAATGTATGATCCATAAAATTACTTCAATCCCACGCTAAAGTAAGTGGGTTTTGTACCTTTTCTTCCTGACCAGTTGTATTTCAGCAGTTGCCAGTCATACACCTCCTTTTTCCATTACAGACTCCCTCAGTTCATCAGGGGAAAGGACACTACTGACGTCACGATGGCACTCTTTCTAGAGATGACAGGGTTGCCTTAATTGCTGGTCCCAGCTGACAAGGGTGTGTGGATCATCATGGGCTCCTCCAGGGGACTAATCTAAAGGGAGGATCTAATAGGAATCAATCTCCCATCTCAAATGAGATGCTCCCTTCTCTTAAACTGCAGTAAACCAAACCCTCCTCTGATCTGAATTAAAATCAGGCACAAACGAAGACTTCCATTTCTATTTCTAGCTTGCTCAAGGAAAGACCTCTTTGCACTGTCTTCCTCCAAGGCAATTTTGGGCTAAGTGAAAAAAACATAGTTCCACAAAATCTCTGTGTGAAGCCACCAGGAACGCAGTGAGATAATAGTGTAGCAAGATAAGGGGGATTAAGATTACTCCTGGGCTTTTTAAGAAATAAGAGGTGAAAAAGTTAATGGAACGCTCAACTGGGAGACATTGCTGGGACCTGCCAAAAGTGACAGACCGAGATAGCACAGCAGTTGTGTTGTATGAAATACCATTGCATGGCCAGCCTTTTCCATGTACATTGAAGCCTGCTGAATTCCACATGGACTATGGCATGGAGCTTTTAGGAGCTACGGGTAATGAAGCTGATCATTTCCAGCTGGTATGTGCAATAAAGAAGTAGCTGAAGTACGATGAAGTGGCCAGTAGTGAAATAAGAAATACGATGTCTGGCAAAACGATGGCATAATCATGGCAGGATGGGTGCTCTGCCTCTTGTTGACTATTCATGGATCCCTCAGGATGAGCCTAGGATTCTTGTGTGGAGTCTGCCTATTGGTTATACCTCATTTAGGGTCTGACGTTTGCCTTCCACCCACTTGTGATTTTTTCTGGGCCAATTTGGTTCTCGTTTAATGGAGGAAACATTCGACAAGATGCTCTGGCGCAAACACAGCGGTGCCTGCTGCGCTTCGTGTTCAAGAGTGGAGCATATTGAGAATTTGCTTGTATTGTTGTGGAAATTAGATGTTACTTCAACTGCCGTGGCGAGTTTGAGTGGAATATTCTGTAGAGACAATAACAGCCACCGACAATCCAAATCCAGTGGACGCCTGATCCGGCTTGTATTGAAGCTGATGAAGTATTTCTATTGTACTTAATGGACATTGGCCTCAGCCTCAAAGGAGTGCACTTCAGATTGAACTCCTCTGCTTCTGCAGAGATCTTATTAGATTTGCAGAGTAGGTATTAGATTTGCTCAGTGGTATGAGAACATTACTATTCTGTTAAATTACTTTTTGAGTTAATAATATATTCTTTTCTACAAGGATTTTTCTTTCTTAAGTCCTTTTTACCTTTTTCCCTTCAGCTGGTTAGGAGATTCATTCTCGCTTTCTGCCTTGAACTACTACACACCGTTATCTTGCGGGGTTAAAGAGCTCTCGTTCACTTCTCAAGTGAGTGCTTCGTATGCTAAACTTTATTTTTGTTTCTTGGGCGGGGTGTCCCTTTTTTACTGGTGGAAGCAAAACAAGAAGAGCCTCGTGAATTACGAGGAAACCAAAATCAAAATAGGTTCTTGACCACGAGCTCTTCCAGGGCAAGGCTCAGCACTAAGTTCTGGTGAAGCCCTCCTCGTACCTGAGCCTTTTCTATCACAACACAGTGATATGCTTTGTGAGCCCGTTCTCAGTGAAACACATCCCTGAAATCCAAACTGTATTATATTATTTGTAGTATTTACACCTGCAATACCAGCAGCGTGCTAAGCGCTTTGAAGAGATGTTGGAAGATAAAGTCGCTGCCTAAAGAGCTTAATATTCATATTTTATTCAAAATAAAAAAAAATATCCGTACTTTGAGTCTGTAAGATACCGGATTAAAAAGGCTTTTCTCCTTAAATTAACTCACAGAAATATAACCCCCTGAAGGGAGCAAAGGAGCCAGCTGTGGAGGGAAGGGAGCCAGCACGACCGAGAACAAAGCCATTTTCAGCTGTCTCATCCGGAGATGCACTTTCAGCCTCAGCCTGGGCTCCTTACGGACACTTTTATCCCTGGGAGCCCAGCTGGGATCAGAGAGGGTGGGATCCGCCGTGGTCCCCCCTGCGCAGGAGCGAGACCCGGCCCCGCTCCGTCGGGGACGGGGGAACCAGGGGCGGTGTGATGGGGACGTGTCCTTTGGATCTGCTTCTTCAAACGCCACCCCTCGCTATCGGAGCAGAATCAGATCGCTCTTCCTTTTTGTCAGAAGTCGAGAGTGTATTACACGGTTTCTCAGTTCTGGTTGCTGTGGACAGATAGCACTATTCCCAATATTTTGTCAATTTGCTATTTCTACGTGCAGCGCATCACAGTATCAGCATTCTTTATAAAAATATATTAAATTGTTTAAAACCAAAGGAAACCTAAATAATGGCATCTGATGCAATTTTTTCAGAAGAGTTTATATTTCTACATCGGGTATACTTGAAGTTTAATGGAGGCAGGACACCTTTGCCGTAATGGACACAGTGAGAGTGAACCGGAGCACGGTGCTCAGGAAGGGAACAGTGAACGCGACTAATATGTTTTTGAGGAGAGGAAGGCAGACCCACCATTACACGTTGACGGTTGAGAAGCAAAGCTGACAAGAGTTTTGAAGCCATAAATTCCAGCTTGTTGCAGAATTTTAATGTGTTTCCACATGAGTGATCTTTGGTTAGATACCGTAAGCACAGTACTGGAAAATTAGGATTAGCAAATGAGTAAATTAAACTGAAAACTGGGCAAAGCGATTTGAAAGCAGATTTAAGTGCTTCAGTCATTATGGGCTTTGCCCTCTGAGGAATTTTTTATTTTTTTTTTAAATAGTCTGCGAATTTGTATTGGATTTGAAATTGTTTCCGTTACAGATGCCAGAGATTTTGCAAGGAAATCTGACGGGTTTATAGAAGAACAGTAACAGAACAACAACAGAGGAAATGTAGGTTGAAAGCGATACAGTTTTGACTTAATGACCTCTCTTTTGTGAAATGCCTGTCAGAGATAAAATTTCTGGGCTTTGTTCCTGTCCACAACACGACGACAAAAACACTTAACGCAAACCCCACTGCGCCACTCCCGGTTCTTAAGAAAACGTCTGATGCGTGGCCAAAGCCCACATCTGCCTTTGCAGGGTTAATTATTTCTGGAACCCAAGCGGGACACAAAGATAGAGGATAGAGGCAGGACACAAATAACCCCGGCTATGAGCTGCCCGGTGGGGAGATGGCCCGAAGGCGGGGGGCAGAGCGATGGGTGCGCGGTGGAGCCGGGGTACCCAGCCTGCCCAAACCCGCTCCGCTACATCCACCTCCCAACAACGGCACTTGGATTAACACGGGAGTCGGGATGCTGCGCAAACCAGCCCCGTGCTGACACCGAAATGAACCAGGCAGCTCAAAGATGCGAGATGGAAAAAAAAAAAAAAGCAATAAGCATTAGTGAAAGAAAACAGCAGGTTGCACGTAGCCCCAGTGGTTTTGTCAGTATATTGTCTTTCCCACGAAGATCTGACATTTTTTTGTAATGCTTCTCAAGTAACTTTGCAAGAATGTTAGAGAGAGGGGAACAGAGATGCAGAGCAGTCCGATAACTTACCATGGCAGTACCTTCTGAGTCAAAATTACACCCAAGTCTTCCCTCTCCAACTTGTGAGGTTAGATCATGATGATTTTATCAGCAAGGTCATTTTAGCACCCGTGCTTAATCCAAAATCTAGTCTGATATTTGTTTAGGAGATTTGAGTAATCTCTGTAAGAGAATTAACAAGTGCTGGAGTCCTAAGGAACAATCTTTTCTCAGCCCTGTCTAGAGCAGAAGGATTTGAGGTCAAAGCTAGGGGAAGGGTTTTTTTAAGGCAGTCTGGAAACAAAAGAAATTCTCTTTGCAGCCAGTTGGTTATGGAGAATGGAGGCACGAAGCCTGCGAATGATTTTAGGTAGTTTTTTGGGTTCAGTTGTCTGGCTGCCCTGGAGGCAACCCCTGATGTACTGCATGATGCTACAGCATTGATAACACGATACACAGAGGGCCTTGCTCCAACAGGTTTCCCCTCTGAGCCACGTACACCTGCAGCCAGTGACCAAACAACAGGTCAATATTTTGGTGCCATTTTCCAGCGTCACCGTACACTGCCTGTTGGCCCTTCACCACACAGCGCTGGCCCTGGAGCTGTGTGATGGGAGCTAACTTCCAGTTAAGGGAGAATTCAGTGAAACAGAGTCATTGATGCTCAAATGCCAAGCTGTTAAATCTTCAGTAAGTCTTAGTTCAGAAATCAGCCGTCTTTTTTTACAAATAATTAGAAAGATCATCAGTGGATGTAAAGTCATATGCTCACTTGAGGCTCTTGGGTTAAATCTTGGGAAGGGCTTTGAGGAATTGGCTATGAATCCTTGCATCCAAAGCTGCTCTGTGTGCTCTGGTTGTTGGATGGATCTAAAATAAACCATTTTTACATGTTCTCATCTGAGAATATGTGGCTGACATCGCTTAAGATTAGCCCTTCTCTTGCTGATCGGTCCAAGTAAATAATGAAAATCCCACAAAAGCAGGGTTCCCACAAGACTCCTATCATGTCAGGCAGAACGGTCACCCAGCAGCTCGTGGCGTTGTTGTACTATTAACCCTTACAGCCTTTTCCCTCCCAAAAGGCAGATGAGTTTTTACCTAGATCCCGAAACAAAGAACAACATCCTGGCCCGTGGGGGTGGAAGCTGTGGATGCTTATCTCAGGCACCCCGCTGCTTCACAGCTGGCAGCAACAGATAAATTTATCGGTCGTCTGAGCCAAGGTTCACCAGATGGAATTGCATCCCACTTACAGGCAACATTGAACTAGTGCAGCCTCAAGAGTAGAGGGAGGTTTGGGTATTAACTCATGTCAGCTTCCAAGCCTTGGACTAAAAGAAAATTCGGAATGTAACTGGGAAACCTGAGGCCAAACACCCCAAACTTAAGAGCTCATAATGCAGCAGCTGCAGCTGGAAGGGGTGCTACAAATCACCCAGCACAGTTTTGCAGTGAAGTTTGCTATCCAAGCCATAAGAAGGTTATTACCTTTGCGTGGCTGATAAATTGCAACAATGATTTTGCTGTCAAAACAAGCAAACCTCCCATTAGACCGGTGAGAAGCAATATCAGATCTCATTCTTCTACATTTCATAGAACCATAGAATGTGTTGGGTTGGAAGGGACCTTTAAAGGCCATCTAGTCCAACCCCCCTGCAGTGAGCAGGGACATCTTCAACTAGATCAGGTTGCTCAGAGCCTCATCCAGCCTGGCCTTGGATGTCTCCAGGGATGGGGCCTCCACCACCTCTCTGGGTGGTGAACACCCAGGTGAACACCCTGTTCAGTGTCTCACCATTTGAGAGACATTTGCATAGAAGTCTATTAACGTTTTGATATTTGGAGAAATGGCAGCTTACACGAGCAAATGGAAGCACCTAACATAGCACATGGGCGATCTCCTTGGCAAGGCCGATAAAATCCAAGGTGAAAGAGGTACGGTGGGTGTTGGCTAAACTAACACAATATTTGCACAAATGACAGTAGACATGGTAAATATTAAAAAAAATTGCTGATAAATTCAACTAATCCTTGGCAGGCCCTCTGTAGGGCCATGGAGGACCCTTGCCTTTAAGTCACCTGCTGCATTTGTTGAAATTAAATCCACCATTAAATCCTATCCCAGTGTCCTCCCGGTTCAGTGGCTGACGCAGAGCAGGGAGGAGAGTGGAGGTGGGAAGAAGACACCGTGAGACTGCCCGGCCTTG
This sequence comes from Dromas ardeola, assembly GCA_013398915.1. Lineage (NCBI taxonomy): Eukaryota > Metazoa > Chordata > Aves > Charadriiformes > Dromadidae > Dromas > Dromas ardeola. The sequence goes on from VYZM01006251.1 coordinate 568,808, forward strand.
GGGCTCAGAGGATGCTAAAAAGCCCGACTGTAAGGCAGGTCCTGACACCTCTCCTCTAAGATGAATGATGAGGACTTGCTGCAGGGCAGCTTGCCTGAAGGAAACAGTCAGACATAGATCATGAAGCCCCTGAGAGCGTGGTCCATAAAACCACTGTTTAAAGTCACTCAAAGCTATGGTGAAGTTGGCCATATCGGGGTGGGTGCTCTGACGTCAGCCGCAGTCTGATGGGCTACCTGTGCTGAACGCAAGCCCTCAAGGGTTAAATAATCATCTTAGCACTTGCAAAAGAAAGCCTTAATAGAAAGCAGCCATCTGCTTCAGGACAGGCATCATGCAGCGCTCAGCCTGCATTGCCCACCAAAGCAGCGAGACGGGGAATCCAACAAGACGGGACCAAGCAGCCTAAACCCTGACTGCTTTCAAGCTCCACCGCAGGAGCTCAGCCCTCCCCATGCTTTCACAGTGATTTACAATTACAAAACAAAACCCGCCTGGCATCCATCCTCATGAGGGTCCTCCGAGTGCCCCAACGGGGGCTGGAGCACCGAAATCACAGCACCAAAAACGCCCATCTGCTGACCAGCAGCTCCCTCCGCTTGGACGATCGCCGGCGGTGCCCCCCATTTTTCTTGCCCTGACACTTACAAAACTGTCTGACAGTGAAACCGAGAAATTAGGCAGCCCAGCTCCTCCCGCATGGGAAAACGAAACGAGCCCCTGGCGAGGGAACAGGGGAGGAAAGAGGCATGCGGCATTTCCAGCTGTCTCTGTGCTGTGTGGCAGCAGCCATGAGAAATGACGCCCATTGCTTAAGCCCTTAACCCTTAGATACTTTCTTTTATTAATGCCAGATGGAAAATCTTAAAGTCTGAAAGTGTAGTGAAAATACATTACAGGAAGGCATGCAGAGTTAAAGAAGTCATTCAATGCTCATCTCTCCAGTTCGGTACATCTTGATGTACCATTCACTTCAGCAGAGATGCTACCAGCTCTCTGGGATCCACTCCAGCTTTATTCCAGGGCAATGCTGAACAGGTATTGCCCAAAGTAAGGGACCCCTGAGGTTCCCAAAGAAAAGCACCGGGGTAAGAAATACCGGCTGCCAGTGCCCAGAGCAAAGGTTTGACCTGAATTTCAAGAAGGAGCAGAGTTGGGCCCCATTCAGGCTCCTGGTGGCGATATCGTCCTGTGATCAATCAGAAGAACTCAGGCCACGCTGGAGACCTACGAGGCTCGGCAAGCTCAGCTAAGCTTTTGGATGATTATCCAGATGGAGCCTTAAGTACAAATGTATAAGGTCTGTCGGTGTTAATGAAAGCCTTGGAATGGGCCCCTCTGTAGTATTCACAGTTTATGATAGCCTAAAACCACCTGGTCCTGTATCAAACTCATCACTGTTTGCAGAAACAAAATCAAAACATAAAAAACCTGCAACAAACATAAAGAAATGAAACAAGAGCTACTTCTTTGGCGGCTTCTCAGAGACAAGGTGCACAAGGGTAAAGAGAGAACACATAATTTACAGGTGGAGAGTATATGTAAGTATCATATGGGTATCGCATTCAAATGCAAGCACCTTTCTGCGTGTAAGCACACCTGACTGGTTTGTTGAAGGTTAATAACCATGCCTTTCTTCTTTTTCAACCATCACGTCCCCAAATTGAAGCCTACTGTTGTTGCTAATACAACGCACGACTCACTTAAACATCTGTTTCTGGTGACAAATTCAGAAATGACTAGGTGGTTTAGTAACTCAGGCTTTGGTTTTATCATGTGAGCACTGATATTCAGAGTGTTGTGTCATCAAGACATTTTTGGCATGACATATCCTCACGTTAAACCCCAACATTGCCAGAAGCTGTAACAGTGTGTGGGAAAAATAGTTTTTATTTTTCCTGTGTCTATTTGCAGTGTTGGCTATAATTGTTAATACACAGCATGCTACTACTAGCAAAAGTATTAATATAGATCTACTACTGCTAGTGGTTTTTATTATTAGCTGCTACTAATAATGTGTATTTTCACATGTGAGTGGAAGTATGTGATAAAGGCATTCCTTAGCACGTTTGTGCCATGACTCACCCCTTACGCTGGGAAGCAAAGCCCAAGTGACCCAGCTGTGGTGAGCACACGGGCACCACGGAGGCAGTGTCCTTAGCAACGCGAGTCACCCAAAAACATCCAAACCATCCTCTGCCTCCTGCTCGCTGTCCCTTGAAGTTGTTGCTAAATAAGTGGATGCTAAACCTCATACCTGAATTTTGGAGGTACAATCAGTGTATCACAAAGCAAAACTTTTTGCTTGCAAACGACTTAACTTTTGCTACTGCCCTGACTCCAGGCTGAATATGAAAATTTTTTTTTTTTTTTTTTTTCTACTATGCTATCTCCAAACACTGCCTGGGCTCATAAACAAATAAAGGAAGCAGCTCCCAGGTCCCCAGCTGATACCAGTTGTCATTAGGGATCTGTTAAAGTTAATGAAACTGTGGCAATTCATGGCAATCAGCCCAGGATGTGCTGGGTGTTTGCTGGTTCCAGGTGCTCACCATCAAGGCTGGATTAAGAGCAGATAAATAGCTCACCCAGCAGCAGGGGTGCCTGGTTTGTTGGGGGTAGTTCTGTGGAGTTTCTTGCTGGGATGTCCTGAAGAAAGCAGTTTTTTAAGGGTGTTGGTCTGAAGAATTGGGAGCTGTTTGGAATGGGGGAAGATGTTTGCAAGCAAGGGGAAAAGCGCTATTTGTACATCCAAGGTATTGTGTTCCAGTATTCTGAAGTATTTCCTTTTTATTTGTGCATTGTTTCTTAAAGATTCTTTACTCCTTGTATTGCAGCTTTCTAGGGTAAAGTATGTATGTTGTGCTGCATCAAGATGCCACTTTTTTTTTTGTTTGACCTAAACTAAAGCTTAGTAAGGCTGAATGCCTGGCTTCTCTCCTTGTGTAGGCATGTGGTCATGGAAGAGCTGTGCAGAAATGAGTGTATTGATTTACGCCTGTCTCCGTTTGACAGGAGCAGATAGGGGTCTCAGAGTTTTAGTTTAGCTGACGGACTGTACTGAACACAGCCTGGTTCTGCTGCTATTCTGTGTGAGTTCTCTTTGATGCAGCCAAGTCACTCTTGAAGTGCTGTAGAAGGTGAAACGGAGCCAGCTTTAGAGAGTAATAATAACAGAATGATATTATTTAGGCTAAAATGAGTCAATATTTGGAAAATTCCACTCTTAGTAATAAGACCTTGCCTGAGGGAGGCTGATTGGTGCTGTCTGTAAGGAGAGAGCCTGGACCAGATGGGAGAGTGGGTTAATAGCATGAGATGGAGCCCGAGTGCTCTTGTGGCCACCAAGAGGCAATGCTGGGGGGGCAGCTCAGGGGGAACAGGAGGGTGCAGCCAGGAGAAGAGGAATGTGGGCACCAAGGCATTGGAAACCGGGAATATATAATATGGGAAATAGAGCTTTAGTTGCAATGTTGCACAGGAGGGGTGCTGGTGGTAGCCTGCTTGGTGGTGGGAGGGGATGCAACCCTGGTTATGGAGGCATAGGGTGAGCGTGGCAGGGCCACAGGTTTCAGTTGAAGGTGGAAGAAAAAGAGGGAAAACTTGGAGAAGGTGTAAAATGGTAGGGATTTGGGCTACTGGGTGCCCTTGATGGTGATCCTGTCCCCACCTGGAGTCCAGCAGAAGGCTGCCTGACCTGATTTCCAGGGCTGCTGGCTCCTGTGGGCACCAGAAGCATGAGGCCCTGGCTGTGTTATGCTGACACTTGTCTTATAAAACTGACAGCAATAATGAATGATAGTCCATATTTCTGTAATATCTTCTTCCTCAGGAGACCTAACAACATGCCATTGACAACTTTTTTGAGGGCTGGATTTCAGCCAGTTTCTTGAAGAAGCAATAGTTTGACCATGGTCCTGTTCCAGCGAGCCCCAGTCTTTAATGCTTGTGATTGGGGTGAGGGACTTGCTTTCCCTTCTCCCCGCTGGTTACCTCCCTCTAATAAACAACCTGTCCTCATAGCATGCGCTGTACAGCCAGGAGTGTCTAGAGGGTCTTTAAGGATGTTAACTGCTCAGCCTGAGCACTTGGTTGGTCTTGGCTTGATGTTCAAACTCCAAAGCTGCCTCTTCTAGATGAACAAGTGCATGTGCTCTAATCAGCTTTATTGGATGGGAGCAGCTGTCTGTAGCACCAGACAGCAGATCTAATGATGTATTGCTGGAGGAGTTCTGGGCTAGACTGCAGCAATAACTTATTAAATATAACTGAGGGAGCCAATTTTGCTAGTTTTGCAGAGATTACAAACAATCGAGAAATAAATGACTCCTTTTTTTTTTTTTTCTCTCCTTGGTCCATTGGTCAGGACCTCTCTGGTTATTTGTGGGCTGAATCTGTTACTGACCATTGTATTCCTTGGCATGAACCGAAATTTCAGCCTCCAGGTTCGTGGCCATTAACCATGGTGAAAATAAGCGATGCATTTGTCCCACATGATGAGTTTGCCTGTTAAAACTGCAGATGGTTTGACTGACTTATGGCTGTGGCTGGGTACTTGTATCAGGTGCCTCCAAAACTGGCCAGGCTGGAATGGCTGCCTACTTGTGTGACATGGTCCCTCCTGCAGATGATGGACACTTGGCTAGGAGATGTGCTCCAAAATAGCCATGGCTTTCTGATGCCCTGATGGAATTTGCTGCTTCTAGGTTCTGCTCTATGGGTTGAGAGTGTGATTGTAAGGATGATAAGGGGACAGATTAAACTTGCCTCATCCTTTATGGTGGATTCCGGTAGAGCTTGTCTGCTCAACCTTTTTGCCTTGCTTTCTCTGACACTAGTCGCTTGCTGGTCATCTTGATACGACAGCACAAAATGAAACAGTGGTGGTTTGTACTGATGTGTATGTGAAGGAGAGGGATGCACTTGAGGCAGTGACTACACTAAAGACTCCTTTAAATCCTTGAGTGTGGGCCTGAGAGGAGTTTGAACAAGCTGTGTGCTTATGCAATTAAGGCAAAGCTGTGCTGCTCCTTGAGCACTTCCAGCACTTGATAGGGATGCAGAGAGGTCAGCTAACTGTGATGTGCTCATCTATTTAATCCTCAAATGGAGGGAAAGCGGCACCTGGGCAGCATGGAGGAGGCAGTGGGTTTCTGCCTGAGCTGTAACTGCAGGGTGGGATCCTGAGGAGCGATTGCTGTTTTAGCAGCACCTGTGTGCTTGTTTTGCTGGAATTGATGCTTATTTTCATGGATCAGGAGGTTGCAATCAATTCCAAAAATACCAAGAGTGCAGTTTGAGCCCATGAGATCCGGAGTGGATGTGTACTTTGAAGAAAGCACTGAAGAAAAAAACACTTTGAAAGAAGTATCAATTTTACAATCACTGCAAACGATTGACACAACAAGGGATTGTTTTTCTACTGAGTGGAAAAGAAAACAAGGAATCAGAACTTCTAGATTCTGTTTTCAGCTTTCCATCAAGTCATGTTTGGAGGCAAACAAGCACCTTCCTTCCTTGCTTTTGCCTCCTGTAGACAAGGCAGAGCCGTAACTGGGAACAGAGGGGTCCTGTGCCTTTAAGGCTGTACAGTGATGGAAAGCTTTGGTGACTGCTCCTATGGAGATATAAAATGATTAATCTGCAGGCATCTGAGAACACTTATAACTTCACTTTTCATCCTGTATCTGTTATTTCACTTATGGGGCTGTTAACATCTCATAATGCACATCAGGCCATATCTTCATGATTAAAAAGGCTCTGTTTTATCTGTAACTAGTGAGAAAGGCAATTATTTTAAGTAGTGTAACTTCTGTACCAGTGAGACAAGTGGTATTAAATGGCTTTAATAACTTGGCTGGAGGCTTGTTTTGAGGTGGTGAGAGCACACCATCCCTAGGATCATGGTGCTGCAGCTCCAGAGCATCCAGGGGCGGATGCAGGAACCCTGGGGGCCATGAGAGGGAGGGCAGAGTGGTGGGGAGCCGGGGATAAAGGAGCTTGCGGTGTCAGATGTACCATCTTAGCCTGAGGACAGCTGGGGAGGGAGAACAAGAACTGTGTGGGACAGGGGAAATCTAATAAGGATGACAGAGCTGGGGAACACTCCACACAGAGCGGGAGGGGAGAGGGCTGCAGACAGGGTGAGGGGGAAGGAAAGGTCATTTTCTTCCACGCAAAGGCCTTGTGTTGACAGCAAATCCCATCCAGGAGCAACCTTTGCCTCCTCACGCTGCCCTGCTAATAGCTGGGAGGCGGCCTGCAGCGTGGAGAGCCGGCAGGTCCGCCGGCAGCAGCGGGATGCTTCCCATCAAACTTCCAGTGCCTGTCAAAGCCATGCAGCTTAACCCAGAGCTAACTAACTGTGTGTTAGCAGAGACAGACTTTGGTTTCAAGCAGAATAAACCCAACCGTGAGCATGTGGGTAGGATATGGATGGGCTTAAGGTATTTCTAGGTTTTTCGTTTGTTCTTCCCTTGTATGAGACATTTTTGTCTCCCGACCAGCCGTTCACACATCAGCAGTAGGGTTAAGAGTTAGAAGCAGACTGAAAAACGGACAGTTTTCCAAGCTCGCCACATCTCTAGTGTGGAGGGCTACTGTTCAAATAAACCCGCTACAGGAGCTAATTGCTGAGACACAGTGGGATCTTTCAAAGCTCTAATTAAAGGCAATTTAAAATCTCCACTGATTTTAGCAGGAGCGTAAGTCTGCTGCTGGACACATACCAGTTAACAAGACCAACGGAGGGGTGCAGCTGACCTGTTTTAGAAATGGGCACAGCTCCGCTGAGCAAATTGGGAGTTAAATTGACTGGTGGTGTGTAAGAATGTGGCGTGTTCTCCCTCCCGCGCACCCCTGGCAGTGCAGCTGGGAGATGATATTTCTGGGCACCGAGTGGCAGGTACGCGCCTGTGCTGAAGGTGAGCGTGGTGCTAAGTGATGCCAACTTGATTTGGACCCAGCCCAGCGAAGGAATATCAAGGTGTGCTTGAAGCACGAGGGTTACAAGCGTCTGCGGGGCTCCATCGGGAATGCAGATTTTCAGTTCTGTACTGAAGGAGAAGCTTTACTTAATGACAAGTCATTTTCTGTCTAATGCCATACTTTCCATCTTGCTTCAATCCCGGTGAAACACCTATTGAAATCACACTGCCTGTTGTAAACAAGTGAATATCCCACCCAGCAGCGTTTACCCGTACGCGGGTGCCTGCGAGGGAGTCCCCGGCCACATGGGAGCCAGAGGGAGATCTGCCACCGAGTTCAGCTGGCACTAAAACTCCTCTAAAAGTGCATTTCTACAGTTGCACTGTGCTACCCCTGCTGTAGACCTCTAGTTAAATGCATGTTATAGTCTAGGGTCAAGCCACCTGGCAGTAAATTAATGCACCGTAGTGTAGCTACTGCTGTGATGGCTCTTTTCCATTAAGAGAGGGGCGATGTTGCCCTAAGTGGCTTATATGCCCAGAACAATGGTGCTTGTGGCTTGCACCTGCACAGAGGAGGATGCTCATTGCATTTAAACAAGATTATATGAGTCAAAGACATTGCTCAGCCCGAGAGGTGCTGCGGAGTCCCAGAGGGAGACTCTTGTGGGAAGGGGGACTTCTGGCATGTCCCAGACATCACTTCAGGGGGGTTCACCCAGGCCCCTTCACTGACTGCGTTTTGCTGCCTCTGGCTGCCCTTCACCCCGAGGGGTACTCCAAGCATCAATATTGGTGTTTGTAGCCTCTGAAGCAGCATGCAAAATCCAGGAGAATCCTTTCCTACCACAGCCCCTCTGCCGGCACGACATGCATAGTTATTGGTACACTTATCTACCAAATGATCCTTAAATATCAAGGGGAGAAACCTTGGGTTGTCCTGGACACATGCAACACTCCAGGCTGCTAGGTTGCCTCTGGGCTTTTGAATAATAGCCTGGAAGACAACGTTTGGCTCTTGGCATCGGTGTCCCCCCAACACCCTGCCACTGGGCATGCAAAGTGGCACAGAGCGTCAGTGGCTTCTCCAGCTTCTTTAAAAGAAAAAGAGTAGAAAGGGAAATAAGAAAGATTTACCAGCTCTGAAGGTGGGAGGGGTGCTGAGGCCGCCTGCTTTCCTTCCCCATTGCTGTGCTCCTTGTCTCTCTTGGGCCCCATGTTGTAAATCCTACGCTCCCATCGGAAGAGCGCCGGCTGCGGGCTCCCTCGGGAGCCCGTTGACGCAATGTGGGTTGTTTGGAGAAGGTTGTCGGGAAGGATCCTGCTCCTCCCTGCTGTGCCACACTCAGCTTTGCCTTCCAGGGCGGGCGAGGGGCCAGGCTGGTCCCGGGTCCTGCTCCCAAACCCGGCTCGCTGGACCCACTGCAGCCTCGGGGCTCCTGGGGTGTCCCCTGGGGCGACCGGCCGAGGTAAGACAATGCTGGGGCACCACATCAGAGACACAGGGTGGAAAAAATACCCTGTGGGATCCATCTAAGCACTTTTTTGTGTGGGAAGAAGTCAATGGCTGAAGCCGGTGCAGAGTATACCTGCGAGGCAGAACCCACCTGCCCTGCCAAGGGGGTGCTGGTGAATAAGGGGATTTCTGGCAAGGCAGCAAAGCCCTCCTGGGGAAAGACAGGATTTCTTCAAGTGGGACTGAGTGGATTACAACCGAGAGCTAATCTGTATGGCTGCCTCATAAGTTTCCCCAGCGCCTGGACTCTGCGCTCAGCAACAGACGCTCTATGTGCTGGGAATCACTGATTTCTCAGAAACACCATGTAAGAATATACGCATGCGGAGGTCTGGAACAAAATACATCTGTTTCTTTGTATTTTAGCTTTATAACAAACTCTCTCCCCACTCCAACACCAATTTACTATTGAGGGACCAGATATGCTGCCAAGCCCCATGGCTTGGTGGAAGCCATCCTCCACCTGACAGTTCATATTCCTCATGAATCCCCACCTCTTTCCTTGACCTTATTTATAGGTATTTACACAGAAAATGCTTGTGCTAACAAATCTAACTCCAAAGGCAGTGGTTTAGACCATTTTCAACCTCCTACTCATTTATTGCAGTCCAAATTCACAAGGAAAGGCAGAATGCAGGTATTCCTCCAGTCCAGGAACCGCATCGTCCAGGGCGATGCTACCGTTAGTCCCTGTGCTCAGACCAGCTTTGCTGCAGAGCAAAGAATTTCCAAGGCTTTCCAGGCTAATAGTTACTGCAAAGCAGTGGAAGTGAAGACTTAAGTTCCTATCTGGACACTCCTCCTGTTCAGCTGCAGGTTTTTATCCAAATTATTGAAATATTTCCAAATATTTTATCCAAACATGGAGCTGCCTCGGTTTCTCCATTTGGAAATCCCTAACCTGCCTGTTTGCTCTTCTTGGACTCAAAGCACTGTGTAAGATACGGGTCACGTTCTAGCAGCTGCTTGTTGTATGCACTTGGAAAAACAAACTCTGAATGTTTTTTTGGGGGGAATGTGGATATCCCAAATCAGCCCAGGGCTGGAATAAGGGCACCGCAGTGGCGTAGCACGATGTTTGTAAGCTGGGGAGCGGGTGGAAGCGTGTTCTCTGCCTGCGGGAAGTTTGCGTGCAGTTATTGCTGCCTCAGCCCTTTTGAATACAAACATATAAATGACTTCAACTTCACCCTGAAGTGACTAAAGATCATAAATATGAAGTCAGATGAGACCCGATAGCCCATGAAGCGCATGAAAGCTGGCAGCCTGTTTTAATTTGCTGCCGCTACACCTTTAATTTGCCCGGCAGAAGCGCAGCAAGCGAAGGCTGTGCGAGCCCCTGGGTGTGAAGTTGGAGGGGGGACGGACAGCGAGTTACCTATGGGCTCTCAGCCAGGGCTTGGGATTTCCTGACAAATTACTTATTTTTGCGGTGCTGAAAGCAGCTTGTTATCAGCAAGTGTTTCTTGTGCCCCTTCCCTACCTGCTATGCTGCTTTCAGCCTCTATCGCAGCATTCCGGAGTGTTTTGCTTTCCAAACAAGAGGCCCACAGGGTATTCAAGTAAGTTGTCCCTCCATAATAACACTACAACATGCATCACTAAAACACTACTGAAAGCCTCAAGCTCCAGCCCACAAATGCTACCGACACCTAATTCGTTCCTCAGATGTGTAATTTATATTGTAAAACAGCACTTGAAACTGTTTGCCTATAAAACATCCTTCACTTGAACCCTCAGTTAAAGCCTGGCTTGCACCAGCTTCTGGTCAAATGTAACTGCTCTACAGAATCCTTTTCCAGGGTGCACTTAGCAGGAAAGCCTGAATTTTCTCTAACACACGCTTTAGTCTTCACTCCCCGGTACTTCACGGCAGCCTGTCTACGCTCTTGGCACTGTCCCCATCCCGCAGCATCCCCCGGTAAGGATGAGATTTACCTTAGCAGCAACGGAGCAGCGGAGCCCAAAATGGAGATTTCAATGGGATCTGACAGGGAGATTTTCCCTCTCATCTACATACTTCTGTAGTTTCCACCTTTGGGAAAACAGCCTCTCTATAAGCAGGAGGCTTCTGTATATCTTGTCTCTTGTCTCCAAATATTTCTCATTGCTCTCGCGGTTCCCAGGCAGTTTTAATTACTTTGTGTTTTTTAAATAGAGGCGAAGCACCAGTGTTCAGTAATTATTCAGAAACGAGCTGCCAGAAGGAAGCGGGTGTGAGGACCCTCTGAATAAAGTCAGCCCAAGAAAGCTGAGCTTTCTCTCTCCAAACTTTATGCCACGAAGCTCCTTGTTAACCCCACCTTGATGAAAACTCCTCTTCCCATCCGCGCTGCCTGGGCTCCTCCGGGGCATGATGGCCATCCCCGTGAGGGCAGGATGCTCGGCGCGGGGTCGGTCCCTTCGCTGTCACTTGGCAAAATTCATCCCTCACCTGCTCCTCGGAGGAAAAACAGCAGGAGTCGGGCAGGAAAGTGGGGCTGGGGCGATCCCACTATTGTGCTGAGCCTGGCTGGGCAACCTTTACTTTCCAAAACACCAGGGCTGTGTGGAAGCAGGCGTGCGGCTCTTCCTCCGGTACTTGCTCGAGCCTGCGGCTCCTTCCTCGCGCCGGTGTGAAATCAGGAGCTTCCCAGCCTTTCCCTCAGTCACCTCCACCGGACCACTTTGTCCTTGGGTGGTATTTGCTTTTTCCAAGTCAGGAGCGTGCTGGGGAGACGCTCCCGTTCATCTCGGGCTGCTCACTGATTCCCCGCGCCGTGCGCTTGCTATTTGCTCCTGTGGCAAAAATAAAAAGCTGCTTTTGCTGGCGTGGTTCACAGTTGGTTGCGAGAGGTTCTTTTTATTCCCCCTGTTTAAAATGTAAGGTCTCACGAATTAAGAAGCTACAGCCTGTCTAGATTTTTTTTATACCAGTCAGTCTCTGATTCATCAGAGAATCTCCTTGGTAACTAGCTGTTCCTCTCTGATGATTTGTTACAAAAAACCTCTCCTAATTTAAAGATAAAATACAGTGAAAGCAGAGAGAGGAGCGACACCATATAGAGACCTTATACAGGAACATATGCCTTGTGTGTGTGCGGCTATAGCGGGTATTTTCTGATGCGTGTGGGAAGCAGCCTCTCCGTGAAAGAGTGTGGTATCAGCCCCCGGGGGGGAAACATGCCCCATCTCTGCTGGAAATCCTTTTTGCAACCCTGTCTGCAGGGCAAATAATCCCACAGGAGAAGATGTTGGCACCTAACGAGGGGCTCAGCAGTTCATGCTTTGATAAGCCAAATTTCTGGCCTCGCGTGGGGCCGATTGCCAGTTGCAAAGATTTGGGGAGGGGGTGATTTTCTGCAGGAGTGTGCCCGGTTTGGTGCTGCCTCATAGCCCCCCTGCTCCGGTAATGAGCCCCCGCTGCCTGACCCCCTCCTGGCGCCCAGCAAAGCTCTGCGGCCGCTCCAGGCGGAGGGAAGGTGCTCCATGAAGAGTTGTTTGGGTTTTTTATCTGGGAACCAACGCTGCTGGGAAAGTTAATGCTTCACTTGGTGTTTGAAACCGCTGGTGATTGTGTTCAAAAAGTGGAGAGTTTGCCCCGTGAATGCCCAAGCTCTGCGGTGAGGCTGCCTGGGGCCACGGGGGGACGAGGCAACGGTACGGGGCTGGAGGTGGGTGTTCATCCTGCGTGTCCTCAGCATCCACCGCCACAAAGCTCCCCCTCCCCGTGCGCCCAGCGGGACGGTGCTGCCGTGCGGGGGCTCTCCGTGATGCTGAGCCCACCGGGATAGCGAAGGGGACAGACAGCCAGCCCTAAACGGCTGCAGCAGAGCTGCTTTTAATTCCTTTCACCAGATAAATTAGGAATCAAAAATCACTCCTAGATTTCTCATGCAAACCCCTCCCAGCAGCCTCCGGAAGGTGACAGAGGGAGGATGGAGAGTGGGGCAGGTCCGCAGCAGAGACCGGGCAAGTCACCTTCCTCTCCATGTTTCCTCCCTGGCCCTTTCTGTCCCATGGCACTAAATACAACAAATGGCAACAAACCACCAGATCCGTGAGGTGTCTTTTATCCCTGCAAGAGGCTTTTGAGCTCACCGTTAAAGCTTGGCCGCCCCTGGGGAAGCGCCCGGCAGACGGAGGAAGGCTCCGCAGGCAGCTCCGACAGCAGGGCTATGGCACGCTGCAGGTGTCAGCCGTTTGGGACAAAGTCTGTGTTCCCATAAGGTGTTGTAGCATCTCTAATATCTGGGCAGGAGAGAACCCAGGATCGTGTACTCTGCCCGGGGAGGCTGATCCAGCCCTGCTCAGATCCAGCCCTGTGGTTTCAGGGTGTTTAAGTCTTAGTAGGTAAAAGCTGGGGTGTGAAGGTGCTGCCCCACCAGCAAAGCCTAAAGTGCTCAAACCTCCATTTAGCAAGTATTATGGGTGATGGTTAACTGGTTCTGGTAAATGAGGGTTAAGAAAATGAAGCTCATTTTTGATGCAGTTTACCCGTGCCAGGAACATGAACTCATTCTGGATAAGGGATGGGTTTTTAGAAAAATCAAAGTTGTGATAAGTGAGGCCTTGACTCTCCCCCCACTCCATCAGGGACAAAAGGGGAGGGAGATGCTGGTCCATCCTGCTGCCACTGCGGGTGCTGAGCTGTGGGAGGGTGGGCAAGCGAGTCCCAGTTGTGGCCACCGCTTGCTGGGTGCTACTGTTTCAGGCCCGAAGGGAAACACAAGGGGAAGCCTCTCCTCCGCCCCGTCCCTGCCTTTTAGTTTTATTTCTGAAGCTTGAAAGAAAGAGCAAAGCTTTTGCTGCTGCCAGATCTCTGCCTCCCGGTGGGGGGGAAGCGGGGAAGCAGACAGAGCCCCTGATGGGAGGGATGTCCATGGGGCACATCCCAGCTGGCTTCATCTCCAGGCTCCCTGGAAGGAGGGAAGGATGGAAGGAGGTCAGGTCCAATATAACTGGTGCCTGCTGTTGGGGTTTTTAATACCCGGTGTCGTTCTGCCACCACAGTGTGGCCAAAGCCACCGGGCTGGGAAAAACAGGCTCATTTTTGTTGTGCCCAGGGGTAGCAGGAGCTGTGTCTCCCCTAAATAGAGCGTCAGGGCAGACCCTGGGTGCCGTGTTCCACCACACGACTCTCCTGGAGCAGGGGATGCTCCCTTGGAGCCCCTCCTGCCCCGTGGAGGCAGTGGGCAGAGCTGAAGCCGGAGTGACTACCTTTGCTGAAGCTCTGGAGCAGCCAGAGGGGCAGATCTCAATTTTTACGTTATGCATTTTAATCACACCGTTGTGACTCGGAGCTTGGCGGGGGGAGAAGTGGAAAAGCATCAAAAACCTGCTTGTTCCTCTCCCCCCAGCTGGTGCCTGCGGACAGCATCTCCTCGGCTGGATTATTGCCTGCCTCGCGTGGTTTTGGTTACAAATTCGTATTTTTATATATACATATATATATATATAAAGGAGCTTATGTACGGTGTTTTGCTGTTCCTATCTCCTTTGCAATGTGTTTCTATTTTGGGAAAGGGAGCAAAGGTGGCTGCAGCTATTTATAGCCGGGGAAGGTGCCTGGATCCGGGCGCCCGCAGCCTGGGCTGGGCACGGGGCTGCCATCAGAGGTGAGGGGTTTTTTTGTCGCTTTTCTGTGTTTTTTCCATTTTATTTCAATTGCTGGTCTAATCCTGAATCAGATTCAAACTTAAAGGAATGTCAGTGGCAGTAAGTAAATATATGCACAGCCTTGGCAAGTATATTTTTATGAATTGGATCTCTTGAGATGAAAGCTTCATTACCGAGAAACAATAAGCCCGCTACACTTTCAGTAGTACAAATGGGTTTCATTTGTATTAGGAAGATACAAGCTTATTATTTTTAGTCTGTTCCTGCAGCACCAGGAATGTTTAATGTGATAATCAATGTAATTGAGGAACTGAAAGTACAGAAAATTGCCACGCTCTCGGGGGTGGTAGCGGCTGCGACTGTAGCGCTGCTGGAAGGGCTGGGGGACGGGTACAGTGTGGGGAAATCCAGACTCGGATCCCGAGTGTGGGTGATCCCAGGTCATGCCGGGATCCGTGGGAGGGCACCAGGGGCCAGGGAGGGTCATAGAACCATAGAATGTGTTGGGTTGGAAGGGACCTTTAAAGGCCATCTAGTCCAACCCCCCTGCAGTGAGCAGGGACATCTTCAACTAGATCAGGTTGCTCAGAGCCTCATCCAGCCTGGCCTCGAATGTCTCCAGGGATGGGTCCTCCGCCATCTCTCTGGGCAACCTTTTCCCATGTCTCACCACCCTCAGTGTAAAGAACTTCTTCCTAATGTCTCATCTAAACCTGCCCTGCTCTAGTTTAAAACCATCGCCCCTTGTCCTGTCGCTCCATGCCCTTGCCAACAGCCCCTCCCCAGCTTTCCTGTAGGCCCCCTTCAGGGACTGGGGGGTACCTGGGTTCTGGTGGGAAGAAGGACATCCAGGATCAAGCCCAGCTGCTGAATTTGGCAGTGACATTTGAGCAGGTCTTTACTGAGTCTTTGCAAACCTTGATACATTCACAATTTGTCCAGTTTGGCTTCTTTTTTTTTTTTTCTTTTTTTTTTCTTTTTTCCCCAGAAATGGCAAAAGGCATGCTTTTGGCACCAAGACCCTCCTGCCAAATTCCCAGCTCCTCCTCCTGAGTACAGGGCTGCTAAAGCTTTTCCATTCAATGCTTCAGAGCCTTTAACATGGACAAAAAGCGGCGTTTCCCCTCCAGGATGCTGCTGGGAAACTGCGGAGCTGTTTTGTGAAACTCAGCCTGCGGCGGGCACCCACCACAAATATTCTCAGCCCAAATTCTATGGGAAGCATAAACAGCAAAGTCGCTGGAGGACCCTGCCAGCTCTAGGTGGGTCACCTATAATGGCGTTGGCCACTGCTCGCAGGAGCCTCCGCTCTGGCTTAGGGGAGCTGCTGGTTGCCACGTACCAAATCCAACCCCTTCTCTACCTCCAGGCAATTTCACTGCTAATTTTAGTCCCTCCATGACACAGTGGGGTGGGCTGTTTGTTGGCTGGTGATTTACTGTGTGCGTTAGTTGGGTAGAAGCAGTGGCAGGGAGGAAGGCTGGCTCATGGCTCGTTTAGGGCAACGGAGCTGGTGAGGGCTCTGGAGCACAAGTCCTGTGAGGAGCGGCTGAGGGAGCTGGGGGTGTTCAGCCTGGAGAAGAGGAGGCTGAGGGGAGACCTTCTCGCTCTCTGCAGCTCTCTGAAAGGAGGGGGTAGCCAGGGGGGGTCGGTCTCTTCTCCCGAGGAACAGGCCATGGGACAAGAGGAAATGGCCTCAAGTTGTGCCAGGGGAGGTTTAGGATGGATATTAGGAAAAATTTCTTCTCTGAAAGGGTTATCAAGCATTGGCACAGGCTGCCCAGGGAACTGGTTGAGTCACCATCCCTGGAGGTATTTAAAAGACAGGTAGACATAGCGCTTCGAGATATGGTTTAGTGATGGTTTTTGTTAGTGCTAGGTTGATGGTTGGACTCGATGATCTGAAAGGTCCCTTCCAATCCAGACAATTCTATGGTTCTATGCCTGGCTGCTGCCCCCAGGACAAGGAGGCTGCGTGTGGGGCACTGGGCTGCCCTCCCAGCTGCTGGGCGTCATCCTGGGCAGTGATGGGTGAGAAGCAATGTCTGGGACCCAGGGGAGATGGAATATATTCTGGTTGCAGCCTCCGAAGCTGCTAAATTCAGAGCAAGCCTGAAAGAAAGGACAAGCTTGCAAGGCTGCCGTCAGCTTTGTTTTCAGCACTCTCTGTTTTAATTTGTTTCACTTAGAGGGGGGGAAATTCTGCCTTGTTAGAAAAGTTGCCTTGTTCTAGTGGTGTTCTAACAAATCACAGCTTTAGAGACCCAAAGTTGAGTGGTGCCCCCCTCTTTGTGGAGCTCCCACCCCACCTTGGAGCTGGTGCCCAGCGCTGCCCCATGGGATGGGGCTTTCTTCCTCTGCCCGTTCTGCACAGACCACGGGATGGGGCTTTCTCCCTCTGCCCGTCGTGCACAGACAACGACAGAGAAGCCGGCTTTGACCATTAAACGAACTCCCTTTGGCATACGCAATCGGCTAGGCCATGGGTTCCATTTAAGCCTCCAGCAATCAGAGGGTACTTTGCTGGGGGAAGCGACTGAAGGGTAGGGCTGCGGCGTTCACGCTCGTAATGCAATTGCTTACATTACAAAGCAATTATCAGGGTTTAAAATTCCAATAGCGTTTTGAAGGCGTGTATGACTGGGGGGTTTTTTCCATTTGCAAAGATGTTTCTTTTATTGTACCTACTTGCCTAATAACTTTACCGTTTTAAACACACCGAGGTGTGTTAGAAACTTGTTTGTGATCTTTGTTGAAAAATAAAGGCAATACTGCTAGCTCCTTGCCGAATATTTGCTCTGTCGCAAGCTGCTCCGAAGGCCTGATTTAGGTTTTGAGAAGGTTTATTGAGGTAAAAAAAACCCCATACTGTATTTCCTGCTCCTTTTCTTGAGTAGTTTTTTTGGCAGCAACATCCTTCAGCTGGGGCAGAGCCCTTTGGCGCTGCCTCTGTCACTGCGGAACCATCAGCTTTTCCCTCTCTGCCCAGCCCCTCCGGGAGCAGCAGCCGCTCTTGCAGTAAATTTTCACCCCAAATAACACATACATCACTCTGGCCGCCTGTCCCTGCTGCTCTGCCGACAGGCTGGCCGAGGGGGTGGGAAGGGTGAACTTTCTCCATCGGCTGCTAAAGAGCAAATTTGCCGCTGGTCTTTTGAGGTGGTGCCGTGTTTTGGGGAGCTGGGACAGGGCTGCGGGCGGCTCCGGTGCAGCCCAGAAGGGCCAAGAACTGAACTGGGACTTACTGGAGGAGATAATTCAGACAACCCTTATTGCTTAGCAAGGGAGGGACTCTCTGCAGAGAGGGCGATGTCCAGACCTGACCATTCAACGCCTCCCCGGTTCCCTTAAACAATATCATCGGACTTACTATCACACAACCGTTAATCACGTGCAAAATGCATATGAAACGGCGTGATTTCCATAGTAACCATAATCATAACCTTCCTACATAGGGATTCAAATGCCAGATTGACGCATACTTGACAGTACCACGTACATACGTGCCCTTGCATAAAGCATATAGACATCTGGCTGCCAGCGTTTTATTTCTGGGATTCCACTCCTCATAAGCACTCGCAAAACCTTGATTACTCATGTGTAATACCTTTGCACTAGACACATGCTGCTGTAATGTCTTTAAGGCTATCTGGCATTCTATTTGCAATCCCTTTTATAAATAATACTACAAAACGCTTGCTGCTAAATCTGTCTGTCAGCAAGCAAATGCCAGGAAACAAAATGATTATTATTACTATTATTTGCACCCTTCCAAAATCCATTAATTTGCTTGTTGCGGCGTTAGGTAATGAACACTCCTGCAGCAAGGTCACAATTCCGGTTTACATCAAATAACTATCTTTTCTCATGTATGATACATGAAGCATATTTCTTGCTTAGGGCATAATGTTTTATTAAAATTATTTTCCTTTGTTCTTTCTTACAGATTGTCTATCATGACTCTAAAGATCGCCTGCATGACATCTCTTTTTAAATTCAATGCATAATTATATAAACCAGAATCTCATCTGATGCTACATTAATAAACCTCGCATCATTTTCTTTGAACCTGGGGACACGCTGCTATTATTTACCAGACAACATGGATTTAGCCAAGCTTTGTGGAATTT
Organism: Dromas ardeola; assembly: GCA_013398915.1. NCBI lineage: Eukaryota > Metazoa > Chordata > Aves > Charadriiformes > Dromadidae > Dromas > Dromas ardeola. The sequence continues at coordinate 586,978 of VYZM01006251.1, forward strand.
CGCAGTCCCTGACACACGTATCAGACACACGCAGAGTGATGATAGAAACAACATGAAGGCAAACTGCTCGCTTCAAGCTAAAAAGACTAATGGAAGTAGTAAAAATAGTAAAGATATGAAAGCAAGGACTACTGAAATAAATATCTGAGAGGGGCAGTTGCAGGAAAGGTTCGCTGCAGCTGCAGACATGCCTCGCTGAGTGTCAGCCTGGGTTAATTTGCAAGGTGACAGATGTCTTGGGAACGGGCAAATGCTGAAGAAAAGAGCTGGTGTCCCTGGGCCAGGTCTGCTCATGGAGTTGAGCCACTCGGGTGTCCTTGGAGCATCACTGATTTACCGCAGCTGTGGCTTTGGCACTTGTGTTTAAGGATGATTATACAATCCTACACCTTTGGGTTTTTTAGTCTTCGGTACTGCGAAAAGCCTCAACCCCCTCCTGGCAGCACAAATACAGTTTTGGTTGACTGACCCTCGACTGCTTGGTCTGCTTCGTCTACCTCAGCTGGTCCTGCCTCACCTCTGGCTCTTCCTTTGAGACCAATTTTCTCTTGATTGGCTGTAACCACTCCTTGTTGGTCTTCTCAGTGCTCCTGCCAGCCACTCTGCCCAGGCGTCTTTGGTCCCACCAGTATTCCGCTCTTAAATACCCACCCATGCTGCCCTGAGAGGTGATTTTATCATCCCCATGCTGTGGCTGGAGGAGCCTCAAGGATGTCCACAACTGCTGTAGCATCCACTGCACGAGGACAGAGCGGCAAAGTGGTACCCACACCCTAAACCGGACTGAATTTGCAGGAGGTAAGTGCTGGTGTTACCGTTTTGTAGGTAGAAAACCTCTACTGGGTTTAAGGATAAGGTAGATGTTAAGTGTTTGGCTCAAGGTCCCAGCGCGTATCTTGGAAATCACTCGATAAACCCTTCGTTCTCAGCAAAGGATGTGCTTTGGGCTGCGATCTTACCCTGTTACAAAAGCTGAGATACGTTCCTCCTCCTTCATTCTAGTCCAGTGGTACATTTTGCTCACACTTAATAATAAGTGGGAAATCATTAACTGTGCCTTCTGATATATGTTTTTCATTTCTTTATTCATAATGAGTTCATTGCTGCAGCGGCAGGAGTGAAATATGTGATACTACTGGAATTTCTTTGCAATTCAGCATTAATTAATGTCCACTTGTTACCCAGAGTTAACAATAACGTGTCTAATCTTTCAGAGGCCGTTGTGGGAAATTCATTATTCTTTTCTAGCAGGCAAAAAAGTGAGATTTGCGTTTTGGCCTTTTGTTTAAAACTGTCTTTTAAGGATTTTTGAAGCGTTGGAAGAGAGTTGATGGTTGCGTCCTTGTTGTCCGACCCTGCGCCACATAATTGGGATTCCAGTCAATCTACTCGCCTTGTCGCTTCGTGTTTGCCAGTCGGGGCAGGGACGGACACCTCATTTCCACTGAGACCACGATAAAATTTTTGTTAGAACACCAGGTCTGTCAGCCCTTATTTCTCTTCTTCCGGCAGAGTTTTAGTTAAATGCGCCGTGTCACTCGCCTCCGCTGAGACTCTTTGCCTCCCCTCGCGTGGGATGGACTCCTGGGTCCGCAAGGTGTTTTTCCTCACCTCTCCATTGCAGTAACAACCTACTGCAAGTTTTGTTGGTTTTTGGCTCTCTGGAGGATTCGACATGCAATTTAGCAAAACTGGCCATCCAGTGCTAAAAATATGACACCAAAATCAAGTTGCTATTTGTCTATACTGCCAGACTTGCCTTAATACCATCTCTGGGTTACACCTATTTCTTCATAGGTCAAAGGGGATGGATTTACTGCTCCGAAACACCAATTTTCAGCACGCCTCGCTGCGGCTTTGGGTGCGTGGTGTGTGTGCACACCCCCTCAGCCCTGCCCGGGAGTCGGGGAATCCCAGCCTGTGGCTCTCGGTACGGTTTGGGGAGCAGCCAGCTTGGGGGTTCATGGCTTATCAACGTTGTGCAGCCCTCTGCATTTAATGGTCTCCCTAGGTCAGCAGCAGGATTAGGTAGACTTTAGGCCTTCAGGACCATACTGAACGCCTCTGGTGAGGACTGAAGGAGTAACTTACTGCCAGCAGTCAAAGGCTGCTGCGCGCTCTCCTCTTGACCCTCTAAAGCGTGGTGTAGTGAGTCCTTTCAAGGTAGATGGGGAGCTGAGAACCTCATTAACACACAGGGCTGCACACAAATTCAAATGAGAGATGCTGCCTGCTTCTCTGCGAGCCCTGTAAGGCTGTGCAGGAGTGGGATGATGTTGCACAGCAAACTTGGGAATTTCTGTGTGGCCTTGCTGCTAAAAGCTCCGTCTTGTTGCACCAGGGGATATCGCTGAACTTGTGTATGAACTCTTAATTTTTTGCTGTTCTGATGCTGCTGAATGAGCAGCTGTGGAAACCAACAATTCACTCTTAGGTGCAATTTTCTACTGGGTTTTTCAAAGGCAGGAATTTTGGTGATCTGTGCAGGGATCTATGTGGGGACTAGACCCTCCTCTCCAAGGAGTGGGAGATGTGGGATGTGGAAACCAACCTTCTCAGTATGTCCTGGATTCCCCTGCCCAGATGGGGTGTGTGGGCTCTGAGCACGGTGTCAGGCACAGCCTGGGCAGCGAGAATTGTCCCGGTGGCTCCGACCTCCCTCCAAAGGGCCCAGCTGAAATATTGCTGCCAGCTGGAACCTGCTGGCACAAGTATTGCAGGGGGTTGAACTGGTTTCGTGTAATATGCCCCTTCTGTCCTAAAAAAACCCTAGCTAAACTGTTTCCCATCACTGGAGAAAGGGTGTGATTTAGTAGGAGGGCGCTAAGGGAGTTTATGGGCTTCACCATCTCCCTGTCCTGCCGGCACCATGCTGTCCTCCCTTAGCACCTCTGTGGCTCCTTGGACCCATTTTAAAGAACAGGGGAGGGCCATGCTGAGACCATGAACGATGCCAGCGTTAGGGCAGATTGTAGGAGCTGGGGGACTTGTGGTGGAGTTCAAAGCTGTCCCTGGCTGGAGTCTGCTGTCTGCTCCTGCCTGAACCTCATAATTTTGCAGGGACAAAGGGACATCTTTTGGACTCCCCTGGATCGGGCAATGGAGAGAATCGGCTGCCTCCCAGCCTGCGTGAAGGCAGGGTGAGTTGCTTGTCTGCTGCACGGTGCTTCGTGTCACAGCTCACACTCTGCGTGCTTGGAACGGCATTCCTAAGGGCTCCTGCCATGGCCAGGTCAGAAATGACCTGTGTCCAAGGACAGCCAGGGGATGGCCAGCAAGCTGGAGATGGGACAGCCTCGTGTCATAGAGACCATGCTGGAGGGGACCTGCTTCTCAACCCTGTCCCCTTGGCCAGCCCTGATGCTTCGCTGCGTGCGTCACGTGCATCGTAGCTTGAGCAGCAGCTTTGCTGTCTGGGAAAGATGCAGCTGGGGAATACCCCATTCCAACAAGAGCCATCTTTTTGCTGCTTTTCAGCTTTCCAGCCCTGCTTTGCTCCAGGTTGGAGCTTGCCTAGTGCTTGTGCAAAGCCAAGGTCTGGGGAAGTCGCAGGTTGGGAGCGTGGAGGCACTTTGAGCGTTTTTGCGCCGGGGATGTCCAGGGCATCCCCCCGCTCTGCCCTGGGAGAGCAAATGGGGCAAACTGCTCCCTTCATACCTCTGCACCGTCATGTCAGAAAGACAATTGGAAGTGACAGTCATTGCCATTTCCCACCCTTGCCCACCAGGGCTTGGCAGGGGGACGGCACTCGTTGTCGGAGCCAAGCCTGCCATCTCCTGACCCAGCAGCTCCGGTGGGAAAACTCGGAGGGAGGGATGTTGGATCCTGCTCCAACCCCTTTCAATAACTTCCCATTAGTAAAGGTTCATGCTTTTCTTTTTGAGTCTAATTTGGAAAATGTGTAGGTTTTGGCTCAAGAAAAACGAGCAATGAAGAACACTAACTCCTGCACCCTGAGGGCAATGGTATCAAGTCTCCCTGTACCGCATCTAACTTATTGGGATTTAGGGGTGGCTAAATACAAACTCCAGGGGTAACACAAGCACTTTAGTAGTATACCATCTTGCTTATAAACATGCATCGCAGAAAACCCCCTACTTTAAACCTTCCCCTTTGCTACACCCACTGACAAATGTAGCCCTGTTTTAATACAATGATGTTTTTCCAAAGCTCCTGTTCCATCTGTCTGTGCTGAACTCATATACAGAAGTTTATACGAAGAAATGAATTGCTAAAACTCCTATTGAAGCTGGTTATCAGAGAGGCCTTTCTAATAAAGATAATATCCGTCAGCAGAGCTGGCAGGGTTTTTACTGGGGCAATTTTTCATTGAGTCCAGTGCAGGTCTTCTTTGATAAATCTTGTCAGTGCTGTCACTCTTGGTCTTAATGGCATGAATAGCCATTTTGCTCGCAAAACAGCAGAGCCATTCAGTGGCTTGTGGCTTTTGGCATCGTGCTCAAGTGTTCTCCAGCCTTGGCTGTCTTTTGCTAATCTCTCTATGGCTAATTCACTAACTTTTTTATAATGTAAGAGAGGCTCCCACAATGCACCTCTTGACCTCTGCTGTTCAGACCCTTATGATGGATGCTGCCCGCTTTTGCTGCAGGACACGATCAATGCTGCCGTTTACCTGGCTGCATTATCAGAGAAGTCTAGATGGAGTTAAAACTTTGTTCTTAGAGCAGTTGTACAGTTGGTTTTTTATCTTTCCCTTTCAAAAGCTTTTGAATCAGACTTCCTCTCTGGCTTTCACAGCCACTTTGTAGCTCTGGACCAAACTGAAGTCTTAGAGATAAACCAAGCTCTGTATTTTTTTTTGTGCATAGTCTGGGATGGCAAGTTCGTTCATAACGGGGGATGTTGCTGCTTGCTGAGCTCCCGCCAGCTAGTTGTGTATCTCCTGAGCATCGCAGTCTGTCTCATTGAGACGCCCACAGCCCGAGGCTGCGCGTCCGCAGCTGCGACGTTTGCTTGCTATCATGATGACAATGACCTTGTTTTCCCGGCTGGGCCTGAAGCTGCCGCTGTGTAACGCAGGGTGCACACCCTGCAATGGGGACAAGCAGGGAATTTGGAAACAGCTCGCCTGTGCCTGGTACCCGGGGCTAGTGCTCGTGTTCCTTCCTTGCCATGGGCTGCGCAGGGCCAGTGGATACCTGTCCCACTGGGTCAGCCTCATGGTAACAAATAGTGGGAGGTTTTTTTCTCCTATTTTTTTTTTTTCTTTTAAAGTATCTATTGCTGATCTTACAGGTCAACAAACTCCAGTGTCTGCAGCAGAGACGGTATCTTAATGAGGTGGTTAGCATCTGTGGAGACCTTTGCAGAAACAGGAAAAGGGGTAAATGCCATACGGTTTAGTGCGACCTGTGTATGAGCTTCATCTAATACTGACCTTGCAAGAAGTCCTTGTATGATGTAAACTGGCTCTTATTGCTAGCAGAGAAAATAAAGTTGAACCAGTTTATACCAGCTGAGCACCTGGTCATTATATCTAATGTTGTAAAAGCTGCTGTGGAAGAACAGGCTAAAATGGCTATTCATCTTTGATCCCTCAGCAATACGCGAGTCTCTAGTAATCTCTAAGATTAGGGTTATAGAGAGCTCAAATTTTATCTACAACCTGCTAAACCCCGTTTACAAAATGCCTCAGTTCAAAGAGGAAAGTGCTGCACGTGCAGGATTGCGCGGGTCTCCCCTCCTTCACCCTTCTTTTGGACTTTTAAGCATCTGTAGGTGGCCTTGAAGTGCCTTGAAAGTCTGACTTTGTGGTGCTGTGGGTGCTCCCAGCTGAAGGTCAGCACCTGGTATCTGCAGGGGAGGGAGCGGCTACCACCCATTCACCCAATTGCCCATCCTTGGGGAGCAGAGATGGAGCCAGACTGGGTTTGAGAAATGATGTAAAACCGAGTTAGAGGAATATACTGTCCTGCAAGACTGGGGTTAGTGTCTTCCCTGTCATCTGGCTGCTTGGTGAAAGGCACTTTGTTTTTCCAGGTGGCTTTAATTATACGTCCTCTGCAGGGGAGGGTGTAAAACACAACTGCACAAATAAACCAAATGATTGCACTAGTAGGAGGCACAGTTGCAGGCTCTTAGTTTCCAAACCAACATACGTCCCAGCCACTGTTTCTAGGTTCCCTGTGTATAAACTACATGTCTTATAAAAAGCAATTAATGAGAAGGCTTTCAAAGGCCAAAGCAGAAAGCCACTGAGGCCAGGAGCCACCTTGTCTTTGGGTGTCTGGGGCCAAGCCTGAGGTTGCTCCACAGCTTCGGTGGGGTGACAGTGGGTCTGGTCTGGGAGAAGAACATGCCTGACCACCACGAGAAAAGGAGGTTCAGACTGCAAAGCAAAACAGGGCGAGTTTAGTGGTTTGCTTGCAAAAGTCTTGTTCTTTGAGAGTCCACTCTGGTCTCATATATGATAGTGGAAAAGGATGGATATGGTAAAGGTGGTAGTGCTTCAGTGATGGATGGAAAACTGTTTTCTCTCTCTCAACTTGTAGTAGTAACGCCACGTATCTGTTCAGAAATTTCTTAGGAAACTATTCGCGTCACTCCCGCAATACTCGGTACCCTGGGTCCATCAGGGACTGCAGGAAACGTTTACTGCGTCTTGCTTGCCCTTCTCCCAACAATGCACACGCATAAAAGACAATTTGGAAATGTTTTGTGGCTTTTGATTGACAATAGAAATCTTTGCTTTGAGTTTTGGCAAAAGGTTCATCGTCCCCAGAATGTGTTTTAGTTAACTCTCATTTCATTTGCATGACTAAACAGTGGTTCTGCATCGCTTCATCACAAAAGATTTGCTGAGCTCCAAATGTGTTTCATTGCTGGAAAAAAAATCCAGCAGTAAATCGCGCTTCTATGTATGGTTAAATTGCTTTAAACTAGAAATCTCAATAGTAACAATTCCTTTTATCCCTTCAAATATAGCCTTGGGCAATATGAAATGGCGAGGCTTCAAGCCCCAGAAGATTCTGGGTGTGGATGGTGGAAACAACGAGAGATGCCTTCGTTTAAGAAATAATCCTGGTTACTGTCAGGGCAATAATGTGAAACACTGATTCACTGCTGGAACTTGCTACCACATCAAATGTGTTGTCATGAACTATTTAGCAAATCTAATTGAATGTTAATTTTGCTAGTGCAGATAAGTAGCCATTGAGCTTAGGCCAAAAAAATCAATTTATATGTCATAGTTATGGTATCCCTTAGAACTTGCTTGGGAAGATCCATGGCGCTGCTGGCTTTACGCTGTGTTTTCATGCCCTTCTGTTGGTGCTAGTTTGGCCTGGGATGTCCAAAAGCCCCGAGATCTCTGAAATCTTACATGCAGGAGGATGTAAATCTCCCTGGGCTCCAGGGTGGGGGTCATCTTGGACACTTTGTCCTTTCTGGAGCATTTACACCATTTTGGGGCGGTATGACAGAAACACCCGGTTCACCGAGGAGTGCAGGAGGGCTTGGGTTTGCTCCCTGCAGCTGGCAGGACTCGCAGCGGAGATGCCATGGATCTGCTGAGCCATGGTGGAAGCCAGCCAGGACGCAACACAGCTGGAAAGTAGCTCTGCAACGGAAACTAGGAAACAGTGTAAAGAGGTTGTTGTAGGCTAAGAAACCTAGATTTGGTCTATCGAGGTCAACATCATCTACTGGGGATTAGGGAGGATCAAGTAATTAATGAAAAGGATAATTTATACCAGTTTTTTAATCCCTGCAGAGAGAGTAGATGACACATTTCTGCTGTCGATCCTTCTATATATATTTTTTTTTTTCGTGAAGAAGTGCATGGAGGGGAAGGATGGGCCACAGGCTGCAAAAGTTGTCACTAACGCTTCCCGAGTGCTCTTCTTCTCTGGTCCAGCCACCCCTCTTCCTTGCAGGTATTTGGAATGCCAAAATCTATGTCTGTTCTGGCAGCCTCACCGCAAGGCTACGCCAGCTCCCTCCGAGTCCCCTAAAGCATGGAGCAGTGCAGCCTGTGCCTGCTCCAGCACACCACTGCCATGCCACGGGGATGACGGCGATGCTGCTGAGTCAACTGAGTGCTGGAATTAATCCTGGAGATGTCATCATGAGTGACACAAGCCTCCATTGGTGTAGTTCAATAACGTGAAAGTTGCAGAAAAAGCAGCATCCTTTGGGGGATGCCAAAACTGCGTGGTTTGGCCAAATTGTCTCCATGGCTCTCACAACCGAAGTATTTACAAGGGCACTGGTGCGTGATGGGGCTGGAGCTGTGGAAAGGGCTCAATTCGGAATAAGCTGATATCCCTGTTCCTGGTTTTTCTTGTTGGCTGTGAGTAGGAGCATGAGGACGATGTGCCTTTCTCTTAGGATATACATCCAAATGACGAAAAAAATAGTTGCGGTCAAAGATAAATCGACCATCCAAGGTTTATTTACTGCAAAATTGTTCACGTGGTCCATGAACAAGTGGATATATGACCTTGTGAAAGCTGCCTCACATCAGGTGGATGTGCAGGTCTTAGCAAACTACAGCTCCATTTGACATCCCCAGCACTAGGGTTGAATGAGCTCGGTGCAATTTTTCTGTCTCAAAGTACTCAAACTTTTCACAAAAATGGCCTTAATCAGAGGGATGGTTTTGGCTGCAGACAGGAGGAGGTTAATGATTTCTGAAACTGTCACTCTCTTTGTTTCAAAGCTCATAAAATGCTGTTTCAATACTTTCAAAATGAAACTCTTGGACTCTGTTTTGAGTTAGTTTTCTAGTGTAAAAATGTCCCTTAATCTAAAAAACTCTGTATTTCAAAATATTTAAAGTAGGCTTGAAATGAAATGTGGGAATTCTTATTTAAACGAAAAATGTCCTTTTCAGATCTACTGCAACTAAATTTTTCCTCTCTGGCCTGCTTTGTCCATCAGACTGGAAGCTCCATTATTTGTCCATCTCTACAAGAGTTGTTAGATACTCAGTGAGTGGAAACACTGATCTAAAATGGGTGCTCCTTCTGCCAGTGCCCAACCTGGACCATGAGACGGGAGAGCGCACAGCCCGGTTGGCCATAGGCCACAGTAAGAGTTTGCTGCAGGGAATTCCCCGCTGGGTTTTGGGGTACAGAGGTGCGATGTTTGGGCACACAACTGCATGGCTCTTCCTGACGTAGCAGTTTTGATGCCGAAGAAGTAGAGCCTGAGCCCTCTGATTCTTGCGGTTTCAGTATGGATATCAAAGGTTGTTTCCCACAATGTTCTCACTTTTATTGCTAAAACATGACACTCTAGATTACTCGACTGCGGCACCTGGAGCTGTTTAGCCGTGTGTGAGAGCGTGGTCCTGGGTGCACACTGCAGGGCTGTGTCTTGCCCTGCTCTGCAGGCTGTGCCCGCTGCTGCTCTCCTGGTCCCCGGGTGCAAGGGTGTCCATCCACCCTCTCCAGCCATCTGTTGTGGGCAACCTTAGTGCTAAATTAGAGGTGATGTAGTTGTGGAAATGAGTGATTTCTTGGTGCGTGTGCTCCTGCTCTGGCTGGAGGCTGGCAGTGCAGGAGCTGGGCTGCAGCCCCTGTGCCGGAGCTGCGGGGCTCAGGGGGGAGCGGGGTGCTGCCACCCATGGCTATGGGGACGTGGAGCTCAGCTGGGGCTGAAAGCCATTTAAACTGCTCCAGCCTTCAAGGAGACATGGTCAGATTCGGAGGCAGCTTTGGTTGCGCTAGCAGAGGTTTTGGTGGGCTTTCCTCCCTCCTCCCATACCCTTTTCACACAACATGGGACGTACCATCTCCCCTGCTGTGTATACATATTGCCTCTTCTGAAACTTTCGTGGAAGTTTGAATTTTGCTTTGCCTCTGACATCAGAGAAATGGTGCACTCACACCCTTTGAAATCAGTGTCTGAAATACAAAAGCAGCATATGTGATTGCACTGGGTTTGGCCTCTGCTGGGCAGCTCTTAGTCCCTCTGCTGCGGCAGCTTGCTCGGAAATAATGGTATCAGGTTAACATAACCAAAGTGGGAACGGCTCCTAAAACACTGATAGAGATAAAGCAGCATAATCAGATGCAACATGCCTGTTTTTTCCAGCACATGCGAAGAGATGTGATAGATGGTCACCCCGGCAAAGGCAGATAAGAAGTGCCTTGAGGTAAAGGGAAGAAAAAATAGGAAGCTATTTCCCGCTGCCTGTTTGTAATAGTTTGTAGAGTGCTACAAATTAAATTCTGTATTATTTTTAGCCTGCATTATTGTCAGCCTATAGCGTTTGGGAGCATTTATGATTCAGAACAGGTTTTATATGCACCCTTTTTTGTCTTTTATGTCACTTTATAGCTGTGTGACACACCGCTGAAGCCGCAGCCAGGTGTGAGGAAGCCGCCAACGGGGCTGCAGTGGGGTATGGAAAACACAATGGGATCTTTTCCTTCGGAGATGGATTTCCATTTCAAATGTTTCTCCAGCAAGACAAGCCCTTTCCTCCACTCTCCTCTTCACTTTATCCACCTTGGATTGAGCTTGAGTCCTGGGGAGCCTCACATTCCCAGCAAGACATTACGCATCATTTTGACCCGGGTCAAAAGACTTGTGTGTATATTTTGCGCCTTATACCAGAGTAGTCCCACTCCTATAGCACTAACTGCATGTGTGCAGGTACGAGGGGTGGTGGCGCGAGGTGTTTCCCCAGGAGGGAGGAAGCTTTGCTCCCTGCCTGCGGGTTGTGCTCCCCGTGAGCATCGTGGGGGCTGCTGCTGCGTGTGTAGGCTTGAGCAGAGGCAGCAAACAGAGCCCCACAAGCACTCTCCTGGGTCAGCAGTGGCTGTTCGACCCACTGCATGGCTGTCTTTCTGCCTGGCAATTCGTCCTGCCCCCCTCCCCATTTGGAGAAGGTATGAATTTTTTTGTGGGAATAACCCCAGGAGACAAACCGATCCAAGCATTGGGGATTTAAAGATGGTGAATTGGCATTATGAGCTTGTTACTGCACTTCATTGTCTAGGACCTTCTTTACAGATGAACAGGGCAGTCAGAGGCGTATTCACTTCGTTCATGTTGCGCTTTGTGTGGTAAAGTACTGACTCGGAGAGGATGGCGGTAAAGCTAATGTCCAAGTGAGAACAGCAGACCTCGAGAGCATAAAACACGAGCGGGTCAAAAGCTTTGGGAGTTGCACGCGGGCACCCAAAAGCAGAATAAAATGCAGAGCTTTTGCCAGCTGGAGTGGGAAGCGGCACCCGTTAAATATGCAAGGAGCAGTTGGGAGAAAGGCCAAATTCGGCAGTGGGCTGCCAGCGGCTGGTGCCTGGGCCCCTGTGCCACAGGGGAGTAGCCACACCATCGTCAGTGGTCCTTGGGATGAGTAGTTTCCTTGAGCCCCACATGGAAGGAAGAAATTCTTGGCTGTGAGGGTGGTGAGCCCCTGGCCCAGGTTGCCCAGAGCAGCTGTGGCTGCCCCATCCCTGGAGGGGTTCAAGGCCAGGCTGGACGGGGCTTGGAGCAACCTGGGCTGGTGGGAGGTGTCCCTGCCCAGGGCAGGGGGTGGCACTGGGTGGGCTTTAAGTTCCCTTCCAACCCAAACCATTCCATGAAGGAGGGCGATGGTACAAAGTGTCTCACCTCCAGGATGCTTTGCAGGCAGGAATCCCACCCAGCCAGGCTCCCCTGGGGCTTGGCTGTCAACTGTGTGTGAAGCTAAAGGCCCTGAAGAGACTTAAAAAGCACCACCACCATCCCCAAAACATGCATTTAAAGCTGTTTTATTTCTCTCCATTGTGTTCTCCGAGCCTACTCTCCTCTGATAGCGTGGGTATGGGAGGTAAACTTTACCTTGAGGTAACTGTAATGGTTATTGAGCTGTACAGTGAGTGTCTTTGCCCCCATTAACGGCACAATCAGCGTAACGCAGCTTAGCCACCCTGCCATTATAACTGATTGAGCAAGGCAATGATGTTTTGACTGGCAAAGGGGCCCTCTTGGGATGCAATTTAAAAGGTTATCAGTGAAAGGAGGGAGGGATGGATCCCATAAAAGTGAGGGCAGTTGGGTTGAGTTCTTTGCACCTTCCATTAGCATGGTATGGTACAACAGAATTGCTGAAACGAGTGAATAGCCTGTGCCTGCTTCACAGCTGGCTGGGGAAGGCGATATTTTTTCCTGCACATCTGGAATTCACTGATCCCCCTCCTGGCAGCTGTTTTGGCCCTTGGTCCTGCCCACCCACTTGATACTACGGGGCTTTTTTCTCTGCTGAAAGCCCTGCAACTTGGAGCAGAAAAGGGGTTATCTGGGGTAGAAACCCCACTGAATGGCTGGGGGAACTGCTCTGTGGTGGAGACCAAGACGGAGAGGCAACAAGGAGCAGGGAAGGCTCTCCTGGGCTCACCTGGGAGGGGGTGGACAAGCGGCCAGAGTCCAGGGGGAGGAGAAGGGAGAAGAGTTAGAGAAGAAGGGGCAAGAAACTGCAAGTATAGCCTCCCTCCCTGGTTTCATAGATCTGTGGCAGATTAGGATTATCCTGAAGAGCTAATGTGGAGCTGGAGCTCCAGGAAATCAATCCGCAGGAGTTTGTGCATTGATCTGTTTGGAAGCATTAACCTGAGGAATTTCTCCACCTACGCTTGTTTTCATTTGGGTGCATGTTCTCAGGGATTGATTTTCTTAAGATCTGGGCATTGAATTAGATGTTTTTCTGGATGCAGTGGTCCAACCTCAGCTTTTGTAAGGAGGCATCAGCTGGGATTTCGCCTAATTTGACTTTGTTATTGAGATTCACCGACAGTAAGCAGTAAGTCTGTGACTGCGTTTTCCTCAGCAGCCCTTGAAAAGGGCTTAACTGTGTTTTCACCCAAGTGCTGCAGAAAAAGGGGGACCAAACCCAGCTATCGCTGTGCAACAGGGTTGTGTGGCATAGCATGGGGCTGAATTCCAACCCCAACAAAACAGGGTGCCCTCTTGACAGCTAAAGAAGACAAAGACACTAAAGTGTCATCTTTCCTTAGGAAAAGCAATGTGTATAGATACATATGAAGTACATGTAAATATATAGATGTGTGTGTATGTATATTTTTCTTCCCAAATCGCTTGGTTGTCCTCTGGCCATAGAGGAATGAGAGCGGAGCCTTAAATAAAGTGAAAGCCAGGTGGCCCTAGGCTGTGCAATTCTGGTGAAAACCATTTTTTGGGAGAGAAGGAAGTCACAGAATATACCAGAGGGTCCCAGGCGAGGTTGCCCCATTACATCTGCTTGCCGATGGTGCTGCCCATCTTCCAGCTGATCTTGTTTGGGTGTAATTGTGGCTGCCCCTCACTGTGGCTCTCTGCAAGTGCCAAGTCCCTGTAATGAAAGGAATGGGTATCTGTGCCCAAATTGCTAAAACAGGCATTAATACAGTCTTGGTTCCCCCGTCTTCACCTCCCCCAGGGCTCTTTGCATGCTCCTGCCCACCGCGTGTCACTTGGCCCTGGTGGTCCCAGGACGGACTGCCCTGAATCACCGGGGGACTGCTCCAAAACCAGCTGAAAATGGAGCCACTGAGCATTTACAGAAATAAAAGCAGAGTAGCTTTGTCCTCTGTAGGCTTAGCACCTCTTTCCCTTCAACCCGTAAAGAGCTGGACAGGCAGGGGTTGAGGTGGAGTGAGATGAAGTACGATTCATTTTGGTGGTATTTTGTATGCAGGGTCTGAGCTCAGGCACACCGTGTTACCAAAAGCTGATAACAAACAGAAATGAAACACCTTTGAAATGTTAACTTATCCTGAAAAGCCTATTTCTTGAATACTTCTGAGCAACACAAAGCTTCACCCTAGACAATCTGCTCCCTTCTCTCTATTTTAATAAGCAAGAAGCATAGCATATGGCTGGAAAGGACACGACAAATATTTTCGCATTCACACAGCTCAGGAAAGAAGGGATGTTGCAAAACTTCAAGAAAACCCACTTTCAAAGTACAGGGATGAACAGAGAGAAGAGAAAGCCGTGAGTTGGGGAGGTGTCGGGCAGGAGTGTGTCTCTCCCTCTCACTTCTGTGGCCCCATCTTCTCCCTGGGGGCTGTAAGTGGCTGTGTAGGCTGTGCCCTTCCAGGGGATGTTTTATTTTTGACCTGCATTGCAAGAGAAGGCCAGAAGACCAGCTTTCTGTCATGCCGGGCTCTGTTTAACGCGATACGCATTTGCTCTCCCCAGCTGCATTTCCCCTGCGCTCCTTCTGAAGTCGGGTTCGCTGCTGAACTCCTTGTGTGGGTACACTGTGACCCATTTCAGTTCAAATGAACTAGGTTAGCTAAAGCAGTGGAAAATGTAGGTCTCTTGCTATTTTGCCTGGCTTTAAGCGAAATCCATTGGAGGCAGAAGACCAGTCCCTCGGCTGATGTAAGGCAATGTAACTCCTTTGACTTTGATGGCGACTCGCCTCTTTGTTCCAGCTGCGCATCTCGCCCGGCATCTGGCACAATCTACCCTGCGTGGTGTTTATTTTAATAGCCTGATAAAACTATTATTCTCACGGGGAGGTAACGGCTGGTAGCTGTGTGTTTAGCGAAAATCTGCACCCATACAGATTCCGTATTTGCTTCAAAGATGTAAACAGCGCATTACCCAATTAAAGGAGTGTCCTTAATAATTTATCAGGCAATTAAAGTATTCATTTGCCCTTTATCCCAGAGAGCTCCACCAATGATATATAATCTGAACCTAAGTTAAAATGCTAAAATAAATGAACAGTGATGCAATGTATCAAACATAATGAGAACATTAAGGCAATCGAGGGTGGTTTGTCAAGAATGGAGGACATAACACAGTTAGTGGAGCTAACTTAATTTCTGGAAATACCGCTGCTCTTGAGGAGTGGGGCACGGAGGGGGGATGCCTGGGGAAGGAATCTCAGTAATATGTCCCAGGGAAAACGTACCTGTTATGAAGTTAGAGATGGGAAAGATCTGTCTCCCCAGTTGTTATTAATAAGCCTCTTGAGAATGTCATGAGAAAGGGAAATGAGCAACTGAGAGAGAGGGATTATAGCAGAAGTGGCATTTCAGCTTAGCTCTGACTGCCTGTCATAGCACAGCATTGCTCCATACTCATGGAAACAAAAACGCAAAAGCAAAGGGGGGAAAAACCCCCCAACAAATGCTTTTGTTACTAATTCTGGCCTGCGTGGTTTTGTTGTTTTTTGTTTTTTTTTGTTTTTTTTTTTTAAAGAAATGACTCACAGTTTGGAGTCTAATTCACACTAGGTTGTAATTAGATTTGGACAGTTCATTTCCCTTTTGAAAATCTCAGTCGCTATTGTAAAAATGCCAGATCCTCGGTGGTACCAAATCTCCTGCCTGTGCCGTTACCTCTGCTGCTGGGAGCTGCTGCTGGTGGTATTTTGTGGTGTGAACGTGCACCCGAAGATGTGTAGGTAACGTAAAGATACAGCTGGGAAGTGCTGATCTGTGGATGAAGGAGGTATGACGGTTCCACCTTCCCATGTTTAAATAGTATGTTGAGGTGAGGGGATGATTAAGGGATGTTATTGCTGCTTTTGAAGAACTGTTCCTGAGGCATTCAATTCTAGATATGAAAAAGGATGGGGTGGAGGTGAATGGAGGTATGAAAATGATGGTTCCACAGTTCCCCTTTCCAAGATCTGAGATTCAAATATGTGATTTGCTTTAATGGGAATAACTCGAATGAGACTTGTTCTTAGACCAGAGTTTGAAATGGGCTTCGCAAATACGCGCAGCTACTTTGACTGTGGGCCTGGATGGGGCATGCTTTGAAAACAGTTTCCTGCAAGAGTGCTTTTGGTGGGGATGTCTTTGATTTTTTTATGGTGACACCCATTATCTGCCAGTTTGGGAAAGAACTGCCCTGTTCAAGGGACTATTCCATGCTTGCTAGTTTATTTGTCAGCCTTTATAGACCTGTATGATACCTATGGAAACTATGGTCATTAATGCCAGAGTCTTAGCACAGTGTCTTACATCAAAAGAAGCCAACGGACCAAAAGGCATGTTGTGGAGTCCACAGCATGCAGCAAGGACGAGGAGGACATGGGCTCTATTCCTGCCTCAGTTACCGACTTGCTCCCGAATCTTGGACGCTTTGCGCTATTATTATTTTTCCTTTGCTTATTTGGTCTCTTGTGAACTCTTTGGAGAACGAGCAGCCGCTCGCTGCAGGATTGCGTGGCGCTTAGTGCTGTTGCTATATGGCAACTCGTAACAATAGCAGGGAGGGCTATTGGATAGTGAGCTTTATATTAACTAATTTGGAGTGGATTATATGGACTAGAACAGTGTAATTGAATGCAGGGCTTATCTTTTCCCCACCGCTTGCAGTATACATTAACTCCATTTATTTATATTGCCATGCTTTCTCCTTCATGCGATGCAAAGGAGAGTCAGCCTCCTGTTACGAGCTCCCCAAAGACTTTTGGGGCTAGGATCTGCTCTTTGCTAGGTATCAGAAAGCTTCTGTAGTTGTTGCTAGTCTCTGGGAGGAGCTGCTTTCCAGAGGTACACATGGCTCTGCCATCCTAGCCTGCAGAGCAGCATCCCTGCTGCTGCACTGCGCTCCCTGCCCTCCCTGGAGTCATAGGCTGGGGGGAGCTGGACGCTCCTTAGCAATCCCCTGCCCTAGTTTAAAGAATAACCACATCTATAAGGATAAAATATTTTTGGTTTGTCAGGTCACTTCAGAATCAACTATTTCACTGGACAAAATTTCAGGGCAAAAGAATACAGGTAAATGGAAGCATGAGCCACAAAACCAATAGCAAAATACTCTTTTAATGCGATTCTTTATACAAATAACTTTTTGTTGGTTTAACTCGGCCAGCTTTTAGTTCTTTGTTGTAGGTTAAAGCCGGCATCTCCCTCTCAGCTTCAGAAAGGCTCACAGAAAAAGCAGTATGCCCGTTTCTGCCGTTTGGAGCCTGCGTGTCCTTGTCTCTCCCTCTCGCCTTCTGCACTTGGTTCCCTTCTTTTTGCAAATGAGCACTTGGAAGCCGTTCAGCCCGATGGGGGACTACAGCTGTTCTCTCCCTCCTCATCATTCTGGTCGTTTGGCTGACATTTCTACTGCGTACCTCAACTTCCCCCTTCCTGGAGTCAATCTGCTTTTCTTTGCACCCTTTTGAAGGCAGAGCAGTAAGATCTTTTGTATTGATATGAGATTTAAAAAAAATATAACCAGGCGTTTTAAGACAGTCATAACTATTTTCTCTTCACTTAAGATGCTTAGACGAGAAATGGCTTGTGCGGTTTACTGATGCTCCATTTCACTGTGGGGTTATAGGGACTGCTGAAGGTCTCTTCGCAGCCAGATACTGCCATTATTTCCTTTGTATAACTGCTATTCCTTGGCATAAAACTTAGAAGATGACCTGAACCAAAGCCAAAGATCCAATATCCCATCCTGAGAAAGTTTAGAAAAACTCAGCTCTAAATTTGCTGTGAAAATATTTGATTTTTGATGAATTTGGGGGGGGGGGCGGGGACGGGACACACAAGAATTGCTGCCTTGCAGGAAACCACAAGAATTTCAGTAGCTTACAAGAGAAGTGTTCTTTTTGATGACTGCCTGAATCCTCCCCATGTCATATAATTTATGTTAATTAAATGCTGATGGCATCTGAAGAAGCATATTGATGGAAGATGTATTTGAGATACTGTTATTAATTCATCATTCAGTAGCTAGTGCGTGAAATAATACATTCCTAGGCTCTGATTTATGACATTTCATTTTCAATATTACCAAGATGTCTCTTTCCTACAGAAGTAACCCTTTAATCTGCTGTTTCAAAAAACAAAACGCAACAACACAAACTGCGAAAAAACTCACCAAAAAAAACCCCTCATTGGAGGCAGTCTGGTTGAGCAGCTCTGGTGTAGTAATTATTTACACACTTTTAGAGCTATAGCACAGATTGATCGCAATTCTCCAGGCAAACAGACAATAAGACATTTATTTAAAAAGAGTTATAACATTCAAGTATGAAGGAGAACTTTTAAACTCAACAGCAGGTGCTTTATTGCACCCCAAGCTTACATTTCGGCAAGCGTAAGGACACGATAACCTTTCTGGAAGCTCAGCAAACCTACATTTTGTACCTAAACTACCTACACTGGTAGCGAGCTGTGGCCAGGACTCAGCATCCTCCATCCAGCCTGGTGCGAGCCGAGCCTGGCTGCAAACTTGACGGTATGACAAGGTGATGTTAGGATGCTGGTGGTGTCCGCTTGATACGGGTGGCCCAGTACTGTCCCAGCAGGCAGCTGGTGGCCTCGGGGGTCAGGGATGGTCCCTGTTCCTGCTGATCATCTCCTCCTTCCAGGGTTTCCACTAGCACCAGTACTTGGGGGTTAGGCTTGGCTGATCGTGAGCTGCCACCAGAGGCACTTCAGCAGCTGAAAACATGGGAAAGGGGCAACCTGATGAGCTGTTGGCTCATCATCTCTTCTGCGCAGTTGTGTAATTGTAAGTAGCTAAGCCAGGTGAGCCTGCAGATCTCTGACAAC
The DNA here is from genome assembly GCA_013398915.1 of Dromas ardeola. NCBI lineage: Eukaryota > Metazoa > Chordata > Aves > Charadriiformes > Dromadidae > Dromas > Dromas ardeola. The sequence continues at coordinate 605,454 of VYZM01006251.1, forward strand.
GCAGAGCACAAAAGGTCTGGATACCTGAGACCCTCAGCTAGAACTGAAATAGGAAGCAAACGCTACAAAACAGTAGAATGGGATGTTTTGGAGGGAAAAAAAAGCTAAGGAAGAGTGGTAATGATCGTCTAATACAAACCTAGAAGTTTGCCTTCACGTAATGGGGAGTGTTTCTATTGACTTCTGTGTGTTTTGGACCACGTTCCAGGTGACTAAGGTGCTTGTAATTGGTCCTGGATACTTGTAAGGAGGGGGGAAAAAAACCATGGAAGATAGTTTCTCAGCATGTTATGATACTCACTGGTGCTGGAGTTGGTTTCATAGGTTACCTGTAAAAGTCCAGTCCAGTTTTATAAACTCATTTGGGGAATCAACTGTGTCCAGAAACTTAACTTCTTCCACCATCCTGAGCTTTAGTGGAAGAAGGGAGGCAGTTGGATCTCCAAAGGTTACTGTTCTTCACTAAAGATTGGCTCTGTAACCTGCACCCACCTCTTATGCTTAGTGTCACCAAGAGGAAGGACTGACACATGCGCCCTGAGATTCCCTCAGCGGAGGGACAGGGGAGATCTAACCCCAAATCCAGGAATGCTGTGACATACAATTCCCACTGACTCTGTAGTGTCTCTAAAAGAGCCCTGCTGCCTTCATTGGAGGACGTGAAACCAGGTACTGATTTGTCTGCAAAGGTTTTGAGATGTTAAGCCAACGTTTACAGCTTTCTCCCCTCTCTAAAAGCGTCATTGCTTCAGGAGGTGGGGAAGTGTTGCTGTTGACAAGTGTTACGTTAATGCATGAGGATGTTCACGCTTTCCCCATCGCTGCATTGAGCCCCGGGGAGGAGTTGAGAAGCGATGGAGAAACCTAATGATGAGTTTCTGTGAGACAATTACAAATGTAATGGGGAATGGAATGAGGGAAGCAATGAAAATCAAGGTGAAACTTCCCGACTGACTGATGCCGAACTACCTGTGGGCACTGCTGAAGGAAGCTGTCCCATCCCCTACTCTTAGGTGAGCAGGTTTTGCCACTTTCTTCACCTAATACCATCACATGGGTGGCAAGCTGAGTTGTCCTTAGAGCTATGGGGTTAGTTTTCAGTTGGATCACTGAGCTTAAGTCAGCGGGAGATTTCTGCTCTTGCTTAAGATGGAGTAAAGCTGCAGCATTGCCAAACTGTGCCGTACAATTGAAAGTACAATGTGATAACTGGTAAGGCCGTAGGTTGGATATATGGGCATACATGACAACTATGGTCTGTCTCTGCGGTGGGGAAACGCTGGCTTTGCAGTGCTTGTAAGCAACTGGAAGAACTGAATATTAGATTTTCGCCTCCAGGGACCTTTGTATTGCACCATCAAGAGAGAAATTAAGACGTGGGAAGAGGTTTCTTTGAGCATCTGCGTGGAAAGGACCGAGGTGTTCCAGATTGCAAACGGCCACTTTCCCCTTCTGCTCCCCAAGACTAAACAACCCCAGAGTCATTATGCGTTCTCCTCATAACCATTCAGCCTGGTCAATTCTTTTATTTAAATGTAATTCCTGCCGCTTCTCAAATGGTAGCTGGAAATCTTTCCTTGTGATTCCACCAAGTTGATTAGGAAAAGCACTTTTAGCCTATTGTGTTTTGCTGAGATCGTGTTATTCAAGTTGGCATGAAAGGGGTTTGAAAAACGTGTGTGTGTGTGTATAGAGCAGGGAGAGGAGGCTGCTTACTTGAATTCCCAGTAAAGGCTGTGCTTGGGGAAGGCTCTGACTATCCCAAAGATCAAAGGTGTCTGGACATGTAACCTGCTTCTTGGCTGCTTTCTGCTAATGATGTTTCTGGCTGATCCCAGCTATTAGCAGTCGTAATACACACATAGGTCTATGTAAGAGGCGCAAAGCTGGAAATAGCCAGGAATTGCTCTTTGCCCCCCAAACCATTGGGATCTCTGGAGGATTGACTGGAAAAGGCCTTCACAGGAGACATGGCCAGGAGCCACCTGCATCTCATGCTGGTTGCACGCACGGATTCGGCCTTTCTATAGCCTGAAAACTTGTGTTTTCCCTCCTTAGTTATAGATCTTTAGTGTTAAGATAGTTTTATGACAGTAAGGCCTGAGAATGTTGCTTTCTAGAGCTGGTACTTGCCTTTTGGTTTTGGCTTCTTCCCTTTCCAGGGTTGGGGCATGGTGCAAGATCAGAAGCTGTGGGGTCTAGAGCAAAGCACAAGAACTTTTCAGCTTCTGCATCACATTCACGTCCTCTTTGGTTTTGCATTGCTGCAGTTTTATGTACATCCACTTGCCTGGGGACTTGTCATCTTATTTGTAATCTATTGTTTTAATTATTTTCTGTGAAGGTGCCCAAAGACCTTGGGGTATTGAGACACAAATACATTATTTATTCATTAATTATTCATTATCGCTAACTACTTGCTACAACACAGTTGTCTGCAGTAATGTGCCTGGATGAACCCTCTCCCATGGCTAAGAGGGTAGCTGCTTTATTTGCCAACTATTCCTTGGTCAGGGGAAAGATTGCTAAAAGAATTGGGGGAAAAAAGCTCCATTTGGCCAATAACTCTTTTCCTGATGTGAATCTCTAAGAGTTGACCTAAAAATCATCAGATGGAACATAGGGTCCCTAATCAACATCTTGGGGTCATAACCTATTGCTGATTTGCCCCAGAACTGCCAGGAGAGGGATTTTCCAGGTGGGTAAAAGGGATCTAATTGCCCTGGTTATCACTGACTCTTCCCACTTATGAAATGTCTCTCCTCCTTCCTCTGCAGCTTCTCCTAGGTCTGAAACTACTCCAGTTACCTCTGCGATTTGGTGCACAGGTAGTCATCTTCCCGGCATTTTGATTGAAATGCAGAAGTAAACACAGGAATGTTAAAAATAGAAACAACCCTGAGCTGAAATAATTTTTCCCTTCCTGGCTGACTGCCTTGTGCACCAGACTTCAGTCACATTTCAGCTGAGATTGTTGAGGCTGGAGATACCCAGTGCTAGTCTCAGTGGTGGGCTTCTCAGAATGACGCTTGGTCCCAGTTCTCCATGGGCTTTTACTCATGTCTTGTCCCTCTGTGATCTGATTTCCATGATTTCCCTGTGCTGATTGCTACAAAAGAGGGCCCCGCAGTGAACCTCCAGATGCCATCCTGCCTGATTCCCACAGCAGGAGGTGCGTGTTCTTGGCCAAAACGCAGTGACTTCAGCCTGCCTTCCTCCCTGACACCGCAGTTCATCCCTTGGTACCAGGGAGCACTTGACTGATTTAAAACTCAGACAGAGGTCTGAGTTCTGGCCCTGGTGGGGGCTGTGGTCCTCTGCCAGCCCCACCACTGCATGTGTGGGTCAAGTGGGATGACACTGGTGTCCCTGGTGGAGCTGCTGCTGGAGGACACGCTGCTTTGGAGCTGGTTAAATACAACTGTGACGAGCGACAGCTTGAAACAAGGTCCTTTGAAACCTCAGGGAACTCTTAACAGGCTACAGGAGATCTGTTTTGGTGTTTTGTTTAAAATAACTGCTAAACTTCGGATTTTTAGCTTGAGGGGAAACCTCTTAATTATTTAACTGATTGGTAATGGGTCAGAGAGGTTGAAAGACCTCAGGTGGATTGACGAGACCAGCCTTTTGGGGGATGGGAAGGCAGGCTGGAGGGGTCGGAGGTGGAGGAGAGCTGCGCGTGAGATCTCGTGACAGTGTTTTGTCCTCCCAAAAGGGGGTCTCTTCGGGGACTATTGCAGCAACCTGAATTTGTGTGGAAACAAAGCTCCCCCAGGCAGGAAAATCAGTGCAGGCTGCCAGGCACTGCTGTGACCAGCAGGTCCAGTGAGACTGTCGGGATAATTTTTTAATGTCTTGAGATCATTTCTGGGAGCTCTGAAACTGGGAGGGAAAACCTCTTTGGCCTCATAGTCTCATCGAAAATCCCCCTGGGACATTGCGGTCACCATGACTGTCTGCTCGAGAAATTTTTGCATCTGCTTGATTAGTGTGTTGGATTGCTATGGTAATCAAGGAAATGAAGTCTTTAGCGATATGAACAGATTTTCTGACGGTCCTGGAGAGGGCAGAGAGGAGGTTTGGGCAAAAAAACCTGGCCCCGGAAGGGTAAATCGAGCACCCAGCATTGCCGTCAGCTCTTTAATGGAAGACAGCTCAATCACTGGCAGGATCAATCCCTATAGATTGAGCCCATGGCTATTATCAACTTTTCCTATGTCCTTGCAGCTTGTAAATTTAACTCCACCTCTCAATAATTTCCAATGAAAGGCACAGCGGTGCTACAGAGAAAGGGAACAAAACGCTTCCCTACCACGTTGCTTTTTGAGTACGCCTCTTCTCTGTATGAAACTGAGCTTCTGCCTGTTGTCTGTGCAGGTTTGTAGCTTGAATTTGCACCTCTCTCGGCTCTCTGCTGCAGTTGAGCACCGACACAGCCGGGATGTACCTGTCTCTGCCTCTCCAGAGTTACCAAATCCACTTTGTAAACACTTCAAAGAAAATGTTCTTGGGAGAGCACAGCCCATTAGACACAGTTGTGAGTCTCTCCGGGAGAACTGCATATATTAAATGGGTAGCGTCTTGGATGTTTTGCAGGGCAATTTTCCCTCTGTTGCTCTCTCCGGTACTCCCAGTGCTCCCACCCTCTTGGGGTTGTGTGAAAGTGGGACTCGAGTGTTTTCAGTCTGTTATTGATCTACCCGGGGAGGTGTAGAAAGCAAGGTGGGGAAGTGCTGGAAAAGTGACTGTCAGTGCTCTCGCACTTGCAAAACCAGCTTTGGAGCCCTGCTGCTCGGCTGCCACCTCCACTGAGACCATGAGAAAAGGGGCATCAGCGACCACCCCAAAACTGTCAGGGCAGTGGCCGAGCGCTGCTGGACCAGCTGCTGGGAGGAGATGGCCTGGAGCTGGGGCGAGGAGCGACAGAAAAAGCCTGTTTAATGCAAGCACCAAATTTGGCTGTAGGCGCACGGCGGGTATTTTTAGCTTTCACGCTCTGCCCGACACTTAGGTGTTAATTTTATGGCACCCCAATCTGTTTGCCTACAACTGTCTGTCTCGCACAGCCCTGCTGTCCGCTCCGCGTCAAACCCAGGCACGGAGCCAAGGACTGGAGGCACTGGATATGGCAGCAACAGGAGCATCCTATGCCAGAACCACCTCCTAGGCCTGGATTAATAGAATACAACTCGAATGTTTGCTCAGTTTAACAACAAAAAAAGAAATGTCAACATGTCCTGGCAACTGAAGGCCTTAGCGTGTAATTGTGTAGAGACTAAAATTGAGCAGAAAGTGATAAACTCTGAGAGCGTCTCAGCATTTATGGGAACGAATACACCATACATTATCATCGGACATTATCGTATAAATTATCACCCTCTCTATACCTCCCAACTGTACTATAATCTTTCGTAGCACTGCTCCTCACCCCATGAGAAGCAATGAGGAACCCGGTGCTTTCACATGGCTTTTCATACAATAAAAGTGGAACATTATTCTGACAGCCGTTCTGTTTGGTGTCCGGGCGCCTGGAGCCCATCCAAAGCCGTCTACCCTGCACCTGCGAGACAAGCAGAGCTAATCTGACGCTGCATCTGCCTCTCTGTCCGATGCTCCTCATAAATAAAGAAACAGCTCAGACCGACATCTGTAGAAACTGGATTTTACAAGCCTCGCTGCCACGTAGATTTTAACCTTTGAGCAAAGGAAAGAGAGAAAAACACAGAAGCCTGAAAGGATCCTACCTTTGATGCGTGGTTGCCATAGTAAAACAAAACTTCTTCCACGCAAAGGGTGTGAAAAGGTGAAAGTTTGTACCCAAAGCAAGTAGGTTCATTATAGGAAAAAAAAAATAATTGAGGGAAGAGCCGCAGGGAAGGAAAATGCTCCTTCAGAAATTTCGTCATGGATCATGTGAGACAAAGGAGCCATTGAAAAAGGCTTTAACACGTTTCAATTATGTTGCTTTCAACAGGTCTCGCCAAAGTCTAAAACCACAAGCTTTCAGGCATAATGTGATAATGATGGAGATGGGGCTCAAAACCGCAAACGACAGAAACTGGATCTGAGACGAGGAGTTTCCTTGAGGTTGTTTTGAAAAATCAGCCTTTCTCTCCAAACCCTACCTGTCTCAATCTGCCAAGAAGATATATACGTTTATATAGGATGTGCTCACCACCAGAAGTAGCAGCAGAAAGCTGAATTGCTGATAAAGAAAGAACTTTGTAGATAGATACCTGCAGGTTGAATGTGTAAACAAACCCTCTTTGCCGTAGCGCGTTGCAGCCTGTTGCAATCTTCTAGTGAGCAAAATGATGGTACGGAAAGCTAGCAGCTTTTTGCCAGCAGGTTGTCTTCAAATGCATAATTGGTACCAAGTTGTGACACTACGAAAGCTAGCAAAAACACGTAACTGATGAACAGAAAGCAGCAGTGCCAGAGAGAAGGAGTTTTCTCCCTGGTTTTGTAGACACTATGAGGTTAATTTAGCTGACCACGTAGGGCAGACAAGTGCTGCAGCAGCTTACAGCTCTCCTACTCTCCAAGTGCCTACAGCTGCTCTCCACATTCCCCTCCTGTCCTCTCCTCATGGCTATTTTGATCCCAGGCATATTTTGCAAGCACCTGAGAAGGTTTGCAAATAGGTATTGCCCTGTCCCCAGCCAGGGCAGGGCTGTTTGTCTTCTCCACTTGACTTGGGAGCGCTGGGGTGAAGCTGCAAGGACATCGCAGGGAGAGCTTTGGGGATCCTTCTGTTAGAAAAAGCAAAACGTGGACCCATCCTCATGTCTTTTCCCTGTATGAAGGCAGTCTTTCTTCAGTCTTTCTATTTGTCACAATACGCACGTGAAGCCATCCTCCCTTGGCCTGTGACAACCGGTCTGTGAGGATCATGCACCGCTCGCGGTGATTACAAGGTCGCTTTGTCCAGCGTGGGACAGATCCTGGGGCTTTTACTCAGATTTCTCTCAGCCATTATTGCAAGCCAAAGATTTCCTTTTGATGAGCCATCTGTAATTACAGCTGAGCTAATGTTTACACCATTCCCTCAGCAACCACCTCATTTCCAGGTCCCTCCCTCTCGCCTGGCTCGAAACCCCATTTTGCCTTGGACCAGCCCAGAGGAGGCCGAGGTGAGATGCTGTGATTTGACCCCGCTCCAGCTGAAGTCAATGCAACCTTTCTCTCTCTCATCCTATTCATTTCATATGGATCAGGGTAGGGTTTTCCAGATGGGGATGATGTTTGCAGTAGTGCTATGCTATGGTAAATCAACATCAAAGCCCTCTGTGCCTATAGGAAATAAATTTGCCCCAGTGAGCTCAAGAAATAGCTGGGCTATGTTCAAAAGAAGACTCCAAATGTAAGGACCGAGACGTAAAAATAATAAGCAAGAAACTCCGCTCCACTTGCATGCAGGGAGATTCTGATCAAAAGCAACACACGTTTTAGATTATAGAATTTGTTATGAGAGCAGCATTTGGGGATTTTTAACTGGTAGAAATGAAAGGAGCTCGTCTCCCCCGCCCTGCACTTTGTCAGTCTCCAACTTCTCACCTCCTCCTTGCACAAATCAAACCTGGGCTTTTATCTGAGGACGTGAAATTCAGTAAAAATTATTTTTATAAAAGCCATCTGATCCCCGAGACAAGGGGGAGAAAACATTACAGCTGCAGTATTTAATATAATTTAAAAGCTGATTACCCTGCATGTGGAATAAGTACGTTTCATAAGGCTTTCTACTATGGATGGTATGCACCCTAATTCGTATTAACGGCTCCTAAGGAGCCATCATAGTTTATCAAGAAAGTAATATGCATTTTAAAAGCACTCGAATGGAGATTTACATGATAAACCTTAATGACTCCGGAATGCATTATTAGCTACCGTACACTCACAGAAGCAGTCCCTCACTTCTGGAAAATTAGATAATTCAAGAAGCCCATGAAAAACTTCATCTCAGGATTAAGCTGTTGTTCAGCCACTCTCTAGGATTTATTTCATGAATTAAGGGATGTTTTCCACCTCGCCTTTGTATGGCAAGTGGATATTTTGCGCGCAGGAACGTTACCGTGATCCCTTCTAAAGAAAACAACCTGTTAAGCTTTAAAGCTCATTATTTATCTTATAATGGCCTTATATCTCCGGCAATATTTCCCTGCAATTGTCCTGTCAGCCAGATGCTAAGTAAGATATCAGTATAAACCAGTCTCACGATATCTGTGAAATACAGCTGGAAGATAACAACGTTACTGAGATGATGTTTTTGGATCACGACAAAAGCCAGCCGGTAAATTGATAGCTTCCATAAAGCCAATGGAAAAATTAATACTGTGAAGAAGTGGGGCTAGCAACCGCATTTCTCCCAGCCAGATGAGATCGAAGCAACTGTGAAAATGAAAATTCAATGATTCTTAATTGCGTTGAAGATTAGGACACCCATCATACAAAGACTCACACGGAACAAGAAAAAATACATCCCGGGGAATAACTCCAAGTAAAAGGATTAACTGACCTTTCTCTGCCCTGGTTCAGATAATTTTACTCTAAATGTACTTCTTAGTGAGACTAGTCATGTCCTTAAAAATGAGTGATTCAAATTTTTTTTTTTTTTCCCCACTGAATTCTGTACTGACATTTTCATGCTGTCAGCTCTCCATTTTTTGGCTATTCTCTATTTGCAATTATTCTTATGTGGATGGCCTCGGTGCCAGGGCCTGGCTTTGTGCCGTGGCTGGTGTTGCCCGCTGGTTGGCCTCATGGCGCGGCCTGGCCATGAAAGGCTGCCGGCCCAAAAACGGGAGGCAAAATTTGAAAGTTTTACCCTCCCAGACCCATCACCTCCATCAACACACAGCCCGTGTGCCGTCACAGCGCTGCCTACAAGACTTTTTTGGTGCTTCGACTTACTTCCCCTGTGGGCTTTTGTTGTGCTTTTACGCCTTCTCGGCCACTTTGAAGGAACGCTCTCTGGGGCACAGGTTTCGAGGGGCTGCAAATATTTGCATATTCCACTGCCATCTAGAGAGAATTAACGAGAGCAGAAGAGGAGGCTTTAAGTGCACAATACTCTTTAGACACTTAGATACCAGAGGGTTTTAGCTGGAGCGAACTTGGGTAGCTAACAGCTGGCGAGGCAAACTGTTCTGAGAGATTAAAAGCCTTTTCTTATCCTGAGTGGCACAATAAGTATTTACCCATCTTCGTGGGGCGTGTGCTGCAGAAGATCATCTGTTCACCGTGGTCAGGGGAAGGACGTAATGAGGGAAAATGGGATGGAAGGGGAGAAGGATAATTTTACCGAAGTGGTCTCTGTTTACCTGTGCCTCTGCCTGACAAGACAGTGCAGAAAAGTGCGTGCAAATGTGAATTACAGCTGAGCGGGACCAAGCAGGAGCTGGCAGAAGACTGGTCCGGCTGTGCTGGAGCGATGACCAGCATCGCCCGGCAGTAGGTGTATGGCTTGCGCTACCCCAAAGTCGTTATCTGCTGGACTGCAGAGTAATTACTATGGCAAAATCACAGAGCTGGTTAGCACAGAAGCGATTAGTGCCGTGCACTGATTGCTCCTCGCCTAGGACTGAAGGCAAAGCCGGGGTGTGAGCGGTGGCCAGCCTAGTGTTGTGGGTAAAAGCCCAGCTGGCCATCGGCGGCAGTGGGATCGTCCTGTCCCGATGCCCAACAGTGGGAGAGAGGCTGGAAAAAGCTGCCTGGGGCTTTGCTTGGGATGGTTTGCTGTTTTTAAAGGGCTGCATAGCAAGGGGCTGAAGGAGCAGTCAGGTTGCTGCCTGTGAGGAAGGGGATTGTGCTGTCTTTATCCTTTCAAAGAAAAAAAAGAAGCAATTTTGGCGAGTTCTGTGTATCTTGTAGGGCAGTTGCAACTGAGTTATCACCTTTGGAGCCCCTCTGCCGGGGCTGCCTTCAGCCCACGCACAAGTTCACTGCAACGGGAGCTTTGCTGCAGGGGAAGAAGGAGCCCGCACCAATCCTCAGCTGACCTGAACTCATCACCCATTTGTAAAAAAGCTAAATGTCCATGAATGCAAGTGCAAAACTGAAAAACTGGGTTGCTTTCATTCCAGCTGCAGCTGCCATTTGGGTAAATGACCCACACGCAGCTTCATCTGGAGCTCGGGAGCGAAAAGGAGGAAGTCTGGGAAGTGCTGCACTCCTGGAGGTCTGTGCAGCCTGGCTGGGAGCAGAGCTGGCCTCCCCTTGGACAGGGTGGCCCTGAAACACCCCTGTCCTGCCTCGGTCCTTGCCCTTTCATCAGCTCATGAGAAGCAGGCAGGGTCAAAGGCCACTTTTAATTTACATCTAGTCCCTTCAAGGTATGTCTCTGATGAGGTACGTAAGAGAAAGCACGGTCATCGTCTTGGCCATACCCTTCGCCTTCCTTGCCCAGTGAGCTCCGTGGTGGTCTGGGCTTGGGGTGGAGGAAGCCTTCTCCTAGAGAGACCTTGGGAGGCAGCAGAGAGGGCAAAGAATGATCTGGGATATTTGGAGGTAGCTGGAGAGTGGTAGAGACATGCAGGGGGTGAGCGCAGATAGGGTGGATGATCTGCACCCTGGGGTGTTTTCCCTTGGCACACGGGAGAGGAAGGGGAGGGGAGTCTCCCACTGACATTGCTCTGTTGAGTAGCCGCTCAAAAAAGTGAAAAACTGAGAGTCTGGACTCATCTTCCCCGCTCTTCCCCTGAGTGTCTAGCGAATAGCTGCCTGGGATGGATTTCTAGCTGTGTTAATTGCCTCTAATTGGCTGCAGCTTTCTGGCCAGCCTCACCTCTCCCCAGGAGGTGAAGGGGGGGAACAGGGGTGACCCCATCCGAGGAGCTGCTCCTGCCGCTTGTGGCCACAGACCCCCTCCGTGTGTTTGCCCCCAGTGCTCAGCACTGAAGGCTTTGGGCACCTCAGTATCTTTGGGTACTCAAGGAAACAAAAAAAATGTTTTAGCTCCTGCTCATTTGATAGTAACTTTAGAAATATGCGTATAAAAATAATATTTTTCCACGGGGGTTTCTCATCACAGATTTCCTTCAGGTGCCTGATTCTGCTGATCTCAACTGGAGCATTATATGAGTTTCTGGGAGCTGTAAAGGGAAAATAAACCTTGAAAAGGGAGTTTAAAGAGTTCCTATAAAGACACAATGAAGTTTTCCTTCCCTCCTACTCCAAAGCTCCCCTTTGCTTTGTGTCCTTGAAAAAAGCAGCTGGTTAAGAGTTTTAGGTGTGCTTGGTATCTGTTTATGCAAAATCTAGGGCTTAGCTGTGATGAGCTGAAAGTAAATCTGGCTTTGTTGTTTCTCTTCCTCGTTTAAGTGATCACAGAAAGAGCAGCCATAGCCTTAATGCTCAAACATGCTCCTTTCGTGTTTGGTTTTTTGCTCGTATTAGTGTAAGTCAGGCTTTGAAATGAATTTTCTGCACATTTGTTTGTATGAAGTTTGGCACAAGGCAAATTCGAAACTTGGCAGGGACGTGGTGAAGGGGAAGCCATTCAGAAATCTGGAGAAACAGGTCTGGCAGCATTTCAGCCTTATTTACCTTCATCTAAAAGCTCACTTGGGAATACTGGGACTAGTCAAAAATATGCTGTGCTCCCCTCCATTCTCCTCCTTCGTTAACCTGGTAGTACTCGTTAACTGAGAAGCCTATGGGCCTTGTATTATCCTCTAACGTCCACCACAAAAATACTGTGCTAATTAAATAGGTAAAGGAATGCATCAGTGTGGGAGTGCGATTCCTGAGATGGAGTGGACATGTCTATGGGTAATGTGAATGCTTTGAGTAATAATATTTAGCGATAATAAATTAGATTTTGGAAGAGCTGTAAAAATTCATGCTTCAAGGCTTAAAGTTAATCTCTGTCAGGATAAGACCTTCGTTGGCACGGATTATCCCGCATTTACTAATTAAGGAATTTCTTGTATTTTCCTTGGAAGAGTGTTGCTGGCTGGCTTTGAAGACAGGATCGCGTCTTACTGAGGTGGCAGCTCTCACACCAGGTGCCCCGACTCGGGGGAATACAGCAAAAATGGGTGCGATTCCATGAATGTAGGAGTAGGAGAAATTAACTGGGGTTTAGCCATTGTGCTGGGATTTCGGAGACCGACTGCTAACTTTATTTTAGGTTTCCTCTCTGTTTTTGGACAACATACATAATTTTTCTGTGCCTTTGCTCATCTCCTTTAAAATAAGAAAATACCATCTCTCTTCCCACACCTTTTCCGTCGAAACACTAACCCTTTACTGAGTTCTTGCTATGGGCCGGTACAGTAAGTACGTGGCACCGTACAATCATGGAACATTGATTGAATTTGAGGATTTTCATTTTTAGCTGCGATGCTGTTGCCACTCTTGATGATAAGGATGACAGCTGCAGCTTTGCATTTCCTGAAGTTTATTCGTTTCGGCATTTGTTTTTTATGTTTCATTTTCTTGTGTTAAAAACTACTTTTCACGTATAATAGCCTGTTGGTTCGATTTTTTAATTGTGAGGATGGATAGTAAAGACAATCAGGAGTTAGCAGAAGGTGAGGTAATTTGGCAATATCACTAGAATCTCAATGAAGAAATCAGGGTTAATTTATGATAAAATGCTGCTTTCCCAACACATGTTCGGTCCTATTCACACGATTTAGCAGAAAAGATACCACGGAGCAAGACACATCTGAAATCTCAGGAGCTGGGGAGATGCTGTCAGATATAATTTGTAAATGTTTTTTCATGTCTGGAAATAAAATAAGTTATGGATGAAAAAGATGAGTTAGAGAGGAAAAGGAACTCTGTTTGAATAAGCGATGTTTCCCAGCCATGTGCATGTCAGAAATATAACGTATAAAATAACACGTAAGAAGAAATGGAAAAAAAAATACTATCCTGGGAAATGTGTGCCGGAGAATCTGAAAGGCAGATACCGCTTCAGAGGGGGAAGGCTTGTTTCTGCAGTTACTATGAAAGCTCATGAATGAAAACGTCCTTCTTCTGGATTTATGATATTACACAGTGCAATTTAACGGCAGGCAACAAGCTCTTTGAAAGAACAGCTGATGGTCCGGTTCCCGCGATGCCGCAAATACACCCCTCTCACACCCGGATTAAAAATAGCCGGGGAGAAAGAGCTAGAAAATAGTACGATTTCTAATTACCCCTCCACCTTCCACTTCCCCAAGCCAGACCACTACAGCCCTGCTTCTCTCCGCCCCAGGATATCAGTTATCGCCCAGCCAGCCTCAGATAGCTGCAAAATAATCACTCGGTACCTGCGATACGGCAACTCATTTGCAGCAGCTACTGTCCCGATCTTTCATCCCTCTCTGCTGCTCCCACCAAATCATTTAGAAATACGAATAAGGTCCTCCAAGAAAGCGAAGCAGCCCCGGAGAACCGTGTTTAGCCGCTGGGGTCTGTGCAAAATTCCCTGTACAAGACGCGACGCTGGCTCATTGCTCAGCACGCTGGTGGGCTGCACCCGGTCAACGTGTTTGACTCTGCGGGGTGCCCTGCGAGAGGAAAGGTGGCCAGAGCTTTCCATTTTCATGGAGCTGGCACGGTTTTGCTTGCTGCACATCGCTATTTCGGTGGAGTGAACGGCAGGATAATGCCAATGGTATGACAAAAATTGGCCAGCTAATTGCTGCCTTGCCCCTCCGAGACATCGCAAATACACATATCGAGGTGCAGAACTTACACAGCGAATGTGCACACGCTTGGGGTTTCATTTCTTCTGTGGGAGGTATACTCAGAGCTGTCAGACTGCAGTTGGTTTGCAGTCATAGAATCACAGAATGGTTTGGGTTGGAAGGAACATTAAAGACCATCCAGTGCCACCCCCTGCCCTGGGCAGGGACACCTCCCCCCAGCCCAGGTTGCTCCAAGCCCCGTCCAACCTGGCCTTGAACCTCTCCAGGGATGGGGCAGCCACAGCTTCTCTGGGCAACCTGGGCCAGGGGCTCACCACCCTCACAGCAAAGAATTTCTTCCTCAGATCTCATCTAAATCTCCCCTCTTCCAGTTTGAAGCCATTACCCCTTGTCCTATCATTACAGTCCCTAATGAGGAGTCCCTCCCCAGCTTTCCTGTAGGCCACCTTTAGGTACTGGAAAGCTGCTATAAGGTCTCCCCGGAGCCTTCTCTTGAAAGGCTGAACAACCCCAACTCTCTCAATCCATCCTCACAGCAGAGGGGCTCCAGCTCTTTGACCATCTTTGTTGCCCTCCTCTAGACTCATCCCAACAGCTCCGTGTCCTTCTGCTGTTGGTGCCCCAGCGCTGGAGGCAGCACTGCAGGGGGGTCTCCCCCATGCGGAGCAGAGGGGCAGAATCCCCCCCCTCGCCCTGCTGCCCACGCTCCTGGGGATGCAGCCCAGGCTGTGTGCACCACCAGTCCTGCTCGGGGTGGGGGGGACACAAAACAGAGTGAAAATTGCCTGGGTGAGGCTCTGGCTGCCGCGGGGACCGCAGTCCTGCCGAAACCCAGCCTGGGGACTGCCGGAGGTCACCACGTGGTGTGAGCTCTGCTGAGCTCATGTTCCCAGCAGGTTCCCCTCCATGCAGGACCCTCCTCGGTGCCTCTCCCATGTACCGCTCCAAAGCCCACTGGCGCATCCATGGGGTGGGAGAAGTGGGGTGCTGCCTCTCCTCCCACGGCTTGGGCAATCCCCACCGCGCCATCCAACACCTTTTCCAAGTGTTGCATTCATGTGCGACGACTAAATGCATTTAATTGATCTTTATGGCTATGTGTTTGTCTTCCACCTGGCACAATCTGAGGCTTTAATTGGCTACCGTGTCACACACATCAATAATAAATATGCCAATTAGATAAAATTATGCTTATTAGTTCGGTAACTACTTTGTGTTATGTATCATGCATGAGGGTACACAAACATTGCTGTACGCTACCTATTTGGTGTCATGAACAAAATACACACGCGTTCGGATCTCACGTCGGGGACTTGCTCCTGCTTGAGGCAGCCAACAATGCGAGTGCTTCATCCCAAAAAATAGAGACTTTCGATATTAGGTGCCACTGTTACAAAACAGGTTTATGTGACTGTTTGCTACCTTGAAATCCCTTAACGTGAAATCCCTTGCCCACATCCCGCCTGCTTTCTGACCCATAGGAAAGGCACCATGACTGCTCCTTGTTCTAGAGGGACAGGCTGAAAATGAGAGCGCAGTGCCCCTGTTCCCTGGGCTCTGTTCCCCAGGGAAGTCTGAAGGCACTCTTGATGCCAAGCTCCTTTGAAAATCTAGCCCTTAATTTTGGCAACCCTTTGGAGAGAAAGTGTTGTTATTGTTGGTGTTTCCAGCTTTTAGCAGGTCCCAAGTTTGTGACACCCTATTTCTGTCTCCCACCAGCCAAAACAAGGTAGCGCACAGCCACCTCGTAATGAACAGAAGAAAAGCGGGTGGCTTTGTCGTACCTCTGATGAAATACTTGTATTCGATTTCGTATCAACTTTGAGACAAGAATCAGGCTGGTTTTTGTCCAGAACAGTTTGCTCATCGTTAGTTGACAAACAGGACTTTATACTTGGTCTCTGGCTACCATTGGCACCGTGCTCTATAATCCCTTCTGTTGGGTTATCAAACTGCATTATAAAAATAGACGAGGTTTCTTTCCCTTCCTTCACTGAGGGATACTTTTCATCTTCTAATCCCTTTACGGTAAGGTGATTTGACACCTAATGTAGTTTTCAAGGCAGAATATATTATGAAGGCAAAATTTAGCATTAACATTTATTGTTGCCTTTATAAACTCCTAACACATCTTGGCACACTTGGCTTTTTTATATCTCTGACATACGCACCAGAGATGAAAGTTATCTGTCTAAAGAAACGCAAAAATCATTAAGGATGCTGTCACAGGTGACTATGATATTTATTCATGCACATCTGGGGGACTTCTCAGGCTTATGGTGTGGTTCAATAGAAATTACAGGGTTGGGGTTTTTTTTAGCATTAACAGTTGTTAAATGTGTCAAAGCTAGTGAAGTCAGAGGAGCTTTACAAAGACAAATGTATGAGCAGCATGACAGCTGGTGAAACTCACTGATGAATCCTAGTAAGATTGATTGGAAAGAATCACCTCAGCTTCGCGTGTGTTGGTGGATTTTAAATTAATTATATTTTAACTGCTTGGGAGACAGACCCGAGAATAAATTGGTGGAGCCCAATGTAAGTGGCTGTTCAATAAAGGAGAGAGGAATAGAAAAGTAATCAACATTTTAGCTGTGTACAGAATGAAAAAGAAATCAAACACTGAAAATATTATTACAGTTCCATTAACATAAATCAATTGCATGCTCTATCCTCAGAATCTTTTTTCATTTCTGGTCATCCTATCTCATAAAGTCTTTAATGGATATAAAAAGAGTGCAGAGATTGACGGTGAAAATGATTAGAGACGTGTAGTGATTTTTCTAAGAGGGAAGGCAACGATCTGGGACCACTTAGGAAAAAAGCTTTGGCTCCAATAAGAGACTTGGACACCTCAGCAGGACCAAGGCAGGTGGAAAACGTGGTCCCTTGACCACCTCACTCACCACCTCCCTAGCCCTCGGGGTCCCTAAGCTCCGTAAGCATGGTGGTTTTTAATTCGAGGCCCTGAGCTGCATCTGTGCCAGCGTTTGCTCCTGCTGTGGGTCACGGAAAGGCCCCGTGGCACCGAGGGTCACGACAAGCAGGAACAGCTTATGCCAACTTATGGGACAGGCATGTCCCAGGGAGCCCAGCCTGGGGCTCTGCCCGAGACCTGTGGTTACAGAAACAGTTGAAACGGCCCAAAACACTATTTGAAAAGGCCCAGTTCTCTGAAGAACCAATCAAAGGTCTCGTTTTCAAGAGCTGGCTCTGTCTCATATCCTTTGGTGGAGGTGGGATTTCAAGCCTTTCCCATCTGCGCTTTGTCCAGGTCCCTTGGTCTGGGCAGTGTCCCGCGCGGCACCGCTGACTCTAAGGATTGTAACTCCCTGTCCCCTCCAGAGCCGATTGGTAAAATGAAGCTGTTGGGAGTCCTTTATCATGCTAAAATATTTGCCACAAGATACGCACCAATTGCTAAATAGGATTTAAAAAA
>VYZM01006251.1:631204-716684 GCA_013398915.1 Dromas ardeola
AAAATGCTTTTTTTTTTTTTCTTTCCTTTTTTTTTTTTTTACAATAGGTTATAACCTAAGGAGTTCCTCACCCGGAAAATCCCTCCTGCCCCCCCACCCTGGCTCTGTTTTCCCCTTTTCAAATGACATCGGTAGCACTCCAGACACATTTTACACATCAATAGCATGTTTCCCTCATGTTACAGGCTCCATAGCCTTTCTCTTCCCCTTTTATTTCAGGGCAGCCTCCCCTCTCCCTTCTCCCAGCTCCGAAACAGCTCGCCTGGCTGGGTGGAAAAGGAGTAAAGTGTTTTCTGCGTGACCTCTACATATTTTACTCCGTGGGAAGAACAACGTGGAACGCACACTCAGCAGGCGGCGAGATTGGCGCCTCGAGGCATTTCTGCCACAAAAATGCAGGACTATCAACAGTATTTCCACCACCACCACCACCCCCCCCCGTCCCATCACCCCCTCCCCACCACTGCCGCCTGCACCTGGGTGCTGGGGGAGCCCAGGGAGCCAAGCACAAACAACGGGCACCGAGCAGCAACAGCTCCCTTTGTTTCCCATGCAAATCCTACCTCCAAGAGTTGTCACATCTTCCTCCGAGGCGAAGCCTAATTATTAATAAACAGAGATCCAGCGGAATCCTCCAAACTGCCACCAGTTGTTAAGCACTGTCATCCTTCCCTCCTGGCGCTTAAACCTTTTTGGACCATTAATGTCACAACCCCTGCTAACTCATAGCTTAGTACTCCCTGCTCAAAATGTCTGAGAGAGTTTGGGAGGACAATAGGAATGACAGGCACACTAGACAGCCATGCTTGAAATTAGTTATCTCAAGCTGACTTAAGGCTGTTTCGTCGTGCTTTCAAGGCATGCACTCGGTAGGGTTTATTAACCTCGGCTAGACGTGCCGTTCCTGCTTTTATTCAGTGCTGTAATAGGATGGCTGCTAGAAATGCAGCGATAGGTCTAACCCCATTCATCCCTCCGTAGCTTTTAAACCTCCCCGGGAGAAGAAACAGCTTCAGTCATCCTTAAACTTACTGAGGCTACTGTTTCTGCAGAGCAGGGTGTCACACATTGTTTGGAAACTAAGGAGAAAAATCACTCCCGGGAATGGAAGGTGCCGTGGCTCTCACCGCTGATGTGAACGGCAAAATGAAGGCGGCGGCATCCGCCCCCACCGCAAGCCGAGGCTGTCGCGGGAGTTAGTGAAAGTAGCGATGGGAAGCGGAAAGTTCATAAAACTCTACGAGGCAGATATGGCACCAAGCGCATGAGGGGGGAGGGACGGACCGGCCCGTGGTTTGTATTTACAGAGTCCATGCTGGACCCTGAGCTTCCCAAAGGGCAAAATGCAGTTTGTGGATCGCAGGGTCTCACGAT
Organism: Dromas ardeola; assembly: GCA_013398915.1. Taxonomy (NCBI): domain Eukaryota; kingdom Metazoa; phylum Chordata; class Aves; order Charadriiformes; family Dromadidae; genus Dromas; species Dromas ardeola. The sequence goes on from VYZM01006251.1 coordinate 632,579, forward strand.
CTAAATTTGCAAGTTGACGGCGGCCAGGATAACGATGAGCAGAAGGAACGTGGGTGACGCACAGCATTCGCAGTGCCTGCGATGTGGGGAAGAGGGGCGCTGAGAGGGTGCTATTGCAGACTGCTGTTTTCAGTAAAACCACACGCATCTTTAGATCCCAGGCCAGAAATATTAGCGCTCTGCCGAGACCTTGCAGCCTTTTTCTTCCTGGTTGTCGGTTAATAACCAGCCCAGGTCAAGATGGATCAAAGCTTGTAAAACATCTGCTGCCAGCTCAGTGTTGCTGATCTCAGTGTGGTCCCTAGTGGACAAACGTAAAAGCCACCAGCGCAGATGTGTCTCTGCCAGCAGCAATGGCACAGGGGCTGAAGGACTGGAGAGGCAACCTGGTGCCAAGGCAGGCTGGGAGAGAGCAAGGAGGGAAATGAGCACTTTTGCTGCTTGTTCAGCACCTGCCTGATTTTTTGCTGCCACCCAGTTCACAGCCCTTGGCTTAAAATGAAAATACAAATGTCTCCACGCACGGAGACATCTCAGAAATGAATGGCGTTGGGAGAGAGTAAGGAGGAAAGCAGATCAGGGTGACAACCCAGCTGTGGCTGCCTCACGCCATGGGAATGAAGGGGTTGAGAGAGCACTAATGGCAAATATGCATTAGGTTTTTAAATGATTGGGACCTGAGGGTGCTGAGGGCTGGTTAAGGCGTGAGCCTTCTCCTTTGAGCAGCTCTGGTGTGGACTTGTGTTGGTCCTTTGCACTGGTGACTGTCAGAGACTATCTGAGAGCTGTCCTTGCAGGAGCAGGGGCTGCTGGTCTGTGCTGAGCCAGCTGGTAAGTTCTGCCTTGTTCCCAGGGGGAAAATGGGCAACTTAAACGCCTCTTTTTTCCCACATCGCTTCCTGCCACCAACGCACCAGATGCCCACGCTGCCAAGGGCTTTCCCAAACAGCCTGTCAGTGCGTGCGCTTCTCCTCCTGAACGGGCCTTCATGGAAACTGTTGAATGAAAGCAAGCTTGTTGCTGGTGCAAGCCAGCCGTAGATGCTGATGGGCGCATCTGGGGCTACCATGAGCATGACATTTGTCCTCAAATCAACATTTCTTCTAACAGACCCCGTGCTTCCCCATGCTGTACTTGCTGTCACTCTTGGGCATCCTCCCTTCTCCTTTCCGCCCCCTGCTCCCTACACAGTCCCTCTGCTGGAGAGGAGGTCTCAGGGCTCCAGTTTTGTTTCTCAGTTTACAGTGGGGGTTTATTAGCACCTTAAACTTCTCCCAGAATTGGTGGGAGCAAAAGGGAGCTTTTCATTTTGTAGGCATGAATCTCAGGGTAGGACCATTACAGGCAGACTGCTAGCGCGGCCGCCAGAACAATAGCTGCTTTGTGAATAATTTAAAGAATTTTTTCACTGCCACTTACCCAGCGTTTTTCATAAGCACTACATTCACCGTAAGGCAGAAAAAATAAAAGGAGGGGGGAAAAGAAAAGCTCTCCTTGTCCAGAGCAATGTACTTCTGTCTCACTAAGGGGCTCACTGTGCAACTGATTTGTAAGTGGGATGACACAGCAGTTCAAGAGACGTTAGAGAGATTCCTGTTGGAGACACACAGGTCTAGGGGTGCTGGCTTTGTCGGTGGTCTTTTGAGGGAATTCAATACTAAACTGGACACATCAGTGTTCAATGACAGGTTAAAGCAGCTGATCGTTGCCACCCACGTCCACAATTCACCAGTTATTTATGCTGGATACAAGGGGGCTCAGGAAAGAAAGGATGACTATCCCAGCTCCCCCCTCCTTTCTGCAGTGAATGAATTGCCTATGGACCTCCCTGCCACAGTGACCCCAAAGGCTGCAGTCCTTTGCAGTAGGTTAAAGTCACTCAGACTTGGTGGTCAACAGGAGATAACCATGTGTGAGAGCCGAGTAATTGAATGGAATTTACACTGGGTGGTAATTGAAAGGGGGGTAAACTGTTCAAGGTGTAAGGTGTAGGCCAACGGAGGATGATCAGGAAGTTCTAGGGGCTGATTAGTTCAAAATGGTTCAGTCTTAGGGAGATATTCTGAGATACTCCCCCTTTCCTCAGGCTTTTTCTAACCACTGAGCAGCAACAGCAGCTGCCATCAGCAATGGGACTCATGCGTCTTCCCTATCCTTGCCACGGCTCTACTGCTCTTGCATTTTATCGACGCGCCAATCTGCTCCTTGCTGGAAACAAGATATAAAAAGCGAGGGAGCACTGAACTGATCAGGCATGGCAATCTTCTGTCTTCCTGGACTGTATGAATGTTGCAAAGCAGGATTGCCCTGGGAAACAGAGGGCTCCCAAGTGCTTTCACTTTGGCCTCCATCAGCACGATCCCATTGACTTCCGCAGGAGCTGAGATTGCTGCTCCGCTCTGCAGCAGTAGACCCTCTTTGAGAAAACTCATTGCTTGCAAAGGAGTTGCGACTATTTAAAACGTCTCTGTTTCTGACGGCTATTTGCTTAGGAAACAGCCAAGGAGGATGAAAGAGAGGAGGAATTCAGAAGATTTGTAGTTTGCATGCTGACTCTAAGTCAACCAATATAATGAATGGGGCAACTAATGCATAATTTCATTATGAGTCATCCTAATTATAACGAGAATTTGATGGATACGTAACTAGAAAGTGTAACTGTCTGTTAGAAATACACATTTCTAATTGCACAGGGAAGTACACAATGTAATTAAAGCTGCAGGTTACACATACAATAACCTTTTCTTCCCCTGTGGAGGCAATTTCTTTAGGAACAGTATGAATTTGTTTTGAAGTTGCGTACCTATCAGACAGCATTCTTCCTACCCACTGGCTGAGTCTTTTTCAAACAGCAGCAAGGAGTCTCACTAATCCATAGATACTTGGTGTGAATTGGGTATTAAAGGAATCGCAGGAATGATCCGTTGATGGTTCTTCCATGTTGGGTCCCTCTGCAGAGTGTCAGCGGTCAATGCAGTGTTGGCCTGGCAGAGCTACAGATGTGACGTGCATGGCAGTTAACGGGTTGTATTAAGTATGTATAATTACAGTGTTAAATGAAAATTAGTCTTAACAAGGAGAAGCATCCTTCAAAAGTGGTCCGGTTCTGCCATACGCATCTAGATACTCTTGGGCTTTGTGGAGCCTGAACTCAGAACTGAGTTTTGCAGATGATGACTATTCCCTAAAAAGGGGGAGTCCGGCATGGGGGAAGAGAAATTCCTAATGGTGATCTTGGCTACGTGCATTAATCCCATCTCTGTCTTTTAAATGCAAGAGTTATAAAGCCGGTTGATATCAGTCCCTACACTTACAGCTCTGGCTGGTCTCCCTTCTTTTTCCTGCGGTAAAACAGGCAGCACCTGCGTCTTCTACAACTTCTTTTTTTTTTTTTTATAGGAGAGCAATAGCTGATGTGCTGCCGCAGGAAAACACTCAGCCAGGCTGTTCTGGGTGACTGGTCAGAAACTATTATCTTTAGCATAAAGACAGAAATCCCGCGTTTACTGATGGTGAAACACAAACCCGTGTTGGGCCATAGTCTTGCAGTCTCTCTCGTGCTGAGAATCACAGGGCAACCAAGTGTCCTGGAAATCTGTTGGTTTAACTGAGTTATATTATACCGACTAGCTAACGGCTTCCCCATGCTGCTTGATTGTCCCCCTTTATATGCCGACTCTGTCTTTTTCTTGTATAGCTCTTTTTGAGCCACTTGCCTAGGAGAAAATAACTACATCTGGAGTAGTGTTAAATGACCCAGAAGTTGCTGCTTTTCAGGCTGACGGTATTTGATGCAAATAGATGGCTTCTCGCTGTGAAAATCTCCTTGGTTGACAATCCATTGGGTACTTTTGACGATAGCTGACTGAGGAGTTAAAACACAGGCTCCTCTTTGCATATTCACACTATCATTCTTACAGAACTGCCGGTATTAAATTCTCCCTGTGCAGTTTCAGCGGAGGCCTTTCCACTCCCCATTTGTTCAACAGCTGCTGGTGCGCTTTGCTCCTTCTCTTTGCCTTCAGCTCTTGCCATCTGCCATCATTAAGTTGCCCAGGTGTCGGAAATCTTCTTGCACTTCTCTTGTAAACATTATTCTGCCTTCTTCTTCACTAACCCAACCTCCATTTATATAGAGGCTGATAGATCAGGCTAGCTGTTCTCAAAACATCTGCTACATTTCATACTCTATGGGGGCGGATGGGGAACGGAGTATGTATACTTGCTGGCAAAAATAAAGAGTGGTTAACTCTTCCTTCACTTTCCATCTCCAAGAGCTTACTGTTTCCTTGCACTTCTAGATGTGCCAGTTAATTAACACTTGCCAGTTGGGATGTTACCTAGAGCAAATATATCATGAACCACAGCTAATTTCCCGAAATGTCAAAGCTTCCACATACTGCAACAATGTCGAGTCCTCGGTGGTACTGAGGAGCAGCAGAGATGGGATGTACCTAAGACAGTTATCAGCAAAGACATCAGAATAAACATTTTTTCCTCTTTATAATGCTTCTGCTGGTGCAAACAGGGGCCACTCCACTGACTTTGGTATGTTTTCTGCTCAGATGCAGGTCAGGCAGCCTTTTATGATTACCTGGAGGGGAAATCCAGACACAAAGAGCATCTTTCACAATGATGGGTAGTGTAAACTATTGAATTCTTTTGGCGGAGATGATGAAATTAAATGATTTCTGGTGTGCCCAATCCTCCTCAGTAAATCACTGAAGATTGTCTGTGAGTTTGAACAGCAACAGAACAGAATCCAGCGAACCCGGCTGCTTACACAATGCTGCTCACTGGGCCCAGCGAATGTTTTGCGGCTTAAAGGCCAGTAAAATATGTATCTGAGGATACACACTCAGCTGCTGGGGCCAGTCTCCAGCCCCAGCGTTGAGTAATTCCAACAGGATTTCACGCCTCAGCGACTCTGCTCTCCTCAGTTTGGGTCTCAGCACCGGCGCTTTCAAAGCCTGATTTTGCACGCAACTGTTGGGCAAAGATGGTTTCCTGCTCTGAAGAGTTCTGCTGAGCAGCAATTGCTGCCTGCTGCTTTCCCATTTGTTAAGCAATGGATTACTGTTCAAACATTTGCAGCCCGTGTTGGCCTAAGCTCTGTGTGCAGTTCTCCAAATTTACTCCTCGCCTGGAATGCCGTGATCAGAGGTTGTCTCTTGCTTGTTCAATAACTTCCTGAAGCACTGCTCCAATCGACGCCGCGGTGATTTCCTCGCTTTGTGACAGATAACGCATTGTGCTACTCACCTTTCACAGAAAAAACAAATGGGCCACGTAAACGCTCTCTGATTTTTACATATAGGTGTTTCTCCATCAACTCTCCATGGCTTCTTCTATCCACACTTTCCTATTCCTATGTTAATCTTACTTCTCCAGCAACTTTAGCAAGATATTGCTAGATAATTCTCTCCTCGGCTTTTTTCCACCCCCCTGCAAATCATTTGCTATGCAGCGTTCGCCTTTCCTCAGGATTCAAGTATCTCCTTTAATCTGTTCTTCCTTTCATTCTTTACTCAGCTGCTGCTTTGCTTTGGTGGAATAGTCACTTCTCTGATGAAGCTCGTGCTTCTATTTCTGTTCTCTCTCTTTTTGAAAGGTCTTTTGCATCAGTGAGATGCCTGTTTGGGTTTCTTTGATGAGTCGGTGCTGCACGCTACGCTCTGCACTCCAGGTGTGAGAGATCAGGTTGTGGAGAGAGCATGCAAAGGGGGAGGGAAGGGGACTCCGCCGAGCTGGGGGGAGTTTTTGATGGAGCAAGGACAGAAGCAGGCAGGTAAACAGCCTGGGAGCTGGGATCTGTGCTGCGGAGAGGCCGTTTTGTAGCGCTGTGCCTCAGTTTCCCCAAATTTAAGCCAAGAATGATCCTCCCCCTTTGTGAAGAGCTTTGTGAGCTTTGCCCGAGAACTGAAAGAAGACAACTGAAATTCGGTCTTGTTAAGCTTGTGTTATTGCTGTCGTGCTGATAAACTTTAAATTCAGAATGGCAAGAGCTTAAAAATGCCTAAGGAGCCTCCGTATTGTGCAGTGTGTTTTACGCTGTATGTTGCTGGTCACATAGGTCTGCTCCTGAACGCTCAGCCTCCCCTGCAGCCTCCTCACAGCCATCTCGCAGCCATTTCACTTTGCTTCTTTGGACTCAAGGGCACCCAGAAGGCTGTTTTTCCTACGAGTCCCAGATGCCAGAACCTCAAGGTCTCAGCAGAGCTGTCACAACTCTACTTCGGCCATTTTCCCCTGTCTTAATGTCCCTTGTCTTGTTGTCCCTGGCTCTTGTGTCCATGATTACCACGGACGCTCATGCGGGATGCTGCAGGTGGTGCAGCCCTGCACGGAGGGTGAAGAAGGGTTTGGGTGGCAGCTTCACAGCCGCCCAGGAGCAGGAGGGACATTGCCTGGGCTGATTTCAAAGCCCAACCTGCTTGGAGAAAACATGTGCTGGCAGGGACAGGAGAAACCTTTCACAAGGTGCCGCTTTTTAATTTTATTGACCTCTAGTCTGCAGCAGGTACTCAGAGGGGTTTAACCCGCACCGGGGCACGCTGTCGCAGGGTGTGTGGCTGCTGCCGAAACTAGGGCAGAGGATTTATACTTGTGAATATCAAAAATGCACCAAGGTTCAAAATCTTTCCGCAGTTTTCCTGTGTAAATCTGGAGTGACCGGAGGGATTTGACTGTATTTACTGCAGCAGAGTTGTTTGGGATTTATACCTTTGAGGGCAACGCTTGGTCTTCAACACACATCTCTGAAGATACACAGGTTTCGTACAAAGTTATCTCCTCCCTGTGAAAAACTTACAGCCCCTGTGCAAAGCTGCCATCTCTTCCCCACCATCACAAGGGCTGAGGACACAGGACGTGCTTATGGATAAATGACTTGGGGGGAAAAAAGCGGTATTTGGAAACCAAGCAGATGCTTTCCAAGAGGAAGAAAGCAGAATGATAAAGCTTTGCCTTTAACACAGGCTACAGGGATACTCCTTTGGCATAAACACACATTTTTTTATTGATAAAAGGAATCTCCGTTCTCCATCCTCTCTGATACGTTTTTCAGTCTTGCATATGCAATAATATTAATGTATCATCAAAGGCTGAAGAGGACTCCAGAGGAATTTAGCCAGTGACTTATCTCTGTTTTTAATTACCTAATGCTATTTGTTTACGCCTGTTTGAAATGATTTTATACTCACTACGCCTATTGAAGTAATGTTTCATTATTTCTCCCCTTTAGGTAACTTTAAAAACAGACAAAAAAAAGAAAAAGGAACAACCTGTCCATAAATACACCTGTAATCTGACCTTTTCCCTGCTCTGAGAAGTTTTAAGTAGATTCTCTATAATTTTGTGTCTGTACTTGCTCTATTTTGGGACTCTTAGAAATAACCTTGACTCTAAACTGTGGACTCTAAGAGGCACAGAGGAGTGACTGCAGCCTGTGGAGTTCATCCCTACTGGGATGGGGGGCTGTATCCTTAGCAAAAAAGCACTGCGTGAGGATTTGTCCAAGAGTACACACATCCTACCCTTATCTTGCAGGGGCTCCCAGCTGGAGCTTCAGACCACGTGTTTTAATGGCGAGGGAATACAACAAACCTGAAAAAACAGCCCCAGAAACTCTTGACTTTGGCAATGAATCTCCCAGCTCCAGCGTGAGCAGCTGGATGTTGCGGGATCAGGCTCTGGGGGGGCATTTTGGCCGCAGCTGCCTGTGCTTAAAGATAGAAGCATCCTGATGTGCCTCCCGTACGCACAAACACACACGCACAGGCGCACGCCGCATCTCTAACTCTCATCTCACTCCTCCGATCCACTCTCCTCCCACCCGCAGCCACCGCAAGAAGGATGTCTTGTCTTAGTTTTCGTGCTTATATTTCATATACCTCAACTAGTAAAAAAAAAACCCAGTCCCTGGAAACGCAAAACCCCTTGGCGAGAAGCGTCTGGTAGCGCAGGAACAAACATCCCCAGGGTCCCGTTTACCTCACACAGTATGTCTACTTCCCTTTTCTCCCCAAAATGGCTATTATTTTTGCGCAGAGGACTAAAGCGACTCTCTCCCTTCTTTGCCCGCTGGCTGCAGTCTGGCCCTCCTGGACGGTGCGCGGGTGGCTCATTAACCCCCGCCAGGCCGGTGGGGTTGAGCCAGGCTCAGCCTCCGGCAGCAAACGAACGTAATCCCTCAGCAAAGGAGCGGCCGCTCCTTGGAGCGCCTGCCCGGCTCCCCGGGCACGTCGCCGTGTGGGCAGAGCGGAGGTAAATAACCGCCATAGAATAACAGGCCCTCGGCCGGCTCACTAACGCTAACAGCAGCGAGTCCACCAAACGAGCAAAGCACGGAATCAGAGAATTCCCTGGGTTGGAAGGGGCCTTTCAGATCATCGAGTCCAACCATCAACCTGACTCTGACAAATCCACCACTAACCCATGTCCCTCAGCACCACGTCTACCTGTCTTTTAAATACCTCCAGGGATGGTGACTCCACCGCTGCCCTGGGCAGCCTGTGCCAATGCTTGATAACCCTTTCAGAGAAGAAATTTTTCCTAATATCCATCCTAACCCTCCCCTGGCACAACTTGAGGCCGTTTCCTCTTGTCCCATGGCCTGTTCCTTGGGAGCAGAGCCAGACCCCCCCTGGCTACCCCCTCCTTTCAGGGAGCTGCAGAGAGCGAGAAGGTCTCCCCTCGGCCTCCTCTTCTCCAGGCTGAACACCCCCAGCTCCCTCAGCCGCTCCTCACAGGACTTGTGCTCCAGAGCCCTCCCCAGCTCCGCTGCCCTTCTCTGGACACGCTCCAGCCCCTCAGTGTCTGTCTTGTGGTGAGGGGCCCAAAACTGGACACAGCCCTCGAGGTGGGGCCTCACCAGTGCCCGGTACAGGGGGACCATCACTGCCCCAGTCCCGCTGGCCACAGTGTTGCTGACACAGGCCAGGATGCTGTTGGCCACCTTGGCCACCTGGGCACACTGCTGGCTTGTATTCAGCCGGCTGTTGACCGACACCCCCAGGTCCTTTTCTGTCCCTCTTGGCCCAATGCAAAACCTCTGCTCCAGTGAGATTTAATTGCTGGCTGGCAGGAAAGGGTCAGGAAGGCCATGTGAGCGGGGAGGTCTCTTAAGCTGTGAAGAGTGGGGGGCCCCCATCAAGCATGAAAGGTGCTATCTGGTGTTGCAGCACGGTTTGCTCTCTCCCTGCGGGTGTGCACGGGCATTGTACGGCATAGTCGATGCAGAGGAGCACTGCAAGGATGGTGGGGATGGTCCTGGAGCATGAAGCTCCCTGCAGTAGGGCTTTGCTTTCCCAGGCTTCCTGCCTGAGCTTGGCACAGCATTTCCTAGCGAAGAGAGCACTGAAATCTTCCTCTAGGAGACAGCCTCCATGCCCTGCATCAGTGATGGACATCTGCCTTGCGTACAGTCTGCAGGGTTTAAAATCTCTGTGTGAAAAGCCATTCCAAAACAGAGCATCTTTCCTGTTGGCGGGAGGCAGAGCTGTGCCCCCATGGGAGCGGGGTGGGTGCGTGCCGACACAGGGCTGGGTGCCTACGGTGCCATTGCCGCTGCTGTCCCTCTTCCCTCTACGGGAAAACTCGGGGGGAAGCCAAAGCCGGGGCTGCGTTCATAGATGAAGTCAGTAATACTGAGATACTTCAGGGTATTTGCCAAGATAGGCTTTCAAGCAAGAGGAAATCCAAATTATACCTTTCAAAGAGGTAAAGACATTGAGAACCCATTCAGGTCTCAGCTCCACCTCTGTAAATACAGAGCAGCTCCCCAGCAGCCAGCGGAGTTACTCCTATCTCTGCCGGTGGGAACGGGCAGAATTTGTCAAACCCAGACTAGCATGAAGGATCCTTGATCTGGAGCCAATTAGGAGCCCAGTGTTACTAGGCTGGTAGCAAGTGATGCCTCTCCCACGCACCGCAATGAGGAATACAGGTCTGAGTCCAAAAGTTGAAGATCTGCTTTTTCTTTCCTCTCTTTGGCAAAGAAATCAATCATGTGCCTTAATTATTTTGGACAGCTCGGTCCTTTCAGGGTTCCCTTTCAGGGACCGCTCCATTGTGTCAAGAGCTGTTGAACAAAAAGGCACTGTCTGCCCAAAGTTATTCATGTGTTTTATTTCAGTAGCCTCTTGATATTTTAGCTACTAGAACTTGGCCCATATGAAATATTTGAGACGCTGTGAAGAAATTTCATGCCACTAATTTTTAATATAGCCATTTTTAATGAAATAGAGGACCAAGATTCCACGTTTATGTATTTGGTACGATATATATGAGATATATTCTCTACTGTATAATTACTACTGTCTGCAATAATTCCTGACTCTAGATGTATAAACGCATTTTACTCATAAAAACTTAAATCCTGAAGTGGGATTTTGCTCCAGAGATCTTTTGTCCATTTAACAATAACACTCAATAATGTTTGAGTGTGATGGGAGAACCACCGAAATGCACATATAAGCCCCGTTACCGTCAAGCAATATCGTTTTATAAAGGAAGTCTTAAATTTTCCTGAAGCCCTTCTGATTTCAGTGGGTTGACAGGAATATAAATGAGAAGGAAATTTTCCCCTTTGCTGGCATCTGATTTCTGAATTGGATTAATTATGACAAGAGCTTTTTTCCCCGCATAATCACATTTGCTAAAATTTCCCTACTAGGCTCATAAAACTGTTTTGTGAAACAGAGAAAATGAAATGGGGTTTTCTTTGCCACTAAGTTCAAATTTGTCTGAACTTTCAACTGGACTCTGGTACCCTTTTAGGGTCTGTCTTTGATAATAATCATGTTTTGGTTTCGTTCCTTTCTCTTCTAAGTCCAGTCACTGACCATTCATTTTGGTTTTTATAGTAGGAGTAAGAGATTAATTGTCCACGCAAGGCTGTTTGAAACGGTCCTAGAACAGCTCGAGTGAAATGCCCTCTTTTTTCTTAATTTTCATTAACGCGTCAACTTTGTTTGTGTGTAGTATAAGCAGCTAGTAACACGTCATATTGCGGCCCTGGACAGTCTGGCTGGGAGGTCTCCCTCAGCAGCTGTTTCAGCGGCAGTGGTGCTCCTACAGCTCGGGATGGACGCTGCGCATGAGGGGGGAGGAGGGTGAGACGCAGAGCCCGGCCGAGGGCCGTGCTGAATGAAGGTGTAGTAAGGGGCAAGCTCAAGAGTGTATCATCAGCCACGAGAAAGCAAAAACTAAGCATAAAGTTGTGCCGTGACCTGTGCAAGGCACAGCACTTCTGGGACTGAAACCTCTCCTCGGGCTTCTGGCCTCCTCTGCCCCCATCTCCTCCCTCGGACAAACTGCATGTCAGGCGGGCTAATGATCTCTTTCGGGCTTACTCACGGACTAGATCTACGAAAAGCTGGTGCTGTTTATTATCTGGCAGGGCCCGGTCGCACCTGGCCATCCTAAGGGACGGTAACATCACCAAAGCAAGGTGAGGCACCAGGGGCTTGAGGGGGAAAAGTCATAAAGCTGCCCTGGCTAAGGAAAAGGAATCCTTGGTGGGTAGGATGAATGGAGGAGAGACAACAAGGGAGAGAAATGACGTTAATATGAATAACTCGCTTACATAAATTTAGCACGCAGGAGCCTATCTGGTCCTCAAATCCAGGTCCTTTTCCGTGAGTGACTGAAGGATACAGGGATGCTTAAGAATTAGATCCCCAGCCAGAAGGCTGTGAACATCTAATAGCCCATTAGCTGCACCATCCAGAAGCCTTTGGATCAAACGCAAGCAAAACACATGTAATATTCTCAGTTTTATTTTCATTTCTAATCACCTGCTTCTATGCACTCTGCAATTCTCTGGCCCAATTTAAGGAGCAGATTCCCTAATTGCTGTGGGAAAAGATACAGCTTTTTGTTTCCACAGGTCGTGTGGAAATACAGGTCTTACGTTACTTTTCTAGAACTCGGTCTGTTTGATTCCTAAACCCCCGATTCTGCACTTTGACACTGTAAAAGCCCGATTTCAAACTACTTTTGAAGTCAAGAATGTAGAAAACTCCAAACATTAAAAAAAAAAAAAGAAAGTAGAAAAAGCAGGTAATAAAGGTTAGCTGTTATTCTGCTGTGGCTTTCTTGGAGCCAATATGTAGGGAATCTGTCTCCAGACGGGGCACTGTTCCTGTCACCCCTTTGTATAGTTCTTGCTTAGTATATTTTAAGAGAAAAATGTGATCGATGTGACTAAGGGCCGGTTTGTCTGACCTCAACCTCGCCCAAAGCTCTATGAAGGGGAACGACTTCTGTTTGAAGGAGCGAATGCAATACGGCTTTACCAAAGGTATATTGCGTCAGATGAATTTGATGATTTTATTTGATAAGATAATTGATTTTCTTGACAAAAGCAGCGCAGTAGATTTAATCTCTCTGGACTTCTACAAAGTATTTGACATCGTGAAAAGATTAGTCAAACTGGAGAAAATGGGGATTAGTGGAATAGGGCAGGAAACATCTGGAGAAGTAGGGAGAGTCTATAATGTATTTGGGAAAGTTTGGGGTGCAGTGCCTGCCCCCGGAGTCCCTTTAGGGTTGGTGGGGGAGGTTGATTGTATTTATGTTTCTAATGTTCCTCGCACAAAAGGAGAAGGTTTAACATTTGTGGCTGAGATGAAATTAGAGTGGATCAGCACAATCGTGGAGGTCCAGGAAACTATTAAAAAAATGGGATGCTCTTGAGGGCTGCAGCAGGACAGACGGAAGCGTGAAGATGGATGTAATCGCACAAAAAGCAGGGCTGAGCACTGAGGGAATCATGCCACGCATTATTTCTGTGAAATGGGGCGTATCTTTTGGAAATGACAGAGGAGAAGAAAGTGAAGTTAGCTGTTCTGGGGTGCACCGAGGGACCCTGAAGAAGGAATCTGTGAACCTCTGATGCATCACACATCCAGTGTGAACACCACTGATGCAGGGCCTGATGAGACCCTACCTGGAGCGCCAGGTGGTCAGTCCTGGCACACAAGCTCAGAAAAGGTCTGTTAAAATAGGATCAGCTGCAGAGAAATGCAGCCTTTATTTGGCTTTGAGAGCTGTGATGGCTGTCTATAAATGCAGGGGGGAGGAGAGTTAACTCTGGAGAGTGAGAAGAGCTATTTAAACTCAAGAACAGCATTGGCATAAGAACAAATAGGTATAAATGGGTCATGGATAAACTTAGGCTGGAAATTCTGAGAAGGTTTTCAGCCGTCAGAAGAACGAGGCACTAAACTAGTCCTCTTAACAAAGAGGTGGAGGTAAAAACAAACTAGTTTTAAGGTACAGCTTCACTGCTAGATGAAAGGGATCTTTTGAAATGGTGGCTTGTGATTGCAGCGGATAGGGCTCAGTGACGCAGAACCCCCTCCCAGCCCTCTGTTTTTCTGCTCCAAGATCTTTACACAACGAGCCTGTGAAATCCTACCCCCTGCAAGGCAGTGGCTGAAGAGGACACTGAGAAGAGACTTTGCGCCAGTCAGGAGCATAGAAAATATCTACCGAAGGCCAGCTCTGTGAGCCCATGCGTGCATATCCCTGGTGTGCACGTTGGTGGGGGTCACCATCTTTATGGCCTCTGGATGAAGGCAGCAGCTTGCTCCGAGCTGGGGACTCCGGCCAGGCAACGTGGAGCTTGGCAGGCACAGCAGAGTGGCTGCTATCTTCTTTCTGTCCCGCAGACAAAAAAAAAAAGTCAGGCTTTCTTGCAACTGAAAGATTCATGACCTGTGACTGCAACTTTTATCTAAATCCTGAAAATAGATCTGGTCTGATCCTCAGCTCCCAGGAAACAGCAGCAGAAGGTGGAGCAGGCAGGCATCGGCTCAGCAGCCGCAGTCCTTTTCCCTTTTTCCCTTCTCAGTCTCTCTTGCTAAATGACCTCCAGCTGCCGCCGCTTCGGCCGCCTTCATCTGGGGAGCAGCACTGAACCAAGCAGCGTCCCTTCAGAGGACCGGTGGCATCCGCAAGCAAAGCGTGTGCCGCTGCGGGCAGGGCTGCGGCTCCGCTGCAGTGCTGCTCGCGGGCCAGCGCTCTCGGGAGGTGTAGTCGCAGTCTGCCGCAGAGAGTTCGTAGCTCGTTTTACCCCCAGTCTCATTGCACCAAAAACCTGCATGGATGTGGTTAGCTTGGTGCTGGCCTTCTGCTAATCGCGTGGCCGAGACTCAGGGATGCGAGTGGTGGGTCAGGGCAATGCTGATGCACGACACGTCTTGAGGTTGGCTTGGTGCTTGGACAGGGCTGGCTAGTGTCTGCTGGAAAATGCCATAGCTCTGTGGAGAGTGATGCATCCCGGCAGGTACTGGGATTAGAGCAGAATGATACAATTCTCATGGAGCACAGTGAAACGTTCTGCTTCTACTGGCATACAGTAGATGTCTCCTAAGCTCATGTAAGAAAGGCTAGCTGAGGAACAGCATGGCTGCGATGTCATGCTAGCCATCAAAGTACCTCCCGCCATGTTTTCTTAGGAGTGACTGAAGCAGCAAGGATGCCAGTCAAGGAGATGTTCTTATCTGAACAAGCTTCTTCTCAGCTCATCCTGCAACTGATCCTGCTTTCTGGGTGTGAAGGTACTTGCAAAATCGATACATTTACTATCATAATCAAGTCAGGGAGCAAAGGAGAGGCTCTGTTCCTGCAAGTGTCTGTACGTTTTCTTTTAAAAAGTTCAGGCCATGAAGAGTGTACTGGGGAGTATCCAGGTGGTACTGTCTGAAATGAAAATAAAAGTGTGTGAGTGTCCAGATTCTGTACGCTTTTGAGAAGCACCTGGTACTTCAGGAGACAAAAATGAACATTTGGGTTTGGGAAGCTTCTTTGTGTCACAGGGTTAAAGACGGGAAAACAAGCCGTGATTTGTAATCATTGCAGGGAAGACAGTTTCCCAGAGGGAAAGAGCTCAGGCCAAACCTCCCTTTTGGTGCTGTGTGACACCTACTAGAGCTTCTCCAGCAGAGACATCTTCACTGAATCACTCTTGTAGTCCTTTGTAACTGGCGCTGATATGTCTACAGCTTCTCTTTTTTTTCAGAGGAATTGAAAAGACTGTGTCAAATAAAGAGCTGTGTCTTTGACAAAAATAGCGGATAGAAGAATTAAAAAGACCCAGAGGACAGAGAATGAGTATTTAAAAGAAAGAAAGAAAAAAGACACAGGCCCATTTTTCAGTTTGACTGAGATTTGGCTCACACCTTCTTGTACTCTATGTGAATACCAGCAGCTCTTGGAGTTAGAGGCGAAAAATTCAGTTTTCTACCACCATCCCGAGTGCAGACATCTCGGGGCAGCTCCTGCTCCCCCAGGGTTATGGAAGGACGAGACTTGCCCTCCTGAAACTACCTAAGATTTTCTTCCAATGTTGAACAACTCCTGAGAAAGGAAACACTCTTCAAAAACCGCTCATTAAGGAAATGATTATGGATCTTGTGAATACCATTTGGGATTACTCTGGCAATGAAGGACTCATTGCCATCTTTTGTCACTGAGCGATATGTGTGAATGTGGACGCTGATACCTTTCCCTGGCTTACTCCCAAGGAGAATGCAGCTCAAAAGAGGGACTGGCAGTTGTAGTCTCTGTGGTTGCTGAATGTGCTGTTGACTTGGGCAAGACTTTGTTTCCTTGTGTTTCGGTTTGCTCATCTGTTACGCAAATATTTATTCTATTGCTGAAGGTGTTTGTAAACCCGGGTGGTATCGGTGGAGTGCTCTGAGATCCCTGACTCTCCAGAATCACCCAACTCCATTGGAGTGGACAGAGTGCTGCTACTCAAACCCAAGGTCATGCTGACCTTGATTGCTGGACAACACTGAGCCGCCTTTTTTTTGTTGTACTGAACTGAAACCTGAAAACAGCTCGCCCACTTTCACCATTTCAGCAGATTCCCTTTTAGTCTGAGAGCTTGCTTCAAGTCAAATGGTCAAATTGTAAAAGGTTTCCGTCCATCCGGTAGATGCCTCAGGACGAGAGGAAGCCAGCAAAGATGACACCATAGCAGACAGAAGCTGCCCGAACTCGGCTATTACAGAAGACTTTTCCCCATCACCTCATCTGAGTAATAAATAGCTGAGAAGTAATTACGCCTAATGTTTCCTGATCTCTTCCCTCTTTGCACATGGCAGGCTATTCCGTTTCTGAAACACTCGCCTCATGTCCATGGCATTTGGCCTGCAGCACCGAGGTTGGGTCCAGCCCCAGAACGTCTGAAACATTTTCTTCTAATAGATGGCTCACCATAAGCTGGAAATGCGTCACACACCAGCCAGTTATTTCCACATCATAAACTCCTAATGCTTCTTTAGACTGATGGGGTTTTGTATTTGCTGAGGCCTGGAAATACGCCAAATATTCTGCCATGCATGACGCTGCTTTTATTTTAGCCCCCATTCAGTTAATCGCTGGGTATTTCTGGTGTTTGAAAGCCCCTCCGTTTGCTCCCGAATATTCGCTTAAAGCACCGAGCCACCCCACAGCTGGAAGCACACCTTAGAGCGGGGACAGGGAACATTTGTGCTGAGCTGCGACCTCCCACCCTGGCCACGGCGTTTGCGTTGCAGGCGTTCCCAGGACTTCAGGGAATTCCTGAGGCTGGGAGCCAAAGCTGTCCTCACATCCAGGTTCCCACTCCATGTACTCCTAAACATTTTCTTTAAGCTCTGCGTGCCACCGATCATATTCCCCAAATTCTCTTCCTTTTTTTCCTCCTCCACCCACCTTCCCCACTAAAATCCCAGAAAAGCAGACTGGCTGGGAAATTCAGGTGATCAGTGTTTTCTGGGAAGGAAGGTGTTCGGGGGGTAGTGTGAAGGCTCCGGCCGTGAGTACAGATTTTCAGTGGTGGCTTGACTTCTGCTCTCAGATCTGTGGTGATCCCGTTGGGATGCAATTGACTGTCGGTCCCAAGAACCCAAAGGCAATTCCACTTCATTAATCACTTTGCTCGCTGGTTTCTAATGGTCTTATCAACGTGCTTTGCTGTCTGCAAACCGTCCCGTCTTTGAAGTTCTGTGCCTGCTTGCCTCTCCCTTTAATTTGTTCCTTTTACGGCAAGACTCTAGTAACTGCAGAATTTCCTCTTTTCCCCACTGACTCCAAGTCTGATGTGCTTTCCAGATTCTCCAGCTGCTCAACACTAGTTAAGATTGTGCCAACTTGTCAGTGATAAACTCTTCTGTATTTTTTTTTTCCTCCAAGGCTTGTGCGTACAAAGCTTCAAGAATAAAAATCTGCTTCAGTCCTGGAGCTTGGCAGACAGCATCTTGGGCTGGGAGGAAATATCTTTTGCCAGGTCAAAAACATTTGGCCATTTTTCAGTACTGAAAGTGTAAAAATAATAGTTTGTGTGATGGAGGAGTTTATGAGCTTATTTAACTAACATGAGTTTGATTTAGCACGAGAGTTTTGCAAAGGATTCATCCTCAATACAGCATTATTGCAGTGCTTTAAATCCCTCCTCTTTTAAGGTTAATGCAGTTGTGTTCCCACAAAGATGAGACCGTAAATGCACCCAGGAACCTGGGAGTTAATTATATCCACAAACCTACTTGCATATGCACATGCATGCAAATACGCACCGGCTCATGCACGCATGGATTGTTTTCTCTTTGCCCTTTCTAAAAGCTCTGACCTTGTACCAACTCTTCTCCTGTAGCTACAGGAACTGCTCCTTCCAGAGTTCTGCAGAGCTCTTCTCCACAAACAAAAGCTTTGCCTCCTCAATGCACGGCACAAAGCTCATGAATCCTGGCTTCCCGGGCTGCCAGCAGACCTCACCACACGCGGTGACTCCTTCAAATGCCAGCTCCCCTAGGGACGACATTTCAAAGGACAGCAGTAATAGTAATGCCTTTCACTTCTCATCACAGGATAGCAAAGCATTTGAGCAGCACTAGGTCCTGACCACGGGCTTGGAATAACTTTGTAGAAGAGGGGCGTGATGGCATCCTCTACCCTAGGAGCAAAAAAATGCTCAACTTGAGTGCAAACCTCACCAGAACCGCCTGTTCCGTGGTCAGCTGTAGGACCAGAGGTCTGGACACGATGAGCCACACAGGCAGGATGTCATGCAAGGAAGGAAGGAAGAAGGGAGAAGGCAGTTAGGGCGACGAGATCCTTGTTTTCCTGAACCCAGCCTGTGAATTAAACTGATTCAGCCCCAAGTGTTTTCAAGTCACAGCAAGCTGCCATAAATCAGAGCAAACATAAACGTCTGCAAGATCACCTCTGCATTATCCGCGTACCTCCCGAGACAGAATCTTACAGCCATGCCTACTTACGTGGCTGTGTAAAGGTGGACAAAACCTCACACTTTGAGATATATGGTTCCTCTAAACATTTCATGATGCCTAGAAAATAGTTTAGACAATGCAGTAAGTTTACTGTGAGTCATAATGCACAACAATTAATAACAAGAGCACAGTTGCTGCCCAAATCCCTATAAGCACAAAACAAAAGCCTCCCTGTTATAAACACAGAATCACACGATATTGCTTAATTCCACCCAAACCACTTCAGATCCCCAGTCCCACTGGGGAGCTTTATAGTTATCAAAAAGCCAATAGATGAAACCAAAAAGGCATGGCAGAACCCAGACTGTCCAAATTAAAGCCTCTGAGATTCTCTGTAAATCCATCGCAGAACATAAAAATCGCTAATTTACCTCCTGACTTCACATCCTCCTGACAACTTAGTATCCAAATGCGTTATCAGTGGCCATTCCTTTGCAGCTGGTAACAGCCAAAACAAAATTGGGAGGGAAAGGGCTTGTGGTTCCCAGCATAGACCCGCGCACCACAGGAGCTGCACTTTGCCACAGGCTTGCTGTAACCTCTTGGTCAAAGTTGCTTAAACCTTTTTATGCCCCATCTCCCTCTCCGTCCTGGATAACAACTGCTGATTTACTTCACAAGGCTTTTGTGAAGCTCCATTTGTCAATGCCTGTGATGTATTATTTATTGCCAAAGACATAAACAATCGCATCGTGAAGATACTGAGCACATCACCTGCATTTTGATTTCTGCCAAACCCTCTCTTCCACTTAGGACAAACCCTTTATTTCTCCTTCGCTAGCGTAATAGTCTTTTCTTCACTGATGATTAAATTTAACAAGCCAATAGGCATTTTTGGGGCCATGAAGTCAGCTCTCAGTTACCAACTTTGTGTAGCTGGGGATGCTCAAGGGAAAGCCACTGGCTTTGTGATGCACCGGTGGCAAAAAGCATTGCCAGTTTTGAGGACTCTTTGCAAGACGCGTGCAATCGGTGGTCCTGTCAGCATCTTCAGCAAGGTGTCCTCACGTCTGGAGGACAGCTTTTAGGGTGAGAATATGCCCTGCGTAGATGCTTAGAGAGCAGCAGGATAAACATATGCAAAGAAAAAGCTGAACAGAGCCCAGATGTAGCACATCTAGCTCTGTTAATGCTACACAGGGTAAACATATCTAAGGAAAAGCACAGAAAAAGAAGTGCATTTTCCATAAATATTGGTGAAAATACTGGGGTTTTTTAAAAATATTTTTTCTTCTGGAGACTCGGGTCTATCAGGCTCCCTTGTTCCTGTTATAAAACCTGATGACAAACTAGGCAGTGGTGAGATTTAACATCCTGACTGACCTTATCTAACTGACCTTGCACCAAAACAGCACAGCGTGCTGCCAGATTTTCCAATTCCCTCCAGTATCTGAAGTCTCAGGAGCTCCATTTCCTAAATAATTTTGCATCTGTTGACCTTCTCCCATTGCCCAGAAACAAAACTGCCAGGCAGCCAGCGGGGGCACTGAAGGGGTCTCACAAAAAGGGGGAGCTCTGGGTGCAAAACTCTTTGAAAATGCCAAAGTGCTGGGCCTGCCTGGGTGATGGCAGGTGGTGTAAATCACTGAGAACAACGCGGTCTCTGTCGCTAAAATAAATCTGGCCTCCCCATTCAACCAAGAATAAGTATTTGAGCAAAACCTGGCCACACTCTGGAAGGCTGAAGACGGTTTGAATGATAGGAAGCGTTGCATTTCGAAAGATGCATGGTTTCATTCTAGGGAGAACCCTTCTCAACACTTAAAAATAAACAAGAGAAAGTTAGAAATGTATCTTGTGGCTCTCCAGAAAAGCTCTACGTTATGTCCCTTGTTATGCAAGCCAAAAATGGGTTTAACGCAAAATGGCAATGGCTTTTCAATCATTAATGGCACAATCAACTAAAATACATAATGTGTTGCAGTGAACACGGTGTTTGTAAACACGTACAATTAAAGTGGAATAAGATTCAATTATAATGGGTTATGCGTGCATAATAATGCAAATCATGCAATTCTTATTAGTTGGGCTGTACCCTGAGCTCGGTTCAGGAGGAAATGATATTGAAATGCGCTATAATGAAGAGGAAATTTTAATGAGAAGACAAGGTTGAAAAAATATTACTCAAAGCAAGAGGAACGAAAACGTCCGGAGGCAGAATACAAATGACAGTAATACACAGTCATCTGACTGTATCTCCGGCTTTATGCAAAGATTAGAAATTCCCACTTGACAGCTGCCGGGGACGAGGTAGGCAGAATTCGCCCCACTGGTTGCCACTGTTCAGAGAGTAGGTCCGTGCCCCCTCTCCAGATCAGCTCTCCAGAAGCTTTGCTCATTTTAGGAGTTCCACATGGTGTAAAGTGAACGAAGAATTTAGCTAGAGAGTGTCCAGCTTCTCCCGGGCTGCCACTTTTTGGATGGGGGCAAACAGTACTCCCAAAGATCATAGAATCATAGAATGGTTAGAGTTGGGATGGACCTTAAAGATCACCCAGTGCCACCCCCTTTCCTGGGCAGGGACACCTCCCACCAGCCCAGGTTGCTCCAAGCCCCGTCCAACCTGGCCTTGAACCCCTCCAGGGATGGGGCAGCCACAGCTGCTCTGGGCAACCTGGGCCAGGGGCTCACCACCCTCACAGCAGAGAATTTCTTCACAATATCTCATCTAAATCTCCCCTCTTCCAGTTTAAAACTGTTACTCCTTGTCCTATCGTTCCATTCCCTGATCCAGAGTCCCTCCCCATCTTTCCTGTAGGCCCTCTTTAGGTTCTGGAAGGCCGCTATAAGGTCTCCTTGGAGCCTTCTCTTCTCCAGGCTGAACACCCCCAACTCTCTCAGCCTGTCCTCCCAGCAGAGGGGCTCCAGCCCTCGGATCATCTTCACAGCCTCCTCTGGACCCACTCCAACAGGTCCCTGCCCTTCTTGTTCTGAGGACTCCAGAGCTGGAGGCAGCACTGCAGGGGGGTTTCCCCCGAGCGGAGCAGAGGGGCAGAATCCCCCCCTCGCCCTGCTGCCCACGCTGCTTTTGATGCAGCCCAGGATGCGGTTGGCTTTCTGGGCTGCAAGCGCGCGTTGCCAGCTCACGTTGAATTAAGATGCTTAATTTCATTTATTTCTGCTTTATTCCTCTGTTAGTACAGGCTTACATACAAGGTAGATATTACGCATCTATCTGATCTTTCCCTTTGTTTAATCACCCACGGAAGTTGATTTACTTCACATGGATTGCTTTAATTAACCATCACTAGGTGCGAGGGAGGACCAAACTACATTTTCTAATGCACAGAAAATTAGTAGTAAATAGAGCCTAGGTGATACTGAACACATAAGAAAGAGCTGGTCTCAGCTAAAACATGCAGAATTTCTAATTCTGGAAACAGATAGCTCACAAACTACTTTACAAAAACCAGTTGTAATGGCTACACGTGTATAACAATGCAAACTGTGCTACACTGATTAGTACAAGGCTTTGACTTCATCAATATTTGAGAGGGGAAAGCCATACAGCGTAGAAAGCAAAGCAAAATAAATGAGAAAACCGAGACGCTGTGTTGCATTAGCTACACAATCCTTAGGAGGCTGAAATCCTAAAGGATAACTTGTATTGGCTTGGGCAAGGCGTTAAGGATATCTGCCCTGAGCTTGTTGGCAGAGAGAAGAAGAACACACTGAAGAACACAAAGGTGCACTTCTGTGGAGTGGTAACAAGTGACTGTAAGTGCGAGAGAGTAAATTGTACATGGAGGAGGAAAGTCTCTGTGTGTGCCTGGTCCCACAGTCCCACCAAGCATAAACACTCTCAGATAACCACGGAAAAAAAAAATGTCCAGAGACCGGATTCCAAATTCTTCATCCTGAACAAATGCTCACTAGAGGAAAATTGAAATTATATGAAGGAAATGATACTGTCACCAGAGCTCACCGGGAACACTAGTCTCATCCATATTCATACCTTCGTCGTTGTCACCTAACCCCTGCCAGGGAGCAGTGCCGTTCCCACAGAACGCGGTGAGCAGCACGGTGATCGCCTGGCTCTCCAGGGGAATGGGCGACCATCCCCCATTGCCCATCTTCTGGCTTTTTTATTCACTCCAACTTCAGGTGTTGCAACCTATGAGGCTTCCCTCGTCAGGATTTTTTGCTGGATGTTTATGTTTCCCTTTCTCGCTTCTGACTCCTCATACTCCCTTTTACACCCTCCCGTGCTACTTAATTCTTCCCTGTCTTTGGTGTTTATACCTTTCAGCGCTGCGTTGTAATGTCTCTCTGTAGCCATTTTTCTCTGAGTGACAGTATATTACAAATTCAGTTCTTCCAGTACTGATTTAGCTCCTTTAATCTTTCTTTATAAATGAATCTCTTCATCCCCTTGATAATTTTTGTTGCTCTTCTCTGAACTCACTCCAATTTTTCAATATCTCTTTGCTAATGAGTTTCCCAGAACTGAACACAGTGTTCCAGGTGCAGAAGCAGCGGAGCCGCAGAAAGGTGGTCTGAACCCGCTGCCGCAACCGCAAACTCCCTTTTCCTGCCGTATCTCATTTCTAGCTTGGATCTAACTTGTGCCTACAAGTTTCGAGGGAGAAGATGGAATTTAACGTACGGTTCTCTTTCAGATACTTAGCAGGCAGATTCTGAAATGCTAAATTTGAGTATTTCTTTTAGCAAGTAATTTGGGGTGTGCCCATCTGTCCTGACGACTGCAGTTTGAACTCTGAGCAGCATCGCCAAACCCTGCCTTATGTCGTTCACTTAGAAAATATGCAAATATCCAAGTGGATGGGTAATTCAAGCCCTCCCATTTAGGAAGGATGCTGGGGTACAAGTGGATTTTCATAAGTCTTCAGAGTAGCATGATTCCCATCTGCAGAAGCAGACGTGCAAAATTGTGAACCAAAAATTCCTTTCCTCCTACCAACAAAAATGGATTGATCTGGTTTGTTCCAGTGAACAGGAAACCTGGTCACATTCTCCTGTTCTGTCACTAACCCTGAGTTCATTTTACAGCATCCTGACCAGCTGCTTCGCTCTCTGGATCTGTTGGCATCTTTTATGGAGGACTTTAGTTCCTCTGAATTTCATCTCATCTGCATACCTTATTAGAATGTTGCTTCCTCCTCTATTTCTAGATGAACAGTGAGGATATTAAATAGAACTTATTTAAGAGTAAGCTTTGTGGTTCTTCTATGGTCTCCCCATCTTCAACTCCATGCCTTGCCACTCACTGTTAACCCCTCTTTATGGCCTTCCAGCCTGTTTTCAATCAAGAAGAGAGTATTCATCTCCAAGCTGATTTAAATTAATTTTTCTAGAAAGATTTCATGAGGCACAGTATCAAATGCACTACTCAGATGCAAATATATTACAGCTCCAGCATTCCCTTCATCCGTTAATTTTCTCTTTCTATCAAAAAAGCAATCAAGTTTGTCTGGTGAGATTTATTCTTGCCAGAGCGATGGCGTCTGAGGCTCCGTGCTGCCGGGGCCAGCTCTCAGGCATGTCAAACACCCACCACCAGAATTGCCTCCAAGGTAGCTGGATGTACCAACACCTCTAAAAATGGGTGTTTGGGGGGCACTATTATGTTAATCCTAGACTGTGGGCTGAGCTAATCGGCAGTTCTGTCATTATTCTGCCAGTGCACGCCCAGGCAGCACTGTGATTTCTGTCCAAAATGGTTGGGATCCCACACAATGCCCTGGGGCGCAATCTCCCTGGAGGGCTGCAGCCAGGGCTTGTGGTCCCTCCACCTGCTGAAAGCAACTGCTCTTGTTTTGTGGCAAGGTCACCCAAAATGCCACAGAAAGCCCTGCACCGGCACATTTTGCTCAGCACCATCTGCAAAGCATCCTCTTCCCCCACAGGCGTCCCTCCCAGGGCTCTCTCTACGGTGGCACGGTGCCCGGCCAGCATGGGGACGTGGGGATCTCCTGCCTGGAGTCTCGTGATGGATTCAGAAGCAATGAGCTGTGGGCAGCGGTGGCCTTGGCCACGAGGGACTGCAGCCACCCAGGGACCACTGAGGGGACTTTTTGATGGGCCCAGTTGCGCTGGTTGCCTTCATATTCTTCACCTGCACCGCAATCCAAAGCAATGCTGATTTCTTTATTTTAGAAAGGGTAAAAGGGAGATTTTCAGAAAGCAGTGTTTTGGGATCATTTATTTCTCCTTTTAGTGTCCGTATACACTTTGCTTTAGTCACTTATTAGTCTTCTGTTCACAAATTAGGAGAAATAATCACATGCAGTACGGCATTTTCATCACTTCCCCCAGCATCCCAGGCTCATCTCTATCAGCTGATTTACGTATAGGCTCATTTTCCCTCAAGTATTTTCTCACATGTTACTAAGGAAAGATATTTTATTGGCTCTCCCTCATTTCTGAATTGTTCACATTTCATTTATCTGTCTCATTAAAGATAGATTCCAGTCATCATTAGTTTCATACCCACTCCAGTTTACTAATTAATGGACATACTTTCTCTCTAGGATTTTTGCTTGTCTTCCCCCGATACTCATATAATAAATGTCTTTTGTATTCCCTTTAAATCTTTTGGCAGCATTAATTCACTCTGATTTTTTTATTTTTTTTTTTGCTATCCTTATCCATTCCCTGCTGAGCTTTAAATGAATCTGTATTCTTGTTTGATTTCCTTCCCACCGTCTCCTATTTCAGCATGGGTTTTTTAACCTCACATCTTTGAGCAATCCCTTGAGAAGTGACTGCAACTGTCGCAGATAACAAACTTTTCACACGCACACTTATTAGTCATGCACATTTGTGCATATCTGCCTGCCACGGAGATTGGAGGGGGTCAAAGCTAGAAATGGCCCCTGTTGAATGATGGATGCAGGGTCTGGGTCAGGACAGGGACCACTGTCATCGGGTCCTCCTAAGCTGAGCATCCTCCTATGAGCCAGGCGAGATGAAGGTGGGCTCCCACCCCAAAACGCCAGCCACAACCCCCCAAATCAAGCCCCAGCCCCAGCAAGTTCAACAGGGTCCTTCAAAGGATGCCTGGCATCCACCCGACGCATGCGCTCAGGAAAGCAATAAACATCTTCCTGCCAGTAATTAGTTCCTTAAATAATTAGTTAATACCTGTATAGTACTTTGAAGATGTTAAGTGCTCTGTAAGTGCGCATGTTATTTTTGGCATTTAGGGGTCCTTTCAGTATCTGCTGGCATTAATGTTCTCAGCATTAACGAGTTGTGTGACATGGCTTAGGGGTAGATGCGTTCAGCAGAAAGGATTACTTGCTATCTCTCTCTATGCTCTTTTTTGGAAAAAAAAAAAACAACCAAACCCTAAGTTTGCTGGGAAAGGGAATATCAGCTTCATTGTCCCCTGAGGGCAGTAGAAAGGCTTATCTTGGGCCCCTGGTCCAGCCGAAAAGCTTTTGTCCTGGGTGGGGGGAGCATAGCTAATACAATCTGACTCCTTCCAAGGCTACTCCCAACAAGTTCCAGCTGCAAATCCTTCCCTCACTCAGTTGTGGGTTGGTGGGGTAAAGGGAAAAGGCAAGTTCTCTTTTCCAGGCCAGGTAAACTATTACAGTTTTTGCTGTCAACTCTAATTGTGGTATTTTTGAAAAGGAAAGGTTTTTCTTTTAAGAGTCACTAAGGTTTCAGCAGGGACGCTGGTGAAGTTATTCTTGACGCTGGGCTATCAGTATGTTAAGTAGCCTGTTGATGTGGTATCTCTAGAGCAAATGGAAGTCGTGTCTGTGTTGGTATGGTTTATATTGTTCTTAAAAACTTACTTAAAGCTCCCAGCTAATTCGTTATTCTGAGAGCCTAATGCAAGGCAGCAGGTACTACAGTTCCCCTGCAGAGTCTATTTTCAATATTAATTATCTTGCTGTGCATTAAGTAGTTTTTGTTTTTGCGTTAAAAGGTTTATGAAGATTAGATGATTAAAATGATAAAAACTAATTTTCTCAAGCGTAGCCGCTCTGCAGCAGTCAACTGTAAAGAGAAGAATATGTGCACTTAGTTGTCTTGGAAAAATGGCACTATAACTGAATTATCACGCGGGGGGAAGGGGAAGGCTGTTTTGTCACAAATGTTGTTGCCGTCCTGCTGGCCACGCACTTGCGCTTGTGTTGATGTGTCTGCTGCTCGTTTTCATTCTCAACAAAGGCGATATTTGTCTGAGAAATTAATTTGGGTATACGACAGGAATGGCTATCGCTTGCAAACATACCGCATCTGCTGCAAAGCTAAGCTCAAGGTGACAGCAGGGTGTATTTTGACGGCTCTTTGAGGAGGAACGGGGCTGGTGGAATGTCTCTGGGGCTGTCTCTGGTTTCATGGCGTTAAGCTGGGCTGCAGGACAAGTGCCTCTTGCGGGGGCAGCTGTTTTTGGACAATGATCTTATGGTGAAAGGAATCTCTTTTACAAACACCGTTTGCCTCGGTTCCCTCGCTGCAAAATGATGAGGAAACTCTGAAGGAGAAGGATAAGCCCTACCTTCTGTGAGACATTGTTATTAGTCTGCTAATGCTGACGGATATCTGGTTTCACTCCTCTGCTCTTTATACCCAGTGACACCCGGAGGGACCCTGCAGAGCTGTTACGGCTTATTACAATATACCGCTAAATCTGGGGCTGTTGGACGCCGGCAGATTTGCTGGTTTTAATTTTAATTTTTGAACACTGAAGTGAGGATGGGTTGGTTAAGAAAGACATATCTATGCCTTTCTCTTTGAAACCGGTGGAGTTGAAGCGCGACCTGAGCGGCGGCGGTGGGTGCAGCCACCAGAGCCCCGCCAGAAGCTGCCGCCCTGCAGGTCACTGCCCTGTCACCACGCTCCCGTCTAACGTGCTGCCCACTCTCACCTCTGCCACTTCCACGGCAGGACACACATTTGGGGTGAGAGAGGGCAAAGTGACCCCGGGCAAACGCGCGGCGACGCCATCGCCATAGACCATCCCCAAACCCATAGACAGCGCTTCAGTTCGCGTCCTGGGACTCTGGCACAGAGCATCTTTTTCCTTTCCCACCCCCATTATAATCATGGTGACTTTTAAGCAGCATAAAATGTTTTGTTATAACAAGGTTTCCTGCCCCTGAGGTAGAGGAATCTGCACAGTATTTGCCAAAGCCATGGGAATTACTAAGTCGCTATTATCGTTAGCAGTAGTCACCCCCTTGCACCTGTGAGGATGAAACTCAAAGAGCAAAGGTGCTTTGTGAGACCCAGGGTAAGCCAAGAAGCTGAGGACAAGCAGGGGAACTGCTCTGATTCTTTTTGCGTGCGGGATACATCCATTTTATATGGTCGTGTGGCGGTTTCTGCATTTTGGGACACTTTCCTTCAATGACTAGCACTCTAAATATCATTTTTTTCTAGGAGACTGTTGTCGTTAGTGTTATGAACTGTTATTTGTTGATATCATGCAGTCTTTTCAATGTTTTACAATTTATTACGGGTATTAGAGATGCCAATGTTTATCCATTTTACACCTTCATTATCTGAGCCAGCCTCATCATTACTCCAAATACATGCAATGGTATTATGGCTGTTGCCTTGTTTCATTATAATTCCCATTTGTTTAGTGCTTTATTTCTAAGAAGTAATTTATTAGAAAATATGCTGGCGCGTGATGAGCCCCAGTACTACGTATGTTTGAATCTCAAGCGTTTGACAGATAATGTCTGTGACTCAGAGGTGGCACGGTGTCTGGTTTAGGCCAGTGTATACTGGGCCAATGCATACACCTAATACTGGATGTGAGCAGCCTCTGAGAGCGTAAAATGTCTGCAGTGGATACCTCAGTCTCCCCCACGTCCACAGTGAAGGTTCCTCCCGGTGCTAAATATAATCCCTGGCTCAGAAAACTAGGAGTTTGTCTTATTAACATATGTCCCACCTACAGTAATAACGACTGATGTGTATTTGATCCTTTTCCCCTCGTTGTTCTGAACAGAAGGTGTATGTTGTGTGAGGCTATAGTCAGCTGTAGAGAGGGGGAAGGAGGAGAGGAAGAGAGAGGGGAGGGGAAAAAAGAAAAGAAAAGCAGGATGCAGCTGCCTGTGACTAAGATGGACACAGACGTCACCCTGTCATGGTGGCAACTGTTAGATTTTTATGTTGAGAAGGATTTTAAGGATCAACTAAAGAGAAAGTAAAGCCGAGACGAGAATGCAGAGAGGAAAGGGGCCAGAAGGACAGCTGTGACATGTCTGACACGGGGGGACTCTCGATTAGGGAAACACACTGGGCAGAGAAATTGCACTCGGAGCCTAGGACAACTCGCTGAATACCCTGCCTGAGAGAAGGCATTGAAAAAGCTGACCTGAATCCATTTTTAGTAGTGACTGTTCTTCGAACTGGAAGTGTCTTCTGAGCTGCGCTCAGCTGGGAGCAGGTTCTGCTTTGCTGGACTCTCGCGATGTGGGTTCTCAGCCACCAGCGCAGGGCGGTGGGATGCCACCAAGACGGGGAGGAAGACAGCCTTGGCTCGCTGAACCACCCTGACCTCGGATAACGTGATAAGGCTCGCGGCAATCTTTGGCCACAAGTAACACAGGGTTACGGGAGGTCTTGCAATAGCATCTGCTGCAATAAAAGCAGATAATTATCTCTGTATTTTAGGGGAGCTTACAGTGAGTCTGAGTTAGTAATCCCAAACATCGCACCTCATCCACGCTAAAGGCTGGAAGGAAAAGACCGAGTTTCTCAGCTTGCAAGGTGTCATTAATAAATCCACAGAGAAAATACCACAAACAGTGTTTTGGAACAAAAGATATGATTAAAAAAGTATATTTCATCCAGCAAGTAATTATCCCACCCGCTGATATTTGTTAAGATACAATTCAGTGAAAAATAAAATCTGTGTTTCTGCTATAACTTCTGGCTTGATTCCCACAGATACTGATCCTCAATCTTTAGACAAAATTTGCTGAGGCATTGTCTGACACAGAAAATGGACTCTGAGCTCTAACATAAAATCTAATTACAGGAGGTACTGCAAGACAGGGCAAGAGATGATGCCTGTAGTGCTGGAGAAGGCAGGGTTTGGTACCCATTCTTTTCCAGAAAAAAATACCAGACATCAGTAACACTGCCCCAGATGCAGAACATGCACACAGACACATGCATAATCCCGCATTGAAAAAGCACATACTGCCTTCTCTCCTCTTCAATCGCAACCCAAATGCCTGCAGCAATATCAACAGATTCCATAAGAATTGGAAATAACATTCCAGTTCCCCACGCAAGGAAGCAGTGCTGTGCGTGTGCACACAGCGGGAAGCACGAGGATTTGGCTTGTGGGTAAGAAGTCAAAACTGCTTCGGCACGACATGATCTTTTGAAAACCTCTCCATCGATTCATCAGGACCTGCCTTGTGTCTGGGCAGCGATGGCGGCCGGGTCAGCCACCCCAGCAAGACCCCTCTAGGGACAGCAGGATATCCTGGGGGCTTATGTCTCTGCAGGCAGTAAGACCTCTGGCATCGGGACTGGATTCCTCGGATTCTTTTCCCTGCTCAGCACTCGGGAAGCTGCGCTTTGCTGAGGGTTTTGCCCCGGGGGTTGTGTATCCACACACACACACGGGAAGTTTGCTGTAGGCTGTATGACACAGCACAGGGATGAAGGGGGCTGGCAGAGGTGGGTTAACAGCGTGGCTCTGAAATAGGCTGGAGGGAAAGTGCTGCAAAATGCGCTTTTGTGAGGGAACCCCTTAAAATCGAAGGCTCGGCCCTCCACGCCAGTAGTGTGCAGGTAGTGGGAACAGCCAGCGGCTGGGTTCAGCAAAGCTCCCGGTGTCCAAGCGTGGACCACAGGCTGCGTCGAGAGTGAACACAGGGACCTGTTCTCAGCATTCAGCATTCGTCACAACCGCATAAGTGACATGGGGCAAACATTAACAGACATGTTAATGTGTTAGAGAGAAATGAGAATCAGGGCATCCCGGTTCTCTAGCAGGCTCAGGGAAGCAGCCTACAGCTGTGCCAGGTAGGTGGTATGGGCTGTATGGTACTTCTGCTCCCGGCTCATCTGGGACACGGTCTGACATTGCAGAGGGATGTCTGCAGGTAGGACCTGTTCCGTTATGGGTTCGTCTCCCTGCGGTGCTGTTGGCTGTATCTGCCCAGGGCCTCCTATCCACAGTTCAATATTCCCACTGCTCTTCCCAGTTGGATTGCCTGGGCACTGCTGCAGCTGAGAGCTGTCTGTGTGGCTCCTGTCAGGGACCATTTTCTATACGATGAAGTGGTGGCAACTAAACACACCAAGGTAAAAAGGCTTTTCCTTCCCTGAGGTGTGTCTCCTAGGATCACCCAGATTGGACTGTGCTGCAGAAGAGCACCTTCCAATTGCTCCCGTTACTGCACCCTGCCATTGCTCTCCGCCATCCATCTAATTCTCTCTGAGACCTCCTAATTCCCTGAGCAGCATCATGCAATCCGCACTCATCAGCATGCAACAGCCACCAGAGACCATTAAATGCATTTGGTGAGAGGAGGGTTCCCAGATGGAAAAATTAAAGCGCCATTCTCCAAGGTTCGTGCCTGATCATGCCTTCACTAAGATGGGATTAATATTTCAAAGAAAATACAGTCTCCTGTGGGCACTTTCAGAGAGGCTCCATGAACCGGGGTAAACTTACAGGATATACAATCTTCTTGCTTTTTTGTCTCTGCAGTATATACAGTAATAAACCCCTTTTATGTATACGTGTGCTATCAGGGATGTAACATGAACTTTGTTAGCTCTCATTACCCGAGGACAGGCAGATCTGTTATTTACTGTTTCAGTGCTCACAGCGCGAGGGATGGTATTAAGGGTTCATCTGAACACAAGGAATTCACAGTATATCCTGCACAGCGTGGGATACACACAAGAAGACGCTGTTAATACAGCATCTCTCTACTGGTGAGACAAAATTACCTTCCTTGGTTGTCCCAGCTAGCACGGGATCAGCTGGATACTGAACACCTTATATTGGCATTCCTTGGGGCGTCAGGAAAGGAGGAACAACTCTTTACCTTAATGCAAGGTGAAAATCATAGTATGGCAGTGACGAAGCAAACTGTGAGGTTGCCCTCAGGAAACAAGGGAATATTTGTCACTCATTAAGGAAACGGCAGGATGAGAGTCACCGATTTGTTAAAGGTCTGAGTAAAGTTCCTAGAGGAGACGCAACCAATGCGCTTTCTGGTACGTGTTCTAATTTTCCATCGCTGGTTAGCGCATTGTGGTAAGCTTACGGTGGTCATCACATGCTTTGTGATAGCGAACAATATCTAATTAGGCAAAATGTTCATTTGTTAATGCCTGAAGCTTTAGGCCTCACCTTCAAGCATCATCCCCGTGCGCATTACTGTTCCCTGTGACAAATCACTTGTGTTCTTGCTCTTGACCTAACAGGGTTAACTCCTACCGTGGCAATGCCAACAGCTCAGTTTAACCTCTTCTTTTTCCTTTGTGTGAAAAGCTGAACTACAGCTGTCGCTTAGTCAAAATGTGATGCAGAACGTGCTGCTCAGGTGTATTCCCTCTGCTGCAACCCCTGCAGGAAATCCGGACGGATAGCCTTGCCCTGTCTGCTGCTCTACACAACAATGAATAAGATGCTTTTTTTTTAAAAAAAAAGCACTTTCTGGTGATCTAGAACTGCTGCAGTTTCCTCCTGCAACATGAGGAGGTGACTGCCATCCCTTTCCCTTTCCTCCTGCCGGGAAATCCATTGCTGGTAGTATAGCAGCACCTAGAGGCCCTGGGCCAGAGATGGCAGCTCGGTGACAAGCTGTCGGGGACATCCCCTGCCCCGAGGAGCCTGCAGCTGGGGACAGGGGGACAGAGGGCTGCTGTCGGGTCCCAGTGAGTGCCCACATAACTCTGGGGCTCAGGGAAAGAGTGCCATTTTCCTAGTGACACGGAGGATTTGGGGATGAAACCAGACTGGACCCAACCTTCCTGCATCTCAGGGCTCTTCCTCCCTTCCGTATTCAGACCCACCAGCTCTGTGAGACCCAACAGACTCCACAGAGCTGATTTCGGGGGGGGGATCCTGAGCACTCACCTTCCCAGCAGGCAGGGGTAGGGGGAAGGTCAGCCACTTTGTGAGATATGCCTCCTTATCTTGTTAAACCAGAGGCTCCCTGTTGGCAATACCCGCACCCCCAGCCTGCCCGTACCCCTGTCCCCACCTGCTTCCCCCAGAGCCTCTGCTGCGTCCCCAGCTCCTCTTCCCCTGCCCCAGGACCTTCAGGGGCAAGTTACCCTAGAAAAAACCTGTACCCATCTCTGCCCCCTGGCAGGGATCTCAGCATGGAAGAGATCACCGCCTTATCACTGAATAATCCCTCTCACTATAGGCTTGAGCTTTTTCCAAGCAAAATGTGGGTGGGTTTTTTTCATGTACGTGTCTGTAGATCTTGATATAATACAGTTAAAACTTCTGTGGGGGTCGGGCACATCATCTCATCCTGACTTGGTCAAGCACGGGAGAATCTGCCATCGATGCTGACATGGTTAGTTTTTCGAAGAAGCTCCCCGCGCACCTCACTGGAGCTCAGCTGGCTGCTTCTTCCAGCTGGTTTTCCAGACACCTTTTTCTTAAACAGTTCTTTATGCCTGATATTTTCCTCTCATTAAACTACTTTTGTGTTCAAATTAAGTCACTTCTCTGTCTAACTTTAGCAGTTCTATAAGCTAAGAAACAGATTTGTCCTCTACAGCCTTTTGTCATGACTGTGGCTCTGAACTGGCTTTGGTATTTAAGCATTCATGAGAAAATATGGATGCTAGAAATAGTGCAGCAATTTAGTACAATGCTATAAATGGAGGTAACAACACTTCCTCCAATTAGTCTTAATTTCCTTATTAATATAGCCATGAAGCTCAGCCTGTCTTTGGTGTCTGCCTTGCAGAGACGCTCATTTTCACTCTGGGTTTAGGAGGGGAAACTCTGTGCAAAGGGGTGGAATTAGGGGAGGATAGGGAGATCCGAGGAGAGTCTGGTGGTCCAACCCTCCACAAGGGGCTGGGACACATGGCTGAGGTTTAAGCCTGTGGTTAGTTTCTGGCCAAGGAAAGAGGTGGTGAACATTTGAACACGGGGATGAGGTGGCCGTATGGCACCTGCTCTCCAAATAGTGCTGTGCTGCTTCTCTGCTGGGGGAAATGAGATGGGATAAGAGCGGAAGAGAGAAACTGTGTCCATTGACTGGGAGAGCGGATGTGGACATGGAGACCTCACCTTGCCTCTGCCTGTTCTCCTTGGGCCAAGGGTGGGTTCATGCTCCAGTCCTGTGGGCTGAGCCAGTCCTGAGCTGCACAGCTCCCGCAGTGAGGGCTATGGCAAAAGCTGAGCTGATGGAAGGGCTCTGCGTAGGACAGATGGGCAATATATCTGTAAACCAGTACAAGATAGAGCCAACCAGCTTTCTATTGATCTTATTTTAAGGTAGGCCTAATCCTAGCACAGACAGAACAACGCTAAGGACAGAAACATCTCTTTAACAAAGGATCTCGCTTCTGTGCCACATCCTACTGCCTTTCCTTTTCACCCAAGGTTTTCCCTCTGCGGCTGGTGGCAAGTGTCATTGCTGTTACACTGGTGTATAGGAGGTGCCATTTATGTTCATATTCTATTTGCACAGAACCTTTGACGAATGTATGAATACATTTTAGAAGACAGCCCTGGAATAAAGCGGGCAAACAGACAACAGAAACATAAGTGGAGGGAAAGGAGAATGGGAGTAATTTTCACAAGTGTGACAAGTCCCTCACCACTGCCCTTGCTTTTCGTGCTTTCCTGATAACCAGTTGCTTTCTTTCACCCTGTTTTTTCTTTCCTTCATTTCCTATTACCTTCAGCTTACACAAACTGTGGCTATGCTCTGTACTAAAGCTTTTATGCAACACAGGTAATGAGGAAACAGTATTTTCACTGTGCCCTGCCACCATGACGCGAGCAAGCTCATTCATCACAGCTCTCCCCATGTCTGGCAAGCTGAAAGGTAATGCCTTTGGATGTCAGTGCTCGTAATGGTGATTGTATTTTCACTTGGTGGTTCATAATGTGCTGGTCACCAACCCCAAACAAGCAGGGGACATTTCTCACTGCTGCAGCTGTTGCTGAATTATTTGCCAATCTCCCAGGGTAGTTTTGGCAGCTTCTTGCCACCTCCACAAAGGGCTTTTGTCCCCAGAGGGTTCTGGGGTAGGCTGAAGGTGGTGTGGTCACCCTCAAGCATTGAGGTGTCATTACAGAAGGAGAAGGTGCCATTCATGTTGCTCTTATGTGATGAGCAGCAACACCATGCAGATCTATAAACTCCTCGTTCCTTAATCAAACCCTGATATTCCAGCAGGAAGTGGCGCGTGGAGCCAAGCAGGACAACAGGACTAGCATAGTAATTAAAGCATGTCAGCAAACAAATTTATTGTTAATAGTCATGAATAAGACTCCGAGCAGGTGGAATGCTTTGGAAAGAACAGGAATGTACAGATAGGCTGAGACTGTTGCTTGCTCTCCTACTTGAGCAGCAGCGTTGTGAGCCCTCCTTCTTGCTCTTGAGAGCAGCGTAATGCAAGGAGGGACTTATCTCTGTTCCCAACTTTCAAAAGGATAAAAGTGGTAGGATGAGGCTTTGCTTCCTACTCCCTGATTAGCTCCATTGCCTAAAAAACCTGAGCTCTGTGACTGATTGTCTCTTTCTGGGAGAAGAGAGATGTCTCAATCCCATCTTCTTGTCCAACTAGCTCCTCCAAGGCAGTTGTCCTTACCACTGCACCTACAGCGCCAGCACCTAGCTGCTCTACTCAAGTGAGCGTCTCCGCTACTGCAGCTATTCTTAACTTATCGGGGGAAAAAAAACCCCTTCTGTAATGTAAGTCCAAACCATTGGTCTAGAGGGAGGATGAAGAGGGCTGCAGGGAGACATTCTCAGTAGAGAAAGTTGCATAATTGCAAAAAAAGCACATTCTGTGCAGGCCTAGGCACTGGTCTACGGAGATGCCAGGTCTAGGAATAACTTTACGGATGCTAAGAAATCAATCTGAGTGTATATGAGATCAAGACCTATGAAAACTGATAAGGGCACTAGCCAGCTGGTGTGCGTCGGTCTAACTCCACAGAATTTGATTTGCACCAGTTGGTCAGCTACTGGCCATAAGACGAGAAGCGTCCACGTGCCACAGGGTGTGAGCTGCTGCAAGGCAAGGGGCCCTACAGAGCTCCACTCACCAGATGCTTGATGGAGCCCATTAAATTGCTTAAAGAGCAGATGAGTTGTTTGAGCGTTTCCTCAGGAAACACCGAAAGAAGCAGAGCATCTGGAGTGGAGTTTCACAGGCACGTCAGGGCAGCCGTGGAGGAGCAGCTGGTGGGCAGCAGGTGGGCAGGGACCGGGCTCTGCCCGCACACACCACTTGACATTATTATACCTGCTGGACTTCTGCATGCTCCTTCAAAACTTCTGTGGGAGATCAGGCATGGCATTAACTTCAACTCCTTGAACTGCGGTAGTGATGCTTGTCTGGAAACTATGCTAACAGGAAAATCCACAAAGCGTGTCAGTTTGTTTTCCAGACTGCGGGCAATCTTGTTTGATTTTTTTAGTAGGTATTAGGTCTGATGGTGCTCTCCTTATTTTCAGCGAAAGGGGCACAAGTAATAGCTGTCCTGCTCAATGTCATGAAGGACTAGTGAAGTCAGCATTGGTTGTGAGAGCCCTTTCCCTCATTGCGTTAATTCTGGTGTGCAAGATTTCATTAAATACAAGAAAACAGACATTGACTGAGTGTTGCAAAGCCTCCCCTAACTGCAGTTATTCCTTCTTGTCCTTTAGTTACAAACCGAATCCATACTAGAACTGTATGTGTAGCAATTCACTTAAAAAGTGACAGTAACCGATATCTGCAAACTCACAGACAGGAATGATTTAGCCTCCCGAGAGGAAAAGGTTGTGTTTCCCATTCTAAAGGCGGAGGTTTGAAGCCCAACGCTTGCCTAGGGTCTCTCCCGTTACCTGTGTAAGAGCCAGGAACACAGGTCAGATCTCCTGTACTCCAGCCCAACCCTGTTACTACAGGGCTATTCTCTAGTCTCTTATTCCTGCAAACCACTACTCTATAAACATGACAAATAGACTGGCAGAAGTGTTTAGCATTGAATATTTCTACAGTATAATCGCTCCAGCCTCCCCTGGCAGCAGAAACGTTACTCTTATGTTGAAGGTGGGGAAATTGGGACACAGTGCTTTGTCCAAGGTTGTGGGGCTGTTAGAATCAGGGTCCTACAGCCCAGGTCAGTTCTGTGAACTTTGTTGCCTGTCGGTGTTAGCTACTGCCAGTGAATTCAATAATAGCTTAGTGGAAGAGGAAAATTAAACTGTACTGACAAGGGAGACAAGATATGCTTTTCAGTGAGATTCGAAAATTGAGACAGAGAGTTGATTAGGTTCGTATCACTGTGCTATCTAGAGATGTTAAACAACCATCTCTCCGCAGCCACGCGGCTGGGAATATCGACCGGATGGAATTGCTCCTCCTGAAATGCAGTAGCCTGTTGGTACTGCAGTGCTGCTCGGAGGGGGTTATTTTGTCACAGGAGGAAAGAAACAAGCCTTTCTTTCTCTGTCCCTCTAAGTCTTACGGAAACCTGTGTGCAACAACACGGTACTTAAATTTTCCTTGACTATTTTGCAAAGAAGATAGTGCCAGGGAAGCACATGGAGACACAGTGGAAGAGAGAAGGTTCGTAGGTAACAACCCTACTGTTATCAGTACAATGAATGCATCTGTGCTGTGAGGCCACGTCTATGTTGTGATGGGACGAATTGCAGTAAAGAGAACGTTCGAGTGTGCTGTGCCCCAGAGCGTGACTGCTCCTATCCCTGGCACGGGCTCGTCCTTGGCTGTGGCTCAGATGTGCTGGATGGAGGAGAGACCAGGAGGCAAAGCAAGTGGCCTGTGCTGCCTCTTCAGGTCCTGTGGCTTAGCGATGCTGGGGCAGAGCAACTGCACTCAAGATTTCCCCTTCCGGACAAGTCTAGGGAATGTCAGATGACAACAGGGAGAGCGATCTGGACAGTAGGCTGACAACTGCAATGAGGTGACGAGCGGTACAGGCATGGTGAGAGAGAGACGAGGGTGTGCAAACTCCCACACACCAAACTTGCAAGACACGGGACGGAGAGGGAGGATTATGGATGCTGCAACTTTTTGGAATACTAGTTTTCCAAGAGCGTCTATCTTTGCTGTGATTCTCCCTCTCCAATTACATTATTAATGCTTTGTTATGTGAAATCTAGTTCCAGCTGACTGGTGCACTGTATCAAACAAGGCACATCACAAATAGGTGTGTCAGCCTGGTGAACTGAAGAGGGAAAAACAAATATCCCCACTTCTGCAAACTGTCTTTAAAAAAAATAAATTGAACCCTACACAAACAGAAATACCAAACAAGCTGCCCCTATAAATTGTGGCTGACAACTGTAATATGAAAAAGCTGCTAAGACAAGGTGGTGAGGCTCTAGACAAGGTGGAGAGGCTAATTTTATTCCCTGTCCTACTGAAATCCTGAGGACAGTGAAAGGCAGCGGTGGCAGCGGCTGCTCTGTGCCCGCACATGTGTCTGCCTGACTTAATGGGGCACCTGGAGTCCAGGAGGATCACCTCACCGTGAATCCTCCCCAGCTGGCATTAGGAATTTGCTGAGTTCCCCCCTACAGACTGCACTGTAATGGCCAGCGTGGTGATAACTTGCTGAATAGAGCTGCATTGCCAGCGGAGCTTTGCCTGCTCCTTTCCAACCTGAAAAAGCATGTTTTGTTGGAATGGAAGAGATTAGGGACTATTTACAAACATCTCAGCTTCCAAGGTTCTGGAAAACCTTTCAACACGTTTCTTTGCTTGCAGAAAGGTCTGACCCAAAGCATCCAGCCTTTCTGGTGATCTGCTCTGCCTTTAGTGCCATTGTAATCCCGTTTCCACCATGATTAATCTGCAGAGAGCAGAAGGGCTCCTTGCTTTGCCCATCTGCTGCCAGAGATGCTCCTGCTGACCAGGGGACTAGCGTGGGCTCTGGGAGCCCTGGGAATGGCTCTGCTTGGGGGACCTTGGGTGGCCAAGGGGGACATAGCATGTGGAGCTGGAGACAGTCAGGGTACCAAAGGCTTTCTGGAAAATGAGCAGTGTTTTTGGATGACTGGGCACAGTGGTGAATTTATAGGGCTCTTCTGCCTCAAAAAGGAGCAGCAGAGAAGTTGGGGAGAGAGGGGAAGGATCAGCATTGATTAAGCTGACAGTTCTGCTAATGTCACTGTAGACACAGCCACTTTCCGTTTCTTTGCCAGCAGCAACTGAAATAATAAGATGCAGCGGGAGAAGGAGGGAGTGTCAGCGCTGGGCTACTCACAGTGCTGTTGGCAGTATTTAGATGAGAAACTGGTGGTGTGATGGATGGCCATGATGCAAAGATACGTGGTGCTCAGTGCTCTGGAAACGCAGGCAGATTAAGTAGGACTGTGCCTGACTACTCTGAAGGTGACTCTACCAAGAGCCAGTTGTTGGATGCTAATTGCTTTTTGTCCCCCACAAGTAATATTTCAAATTTGCAGTTCCTGCGTATTTGTCGGCTACTTTCACACTTTGGTCTAGATCTGCAGGCCGTGCTGCTCGTCAGGCTCCACAGCTCACAGGCAGAGAAGAGCTTGTTTGGTCCTGATGAGAGCATGACGAGGAAAGTTGAAGACAGGCTGAGAGACTTGGGGTTGTTCAGCCTGCAGAAGGCTCCAGGGAGACCTTATTGCAGCCTTTCAATACTTAAAGGAAATACTTATAGGAAAGATGGGGACAGACTTTTCAATAGGGTCTGTAGCGGTCGGACAAGGGGTAATGGTTGTAAACTGAAAGAGGGGAGATTCAGACTAGATATAAGGAAGAAATTTTTTACAACGAGGGTGGCGAAGCCCTGGCCCAGGTTGCCCAGAGAGGTGGGAGATGCCCCATCCCTGGAAACATTCCAGGTCAGGTTGGACGGGGCTCTGAGCAACCCGGTCTAGTTGAAGATGTCCCTGCTCGTGGCAGGGGGGTCGGACTAGGTGACCTTTAAAGGTCCCTTCCAATGCAAAACACTATATGATTCTATTCTTGTATTTCACACAATGGCTCTTAAGCCTTATGTTAGACTGCTGGACTTGGATTTAGGCCTCATTCCATCCATTTTCATGGGCAGTTTCAGAGTAAGTGAAGTGTGTTTCTGATTTTATAAGCTTGATGTGTATTGTGTATAGTTAGCTGTGACGGGCAGTTCTGAGAAGAATCATCTGTATAACTACCCAGACATAGTTACTTGGATCCTTATCTCCCTGGTCATTATGAAGAGGTGATCTCTTGACATCTTTCAAAACACCACATCAGGCTATTTCCAAGGAGGTTTCTGCTTGGAAGTGAATATAAAGCTTTAGTTTTAATTTTGTAGGAGTTAAATTGAATGTTAATAACATCTCCAACACTAGGCTTCACATATAGAACATTATGGTTATCCATCTAGTGTTTCCAATTAACCAGGGGCACTGTCTTTGCTGTCTGTTTCATCCAAGGACGAAAGTAATTTGTTAGGATAGCAAATTGTCTTCCCCTCTTGCAAATTAGCATTAGAGCATCACTATAGAAATAATCCATGCTATTTGGATTACGGCAATGAAATTGCTATAAACGAAAGCTGTTTTCTGAACTAATATTTAGAGAAGAAGAGAGAGAGATATATACATGAGGGGCATTACTAAATAGATTTCAGTATTTATCTTTCTGAAAGAGGTTCTTTTTCTCCTGAAAGGGTAACGTACATCTATCTTGCAAGGAGTTTCCTTAGAGGGTTTAAATGAAGAGTGAAGCTTTAAGAACAAAATGAAAATGGAAGAAGAAATATACTGCCATGGGAAGCTCAGAAATGAGGCACTCGGGGTTTCAGAGAGTAACCATTAATCCCCTCCTGCCCCGAGGGCATTCCTGTGTGACCATCAAAATGACATGCATGCAGCTGTCTGGCAGTTTGCCACCTCTCTCGGTTTGATGGACTTTGCTCTGGGGATGGCTAAACCTCCAGCTGTTCAGAATGGTAGTTTGTTTTCCTCGACAAACATGCTCAAATGTTTATCTGACCTATCTGAATCCACAAAAGAAGAGTATAAATTGTTTCAAATGATTTTTCAACACCTTTTCCTTCCCAGAACCTGGAAACCCGTCCAGCCTGAGCACTGCTTTACCCTTAGATTAGGATCGACGGTTGTGCCGGAGTTATACCGGGGGCTGTTGTACTCATGGCTTAACAAAACATGTAATAAGGTGCACCTTATTAATACCTGGGGTGGGGGGGAAACCCAGGTGTGTGTGTCTCTGGCTTGGTGGCAAGACTGCAGAGATCACCTACCCCCAGCACAGCACCAAGCAGTCCCCAGCTTGTCCCTGGGGCACTACAGCTCATGCAGTTACGTGGCGCAAGCTTATACTGCAAATGGGTAAAAGGAGACAAAGGCCGAGTCAGAAATAAACTCCAGGAGGCAATGCGAACTCTTCAAAGTGAGCTGAGGGTGCAACAGAGGAGCATCAGGCAGGGGCTGGGGAAGCAGAGCTCCCGGGAAGGCGGTGAGTTTCTGTGCACGTGGCTGAGCCAGCAGGGCCTGAAACGGTTTGGTTCTGATCACCTCATCAGCTTGGGCAATGAAAAACAGTTTAATGATAACTGGCAAGATATTAGCATTGATTTCGAAAATGCTGCGCGGGTATGATAAAAGAGCAGATACGTGATGCATGACAGGGAATCACTTGTTTGGTTTTGTTCGGTGCTTACTAATAGATGAGAGAGAGAGAAAAGGGTCTTCTCATTTTCTCTTACACCATCCCTGGAGGTATTTAAAAGCCAGGCAGATATAGTGCTTAGAGATACGGTTTAGTGACAGTTTTGTCAGAGTTAGGTTGATGGTTGGACTCGATGATCTGAGAGGTCCCTTCCAACCCAGGCAATTCGATGATTCTAATAGTGCCATGAATCTTAAGCGTGTAAGACACACTCAGACCACAAAAAGTATTTCAGAGCCTTCCCTCCCATCCTTTGAAGCAGCACACTGATACGGCGATGGTTACTGAGACAATATCCGATGCCTGCAGACAAAATGTTTATTTGCTTTTATTAAAAAAAGTGAGCTGGAAGTATGGCTCATGAGTGCAAAATGGGAAAGAAGACAGTTATTTCCAAAGCTGCTGCCAACCCCCTTCCATGGCCGTGATTTGATTGCTGCACGTACTCGAGAGGGACCCATGACTCAACACGGGATTCTGAACTGAATTGCATTTGCAGGTTTCGATTTGTTATGACTCCTAAGCTCCAAAAATGAGAGCCTTTCAAAAAATTTATTTTAAAAAGAGACCAGGAGGTGATTTTAAAAAACCAACAACAAACAAACCCCTCTGAAATAATGGGAGCAGCTGTACGCATTTCTTAGCAGTGAAAGAACTAAAATCCAGGTATTTTCTGATCTTAGGCTCTTCTTGCTCAAATACACAGGTGTTTTCGAGATTGTTTGCTTTGCGATAGACAGCTCAAAATCCAGGTCTTTCAATCTCTTGAAAAACCCTCCTGAACGTATTAAATACGTATGTAATAGAGAGCGCTCAGGGAAAGTGAAACCTGTTGTGTGTCTGCAAAAAAGAATAGCACATCTGCAAAAAGGATCACCAAATTGGGAGGTCTAATGCACTCAGGGCTGGAACACAGTAATTTCTGAGTATCTGGGGCAGATTCGGCATGACCTGCACTTGCAGAACTAGCCCGGAGCCATGGCAAATCTGTCCCCAAAATGTTTGGCTATTCTCTTAGCGCACTGGAAAATACTAAACATTTTTTCAGTTCATTTTTTCAGTTGTTTAGCTCGCCAACTTATGTGGGTTTGAGGCTACCTATTGCAGCAGCACGAAGTTCAGTCTGGTAAACTGGGTAAAAACCAAAGCTGTGGTGTGTTGGGAAGATGCTCGTGCCCTCCTGAGCTACCTGGTTGGAAGCTGGTGCTTCTGACTGTGGTGTAGCTGCACCCCAGGACAGACTGAAAGGACACGGTTAGTCTTCTGGAGCAGGGTGGACCTCAATTTTGTGGTGTTTTTGTGGTGTTCACTTGGCTGTCACTCGAGCAGGGCACTAAAGGGCTAATTCTGCAACACGTAATTTACTCAGAGTTTCAAACTTTGTTTTGAATTTCCATCTGCTTCAGATTTTTAAAGCAAATACCTAAAACGCAAATCAAACCTTTGGTATTTCAGGTGGAACAAAGTTTTATACATAAAAGAAAATACTAAAAAAAAGAAACCCGAACAACCAAACCATCTGTCTGGGTTCATCTGAAATTTTGTCTCCGGAGTCTGCAGAGCTGGTCGCCAAGCCGAAATCAGCAGCTAGCAGTGTTCCGACTTGTAGCTAGGCTTTGGAGGAGGAGAGGGTGCCCAGGCTGCTGTCGGCATGTCCCTGGGACAGAGCACGGAAAGGAGGGCCCTAAGCGTGTGTCAGGGGCACAGGGAAAGCAACCAGGCTTGGGCAAACTAAATCCCTGCTTTATGGCTTAATTTTTCTCCAAGGAACAGCTTTTGAAAGGAGCCATTCCCTCCACTGAAGTCAGTGGGACCTGCTGCTGCGGCTGATTTTACCCAGCACGGGCGAGAGCAGAATCAATGGTGTTACCTCTCCTGCATGGCAAAGCCTTTTCCCAGTGCTACCAGTAACACACAGACAAGTGCTGCATCTTTTCCAAATGAAAACAGAAACCCCGTTAGAATGCAAACAGGCAGGGCCAGGATATTGTCAGAAATTCAGGGTTAACTGCATTAACCT
This sequence comes from Dromas ardeola, assembly GCA_013398915.1. Classification (NCBI taxonomy): domain Eukaryota; kingdom Metazoa; phylum Chordata; class Aves; order Charadriiformes; family Dromadidae; genus Dromas; species Dromas ardeola. The sequence goes on from VYZM01006251.1 coordinate 675,716, forward strand.
GGGTTATGCTTGAACATGCTGATCTCAGCCTTTCCTACGAGGTCGAAGTTCTCAGGGCCCAGCTGGAGGATAAGGTCAGAAACTGACATGTTTTTATTCGGGTTTTCAGAACTTCTGCCTCCAAACATACAGATGAAGCCCATTCTGTCACTTAAAATTTAATACTGTGATAACAATCCCAGTACATTGGAGGAATGCATGTCACTCAAACAGTATCACAGACTAATACAGGCAACTGGGTATTTCCTACGAAGCTGTAAAATGGTTAGCGTTTGCGTGCACAGCCTTTCTTTTGCTGGGAAAGACTTCAGCTTTTCAGTTGTCTGAAAACACGTGCACAGCCGGTCTGTGCGTGTAGCCTGTTAGGTCTCCTCCAGAGCTGCATCACTGCTCAGAAAATGAAAGCAAATCGGCCTCATCCAAGCCATCCTGCATCGCTTCTGTTATTTGTCAACGAATACCAGGCCAGTTGTCTAGTTAGCGAAACAGAAGTATTAAATTTGAGAAATCACAGAAAATGGTGAGTGGGAGGCCCCTTTAAGGTCTCCTGGTCCATCTCTTGCCCCATGGCACGTTCAGCTTTACCTGTACTACTTCCCTCTGGTTTGTCTAACCTGTTTTCAAAAATCATCAATGATGGAGATTCAAGAATTACCCACAATTAAGTAAAAGGCAGAAGATGTGCTTCAAGAAAAATACAACTGTTCAGCTAATAGCTTCTTTCTATGAGGTTAATCTGACCTGTACCGCAACCACTGCTGAAGCATCTGTGTGGTTCACTGATGTTTCAAGGAAACGCGCTGATCCTTTGGGGACATACAGATCTCAGCACTGGAAAATGGGAGATACGTGCCAAGTTTTGCCTGGAAGATTGCTATTGGTAATCTGCACAGATGAATTTTGTCTAGATGGGAGTTTTTGTCTAATGGACTTATGCAGCTGCCTTTAAGACCTTAATTGTAACGAAGTGATTAGCCTACAATTCTCCGAGAGAGGCTGCGGTGTGACAGGGATGGGAGTGTTTGCTTCCGACTTACGCAGGCCAGACAGCACGTCCTACAGAGGATGCTGCTGTCCCACTGGCTGCTTGCTTTAATTACATACCGGGGCTGTTTAGTCTGTACAGTGATGAAGCATGGCCGTAACCCTTTATACACCCCAGCTGCACACTTTTAAACTGTCCTCAGCTGCTCCCGAGCTACAAAATTACAGATTTTACAGGAAAGTTACTCTCGCGTTCATGTTTCTCTCACCGTTCCACTATTTCCCAGGCACATACTGAGAAACTCTCCTGTCGTACAGTTAGTGATTTCACCGAGACTGCTCAGCTCTTTCTTTGGTGACCCAAGGCATAAGGTAAAATGGACTGAACTCTGTTGCATCCTCCTCTTCTTTTCCATCTACTTCTCATCCTTTAGCACATTTTTTATGGCGGGGATCAAAGTGGCTCACAAAAGGGCTCGCCTCCAGGCTCAGTGCTGCAGTCATTAGGAGGAGGTTGCCACATGTTCCTGGGCAAGCCCCTGCCACACTTCAGGTCCAGTTACCGCCTGCTGGGAATGGCACCAAATTGCTTCCTGCAGCTTAGCATCCTACCAGTGCTATCAAGCTGGCCCCCTCGTAGTGTTCCACGTAGTCAGTAACAGAAATACGTAAGCATGCCATCAGCGCATTATGGATTTATTTTTTTAAAATATCAAATGTCTACACCTTAATCCCAGTCAAATTAGCTGAACTCCTAAACACTCTTGTAGGGATTGCAAGTGGGTGGAAAGGAAGAATGTTTGGAAATGGATGAGATAAAACAGGTTTTCACAGAAGCAGCAATTCAGAGCTCGTCCCAGGCTCTGCTGCATGGCGGTGTCTCTGAATGCCCTCTCATTTACTGCTGAAGGGCAACTGACCCTTGAACATTACCATTTATGCGGTTTCCGAATTGTACTATTTCCAATATGTTTTACACAGTTTTTTCCAAATCTGTGTACTTCACGGGAAGATGGGGGACAAACTGGCAATGGAAAGGAGCAATTGTAAACTAGTTAATAGGCCTGACTGTCATTTTTATTCAACCTGTGCGTGTAAAGCTGCTTTAAAGTAGCTTTAAGGAAAATGAGAATCAGCCCTCTTGAACTTAGGCTGTTTCATACAGTCTGAAGAGGTAGCACAAAGCTGCTATTCCCTTCTTCAGTTCGTGGAATATAAATCAGAGAATATGAAAATTTTAAAACATAATTCTGAATCTGCCCTGCTTAACACTGGGAAAATTTGTGATTCCAGTGATAGAGAGTGACTGGGTAAAACTTGTTTACCCATTTCAGGTACTGCAGGTTCTACCATCAATTCCTGACTTAGCAGCAGCTCTCTGTATCAGTTGGACTTTCATCATAGCCTCACATTCCAGTATTTTCCTAGCCTGAAGCTTACTAAATATATAGCCTGACGTTGACCATGCAGAACAACCTCTTCTCTGGCAGATCAAAACTCCCTGTGCCCAGTGGAGCAGACACACATACATGTTACTTGCTTCCTAACCCAGGACTCCTGGAGTTTCACTTTTCGGCCTTACCTAAGAAGCATTAAAATTAGAGTAGGAAGCAAGTCAAAAGATTTGAGGCTCTGAGGGGTTGCACTCGGGTGTTTGTTTTTTGTTTGTGTTTTGCTGGGGTTTTTTTGGCTTTTTTTTGAACCTTATCCAAAGTACTTGAATGTGGTGGAACTAGAGACAATGCCAAATTGCTGGCCCACCACTTGTTATCTTTTTCTCCCTATGACTCCTCCTCATGATTGGTAATTGCTCTTGTTTGAGTAGATTTGGTTGAATGCAGCTTTTGCCTGGGCGTTTTAAATCCCTCTCAGAATGAGGCCCCAAAGAGTGAGCTGAGGAAGAAGAAATGAAGAGGAGAAATTCCTAGAGGCAGAGAAATTGAGCTAAAATCCTACTCTCACCCTCAGAACTTTCACAGATGCTTTTTAATCTCTGCACATGTATCCAGAAGAAGAAAATATCTACCAGAGGGTTACCTTTGCCAGTATTTCTCAATAAATCACCCGAAGCTTTGGATGTGCAAGAAACACTTGACATTTCTTCCACTTTTTTAAAACATCACAGTATAAGCAGAAATGAATAGATTACTGTTGGTCTCAAATAGCTTCGTACTGCCCAGGAAATAAGGTGGCAGAAAAAAAACTTTTAGGTAAAACCAGAAATTTCATTAAGAAACAACAACTGAAACACTTTCTTTGTGTTCAGATAACATGTAATTTGCAGTTCAAAGACACTTTGCTTTACTCCTGTCAGATGCAGAGGCAGTGACATATGCCATGACATCCGTCAGCCAACTCTCAACATAAAAAGTTGTGATGATTTTCTAGTTGATGGAATGGGAAAGCAAAGGTGTTGGGTTTTGGTTTTTTTTTTGGTTTTTTTTTTTNTTTTTTTTTTAATGAGCCTGAGAAGCAATTTTAAATGGCTGTCAAATATCCAGCAGTGGTTAGTAGACGACTGGATGGAAGATACTCAAATTCAGTTTTTGCCTGTTCCCAGTGGTTTTTGTTTGAAAGTATTTTACTTTCTGACATTTCAGATGTTACTTATAGAAATATTTTTTCCCTGGTTTTAAGATATCTCCTGTTCAAATTTGCCTGCTGACTTCACCATGACATTCTGACAGCTTTCTTTGGGACCAGTCAGCTTTTCTGCAGTGTATTCCAATTGAGAGGTTTCAAAGTAGTTTTGTTTTATTTTTGATCTTCCTGTGACTATCAAGTATTGTGCTGGCGTTTTTTTTCTAGTTGGCTACTTTAGTGTTTCTTTTTCTTCATTCTCCGCTGACTCCCGGCACACTTTTATTTTACAAGCGGATATTGCTTTGTGTACTCTTCTTTGCATATTGTTTTTCTTAGCCTCTGCTTCTACAATTAGCGTGATTCTGCCTTTTTGTTTTAGAAATCCAGCTAGAATAACTCAGGGCAAAATGTGTGGAGCAGAGGGACTTGTGAGTATGAACCGCTCAGAGCAGAAATCCAAGGTCTGTGCTCTAGCTGAGAGTTCAGGAGAGAAGGGGGGGCTGGCCCTGCTTCACCCCAAGTACCTCGACGCGGCTTTGATGACTGCAGCAGGTTATTTCCACGAATCCAAAACCTGCCCCTTCAGACTTTACACAGGCTGTGGGCAGCATTTCAAGCTATTCAAAAAGCAAAACTGAAAAGCCAGTAGAAATACTCACTGGTAAAATTTAAAATCAGGCTGTGAAAATAACTATACAGGTTAATAATGATGCTACATCCCTGTTTCTTTGTCTGTATCAGTGGTTCGAGATTGCTGACATAACCCAGGCCTGTCCTCTGGCTTTGCTCCTGACACAGGACTTTCTCTCTCTTCCCTTGTTACCAATCTGATGGCTTGGAAGTGTGACTGCCTCCATCTCTATTTCAGTGCAGTGTACGAAAAGCAAACGTCTGCAGCAAGAAGCACACGGGAGGCCTTGGTGGAAGAGGAAGGATGTACTTTGGCAAAGCAAATGTTCAAAGGAGCCATAGCTGCTGCTTTGCACAGGGTGACTCAGCTGCCTGGGCATGGATTTGCAAACAAAAATGCAGTTTAACTCAGTGTTTCCATGAAACCGATGAACTGACAGTCATACTTTGTCATGTAAAAACTTCCATCAACTTTAGTGAACTTCTTGCTATGGAAAGGGATGAGTAAAGCCAGATGAACACCCCATCAGGGAAGGTCCCTGCCCCAAGGAGCTTTGGGTCCGCATGGGAGAGGAGGGCAGGCAGGAGGAGAACGGGAGAAGCCAGCGGTAATGTGACCGACAGAAAGATAATTCATATGTTCCCAGTTCAAGGCTGTCCCTCTCTAATACCTTCTAACACTGCTCATAAGTTACGTGTCCTTCATGCACCAAAATGCAACTCTGCTTTCTGCTGCTTCACAACATCAGGGAGCACAGCATATGGTCCACATGAACAGAAGAAGAAACTCATTTAAAAAGCTTGTAGATTCTACAAAATATTTATTCTATTTCATATATGAAGTAACTTTGGTCTCTGACCTGCAATTGTTTGCTATCACTATTTTCCTAGCAAACTTTTAAATAGGCATAAGATTGAAGGATCAGCAAACAGTAAATAGCAATGATTTCTTTTTTGGCAGTTGAGTCTGGAAACCTGGCTCTAAAAACCACGATAATGCTGTTGGACACCAAAAACATACCATAGGAGTGCATGCAAAACTAACGTCACTTCAGATTTTATATCAGAATTCACTGAACAGTACAGAAAAAAACCCTCTATCTCAGTAAATTTCAAGATACTTAAAAGATAATTTAGAAAACAGAAAGAAGGGGTGTCAAGAATATTTAGTCTTTTATTGCCTGTTCTTGGTGCACATGTGGAGTCTTGTTTGGACGCGCACCCCTTTCTTCTCTAAACTGAAATACTCGCCACATTTGTACAACACAATAAACAAGGCTACTTTCATCCAGCTAACCGCCAGATATGACACCTTACGAGTAAAAGATCTGCATGTCATCAAATCCTGTACCGAGTGGTTTCCCTGTAAAGACACCATTTTCAATTTATCTCAACGTCCAGCTTAGCTCTGAGTATCTCTTTTATGCCAGTAGCACCAAATTGTATCAACATTATAGGATTATGAAGTGGGATCACTTACCCTGTCAACTCTGGCTTCACAATGACACTTCCAGCAGAGCAGGTGCTATATTTTATTAGTTACAGAGATTCATTGTGCATCCAGAAACTGCCCTCTGCACCCTGCTTTTGTAATAGGATTCAATACAGCTGAGCAAATACAACCTCTGTAATATATATGAAATAGAGGAAGATAATAGGAGCAGGATAAACTCTCTGATTAGGTACAGTGTGCATAGTGGATCAGAAATACAGAGACGGGGAAAAAGGAGGAAGGAAAATGTGTTTAAGGTCTGCCATGAAGGCCTAGGAAACCCTGCTTAAAGGATTTCTGTCCTAACCAACTCCGTAATCCCTACCAAATGCCTGAACGCAATTACAACTTCAGTATATTTCCATGCCGGACTTCAGTTAAATTCTTAACAATGCAGACAAATAGGGGAAAAAAAACCCCAAAACAAATCCAACCTACTAGTTGTTAGTGATTTCCGAATAACAAACTGACAGCAATTCCCCAGCCCAAACAGCTCAATCCGTTTGTTTCTACTTACCCCCATTTGTCTCTTGGACATTTAAGGCAAAGGCTCATTTTGTGCTGCAGATTCCGTGCTGCTGCTCAGTATTATCTTGCCTGATCGTAAAAAGGGCTCCTGACCAAAAGGAAGAGGAAAGCAATACGTAAAACAAACACAGGAACCCAAGAGGAAAGCTACACCCTAAAGACCAGCACTAAGAGCAACTGTGAGACAGGGAAAAGGAGAACACTCCCAATTACTAACTTTTTCCATTGATACATCTGTTAACAAAACAATTTTGCTGCAAACTTCTCTTTCTCCTTGCAAGCAATGCTTTGCTGTGTGTCTAGACGTCAGATAAACTACATGATGAGTGTGTGGTTAGTGGTTGGGGTTTTTTTGGACCAAGTGAGCAAATGAGTGAAATATAAACTAGAAGCTCAGCTGACTGCTTTAAAAGTAATGTGCTTGGCAGTAATTATCACAAGGTGCATTTGTCCATACTTAGGTATTTTTTAATTCAGAAGCCTTCAATGGAAGCAGAGTCATTTTTGAAATAACCACCTATGGGACTTTCTGGCCAGAAAGCCCCAGTGCAGCGGAGGCAAATGTTTAGATGATTAATAACTTAATTTTTTAAGAGCTTGAGGGGCTGACAGGGAAAATATGCTAAACCGTCCTTGCCTCAGAGGGATTTTTAGTGCCAAAAAAGAACTGCAGTGAGAAGGAGAGCTCATGATTTCACCTCTAAAGACTTTAAGGCCAGGGGGAGGTGCAGAGGGGCAAAGCGGGATTTACTGCGGCGGCAGAAGCTGCTGGTCCCAGCTGTGTTTTCACACCCTCGCCTCGGTGGATTTGGGCTTCTCCAAGCTCCAGGGCTGTTCCTCGGAGTAGGTCATGGGGTGGATCCGCCTGTCCGCCCACAAAAGCTGCATGGAAACTTTGACACTGACATTTAATACATGGTTTGGAACAAATAACAAACAATTTGGTTTGAATTAAAAAGTTTTGACAGATACATTTTGCCAAATGTGGGTCAGAATAGAAAACTGATGGATGTGTCATGTTTGAAAATTCCCAGGGTGTAGTAAACTCATTTGTTTTCAAAAAGTTAGGATCAGATCCTCCCCTTGCCTCAGAATAAATCTGGAACTACTTCAGGGAGGCTGACAGAAATGAAGGTCGTTCCATCACCAGGGTAAATGAAATCTGCCTTTTGCGCCCGTAGCCAGAGAACACTGCATCCAGTAGCAGCGGTGTGAAAGAACTGCTGCAGGCAGTAAGGCTGACAGTGGTCCTATTAAAGGGAATATTATTCCACCCGACCTTAACCCTTCCTGTGGCATCCTGCTCTTGCAGCTTTCCATCTCCACGCGCTGAGGTGATACACTGATGGGCTTTTTAAAAGTTACGCAAGGAGACACACAGATCACGGATGAAGGTGCCAAGTCAGCTCACAGGAGAAAGGAGCCTTCTACTTTCTGCCTGGGATATTCAAAGAAGCCTAAAGGCATTTGATTCCCAAATCCCCTTGGGCCCAGTGGGGCAGGCATGGATGTATCCTTGGTGCTCCTTGAAAATTGCAGTCATCATCTCCTCCAAATCTTGTTTTCTGAAGGGTTTTCCTACATGTGCTCCTCACAGCTAGTACCAAACCAGAGAGCCCTTCCATCCCGACTGCCAAACAGCAGTCGTTCCCTAAGTGATGGTCTTGGGACGCAAGCCCAAGAGAGGCAGGAGTGTCCCCAACCCATCCCCAGCCCTGACTTACCCATCTCCTCTAAGCTGGAAACAGCCCACTGGGCAGAAGCAGCCCTCGCCCCCAGCCAGAAGGCAAAGTTAGATGCATGTCTCCCCTACCTAGAGCAGAATCTGGCCAAGGTTTCAAGACTGAGGTCTTGAAACACTATACAAAGGGTGAGAAGTGGTTTCAGAGGGAGAGGACAATTGAGTTACACTGCTGAAGTCCTTGTGTATAAACCCAGACCTTTATAATGAACACAGGAGCGACTCCTTTTTTTTTTTTTGGAAGAGTCTTTTCGAATTATTCCTTTATGAGTGCTCCCTTTGGTCTGGCACAACGTGGAGTTACATGGCAGCTTGCTTTTTGCACCCTTTATCATTATCTCTCAGAAAAAGCATCCAGCAATGCTGCCTTTGTGGCTGGTTAAAAGCTTGACACACCAACTCTGGATAATTGAGCCAGGTTAATGGTAGAACATCATTTACATGCCTCCCAATTACTTTTAATGAGCCTGGCTGGTACAGGTGTTTGGAGTAATTGCCAGCTCTGGATTTGTTTGGTTTTGTACTCTCTCACCGTTCACAGAGCTGGTCATCTTACGAAGGAAAATCAGTGGAGTAATTCCAACACAATTATATTTAAGCTGCGGGTTGCAAAGGGTCTTTATAGAGCTTGGAGCAGAATATTTTCTTCCTCATTATTAATGCAGCATTGCCAGCAGCATCGGCAACTTTATCAGGATTACCAAACCCTGCTATACGTGAAAGAAAGGACATGGTTTAGAGTCAATCCAGAGGTTAGTTACTACCAAAAATAGTGAAATTGTTCTGTTCTCCCCTCTCTGTATCATTCTGCATATTAATTTCATTAATTTTTGAGCATAATATATATTTAGCTGTTGTAAGTAACTACAATTAATCATATAATTACAGCTTATTCTGTACATACCCTCTTTTGCGTTGCTGCTTGCCTGCACACACAGTGAGTGGGCTCAGGGAGTTAAACGGGCAGAAAATGTTCACTCTCTATCTGTGGAGTTACTTTACTGCCCGTTTAACTCCCTGAACCAGGTCTCTAAGAAGGTCGGCGGTGACAGTGGTGGCACAAGGCATGTGGTAGGAACGGGTGGCTCAGGACATTGTCTATGGGGAAAGGAGGTGTGAGGAGGCAGGTTCTCTCATGTGACTGTAAGACTGTCTAACTGTGTTGGAATGGTTTAACCTGGAAAGTTTGGGGATTAACAGGTGCTGAAAATGGACAGCAATGGAAGTTTAACTGTTCCTGAGCATTCGTACCCAGTCTATGTGAGGCAAAGACTACATCTTTCACTGAAAACAGCCTGAACTCTGTTAACTCCACACCATCTCAGACAAATCATTGGATGAAAGAGATCGGCCCTGGAGACAGCTGATTGTCGGGGACATGGATTTGCTCTCCTGGAAATGCCCTGGCAGTGGGGGGTGCAAGACCTGACCGCTTAAGAGGGCGGTGCAGTGGCTGCAGGTGGATGGGCACATTGCCTTCAAACCAAAAGAGAACCGGTTACTCCATCGCTGCATGAAGATGCCAACATTGCAATTTAACACCGAGGTGGAACAGAAGGATTCCCAGCTGGAGGCTGACTCGGTAGCGTAGTTGTAGGGCACCCAACTAGTGGCCCAGCTATTCCACGCTGTGCCCAAACAGCAGGAGCTGTGGTGGAAAGCTGGTCACGGCTGGGAGGGCGCTCAGAAGGATAAGGGCACTGAAAGTCCCTACTCTCCAGTCTGCAGACGCTGCAAGCGTCCTGGCAATACAGGCATATTTTTGTGTCTATTGGCCTTAGCACAGGGCATTGCAAAGAGCTCAGGACAGCTCTAGCCCAGCAGTGCTCCGGTCAGGCTTTAATTCTTCAAGACGAGGCCATTACTGATTTGCTGCGCTTGCCTCACTGACATGTTTTGCTGATCAACTCATTCACTGAGTGCGGCCCTTTGCACACCAGGGAGCTGTTACAGTGGGAAACATATTTCTCTGTGAAGCTTTAAATAAGATTTGTTTTCCCTTTTTTTCTTCATTTGGAAGCAGCTCTGTGTTGACATGTCAACATGTTTTTTCTTCCATCTGTATATGTTTATCCTTGAATTAGAGCATCTCAGAAGCTGGAGAAGGGGAAAATCATTTTAGTCCATCTAATCTATGCAGGAGGTCAAATACAAGATGGGCCACCATTATACATTTTGCAGAGTTAATGTTCCAGTTGATGTGTCGCTGCTAATGTATTGCATAGAAGAATTTTTTAGCTCAATAGATCTCTTTCTCTCCAAAGGAGGTTTGCGATGGCCTTTGTCTCACCACTCTCCTGGTAACTATCATGCCAGCGTGCCACCTCCATTCATCTGTGCAGTATTGACACTTTCCCTTTCAGAGTCAGCTTTTAATAAACGTTGACCAAGCCCAGTCAAATTCTTTGTTCTACTGTTGTTCATGCTTCCTACTGACAGACCCTCTAATTGCATCTTTTTTTCACCTTTTAATTGAAACACAGCTTTGCAGCTGAAAATGTTATAGGGTTAGCTGTTTAATATGACTCTGTGATCCCCATCCTCCTTCTGTGGAGCATCAGTGGCTTGCAGACCGCAGTTTGATGGCTACCTCGGTTCCTGTGCCCTGCTTCTGCCAGGCTGAAAACATTCATTTAAATACTTTCCTCTTTAGAATCATAGAATCACAGAATCATAGGGTTGGAAGGGACCTCTGGAGATCATCTAGTCCAACCCCCTGCCAGAGCAGGGCCACCTAGAGCAGGTTACACAGGAACGCGTCCAGGCGGGTTTTGAATGTCTCCAGAGACGGAGACTCAACCACCTCTCTGGGCAGCTTGTTCCAGTGCTCTGCCACCCTCAAAGTAAAGAAGTTCCTCCTCATGTTGAGATGGAACTTCCTACACTCAAGTTTGTACCCATTACCTCTTGTCCTATTGCCGGGCACCATTGAAAAGAGCCCGGCCCCATCCTCCTGACACCCACCCTTTAAGTATTTGTACGCATTAATTAGGTCACCCCTCAGCCGTCTCTTTTCCAGACTTTGAATGATCGTTGGAAGGCATTTCCACGATGGTGGTGTTTCATGGCTAAGTCTCATTATCACCACTCCTGGTGGCGCGGGGAGACGTGCAGACACGGAAGCAGGACTTCCAGTTCTTTGCACAAGGCTATTCATCCTTAAAGGACAGATATTCAAGAGAGACCAATAGGGCGGAGTTGAGGATTTGCACAACTTTGGCTCTAAGTGACTTGCTCAGAGTCATCAGTGAACAAGTCTGTGACTGTGTCATGGTTTAACCCCAGCCGACAATTGAGCACCACGCAGCCGCTCGCTCACTCCCCCCCGGTGGGATGGGGGAAGAGAATCAGAAGAGTAAAAGTGAGAAAACTCGTGGGTTGAGATAAAGACAGTTTAATAAGTAAAGCAAAAGCCGCGCACACATGTAAAGCAAAACACGAAATTCGTTCACTACTTCCCATGGGCAGGGAGGGGTTCATCCATCCCCAGGAAAGCAGGTCTCCAACATGCGTAACGGTGGCTTGGGAAGACAAACGCCATCACTCTGAACATGCCCCCTTCCTCCTTCTTCCCCCCGCTTTTTATACTGAGCATGAGGTGATATGGTATGGAATATCCCTTTGGTCGGTTGGGGTTAGCTGTCCCAGCTGTGTCCCCTCTCAACTTCTTGTGCGCCCCCAGCCCACTCGCTGGTGGGGTGGTGCGAGGAGCAGAACAGGCCTTGACGCTGTGTAAGCATCGCTCAGCAATAACTAAAACATCTCTGTTATCAACACTGTTTTCAGCGCAAATCCAAAATATAGCCCCATACCAGCTACTACGAAGAAAATTAACTCTATCCCAGCCAAAACAAGCACAGACTGTCAGCTCAAATCGGCTAACTTAAAGAGAGAGTAGATGCCTTGCACAGCTTTACACACTTCAGCTCTGTGGTCGAACATTACTGACTTCACCGTTACAAACTCAGGTTTCTTGAGTTAAAGCTATAGGTTACGTGACACTTTCCAAGTCTAATTTCTGGATTTCTGCCTTCAGACTTTTTCCCCTGTTAGTCTTTCAGCTCTGAAAGTACTCTATGGGCTCGGGCCATACCCAGCGTATACGTTAATATACACTGTTTTATACAGCATAAATACATGTGAAGTGAGGTGATGTCCATCGCAATGAAGCACTAATGAACTCCGCAGAGCAGTGGAGCTGACTGTACTCAGCTTCGTTTGGGAGCAGAGATCAATGCAATTCAAATTTGTTCTCACGCTAGCAGCGGGATCCCTGGGAAAGCAGAGAGCAACTGGAAAAGGGCATTTTAGAAAAGATGTTACAAAGTGATTTACAGAAGATTAAAGGATGACGTAAAATACTAGTAACCATGAAAAGCCTGGAGGCTACTCTGTAATATTTGGAAGCAGGAAAATTTACTCTTGGGAAGCAAAAGAGGGAAATAGGAACAGAGGAATCAATCCGTACTTAGAGGGGGCTGGATTGTAAATTCATTGCAATCAGCAGTAATTTTTCCACAATGGGTCAAGCCCATATAGCTGTGTTGTAACTGTTGGACAGGAATCTTAACGGTTCAGAAAACGGTAGAGGGTATTCGCGCAGTTTCTTTTGAAGAGGCAGAATATACTGTCCTTTGCTTTGCAGGCAGGATTGGGAGTGATGGATCTCACCTGTCCCTTGGGACTGCCAGGTAGCTACACGGCTTGGGCCAGCAGGCAATAATAAAGTTAATTAAGTTCAATAATGTTATGAGGGTGAAAGGTGAGTTGGTGAAGGAAAGGGCTGAAATTCTCCCTCCTATTCAGTAAGATCTTACAGCACTGTTTTCCTCTCTGGTCTTTTGTTCCCCCTTCTTTTTCTTTTCCCCTTCTTTTTTTTTTTTAATCCTTTTTTTAAAGAGAGACCGAGAACACCCTCCGCTCCGCATTTTCTTCAAGAAAATCCCACACGTGCTATAGTTTTGGGATGTTTGACGATACTATTGATCTTCCTGCGATACTCTGTTCGAAAACTTCGTCTCCCAGGGGCCGTGTTGCCCAAGGCGGCCATTTCACAGCCTGCTCGGGGCAGCGCGGCGAGTCCCGGCAGCCAGGTGCAACCTCGGATGAGCAAGCAGGGATTCCTCAGATGGAGACAGCATTTCTCCACCCAAGAGCCAGGGCTTTGTTTATGATTGACCAAAGCTGCCATGATACAGGATGATTTTGGCTGCCTCGGCGTCGTGCACTGGCTTCCCATGGTGGAGGATCCCCACAGCTGGGGACCCCAGAGGTGTGCTGGAGGGGAGGGTCAACATGCCTGCCCCAGCTCCCCAAAACGGCTCATTTTCTCAGTGAGCGGTGCTTCCTCTAAGACTGGAATTTCCCTGTCGTGCTTTGGGGCTGGCTCCTGTCATGGGTCCCCGGGAGCCCTCCGACTCCCTCAGGGACAGGCCGACGGCGGCGGCGGCGGGGACATGGCGGCGGTTCCCGCCCGCCATCGGCGCGACCGCCGCGAGATGGCGCCGTCCCCACGGCAATGGGCGGCCGCCGCCGCCTTTCCCTGGGCGGGCGAGCGTTCCGGCGAGGAATTTCTTTGTTTTGAGTGTCACTTCTCGTCACCGTGGCCCTGTCTGACCACCCCGGGCTGCGGCTGGCCCAGGGTCCCCTCAGTGGGGCCCACCCCGAACTCCCCGATGAGCTGAACATGGCCACCGCCGCCCGGCCCTGCCTGCCCCGCGGTGGCACTGGCCCAGCCGGGCAGGGATCACCCTCACGGGCTCCTGGCTCCTTCCAGCAGGAATAAACGGGCACAAACTGGCTTTGGTTCACTGTCAGTAAGGGTTCAGCAACGTACAAGCCCAATTCTGTGCCCTCCTGGCATTACTCGGGACAATTCGCCCAGAAGCAGCTGTGTCGGTGCTGAAGCTTTTTGCGGACTTTCTCGATTGGACTAAATACACTTTGAAACCAAAAAATTAATAGTGTGGCCAGCAATGTGGAAAGGGTTGTACAAAAAAAGGCTTTGAAGGAATAGCGTGGGGGAAAAAATGTTTTTCCGCTTTATTATCTGTTAGCTAACAGATTGGCCCTATCAAGGGAAAGCAAACAAATTTGAAAACAACCGAACGCTGGGCGTAACTGTGCTTTTGAAGAAAAATGGATACTTTTGTGGGTTTGATAGAAAGTCCCAAGTTAGATGTGTAAGGACATACAGATCACCCTTATAAATGCAGCATCAAACTCACTTTCTTGCTTCCAACAACAGATCATCCTTGTGTCAGGTGCTTCCAGAGGATAATAGGCATTTCTTGATAGAAGTTGGGTTTTTCAGCACTTAAGAGATTTCTTGAAGGTTATTGTTCCTCCTGCGTTTTATTCACGGTTAAAAGTAGCTGGATATTCTTATTGATAGAAGCAGCTTTTTAGAGTTCTGCTCATTTGGCCTCATAATAATTCATGACAAATGCGTCACAAATTAATTATGTGTTCTGGGAAACAAGATTTCCTACCCTCTCCTCTACCGGTTGTTGCCATTTAATTTTGTTGGTGCACCTCTTGCTGATGTAGTGCGAGACACAGTAAACCTTTACAGTCTCTTTTCCATTTATTTTTCATAAACATCTGTTAATGTCAGTTCTAATTCATTTCCTCCTTCCACTAAATTTTATCTGATCCGCATGCTCATGAATATCTTTTGCATGTTAATAACTGTTCTTGCCCTTCCTTGAAGCTTCTCCGCTCCTGTTGTATGATTTCGCAAAAGGGACGTCTAGTTGAGACAGCGGTATTAAAAACACGGAGCTGGAAAGTGGGAAGGGCTGATGCAGTGCTGGACACAGGTGGGAACACTGCATGGGACAGGGGAATAATAATGCCATCATAATAGCGAAAAGCCGGTATCTCGGTGTAGGTGGTGTTGAGTCCTACTGGCAGTAGCTCCAAAGTCATCTTAAAAATTTGGGAGTGAAGAGCCATTCAAACACCTTCAAAAGACCTTACTTGCAGGGATAACTCTCAGGGCAGCTTTAGGAATTTAAGGAGGATTTGATCAGAGTCTTAGGCGCCCTACAGAAACAATATGAATTTGCTAATAAAGCAATCTTCACTCTGCTAAAATAAATGTAAACAGATAGCTGACGGTAGTCAAATGTCAGATTTACAATAAATTGCAAAATCCCAACAGTTCTCTGGAGGCTTTGGTGGCCATCCGTCCTGGGGAGTTTAAATGTGATCTACCTACAAATCCTGTAATTTAACATGGTTCTGTTACATTTCCTGTGCGTCTCTGGTAAAAAAAGGAACTCTAAATATACAGTTTATTTCTATAAGACCAGAAAAGGCAGCCAAGCAAACACTTCCAGGTAATAGGTGCAGAAAAGGAACAATCTGTCTGATGGATGTAACATTTAGAACAGCTGAGATTAAAGAAGTGACCCTGGCCCAGAGGTTATTCCAAGATACTGGATGGTTCCTCATGCAGCCCAATACCCGGGGAGGTTGTGCGCAATGTTTAGTGGGCGTAAAATGCAATCTCATTTCCTGTGGATAAAAAGCACATTAAAGCTCCCACACTGTGGGATTACAGGTGTGCGTACTGGAAATAAAAGGGGAAGGCATATTTCTCAACCCAGTCAGTACTTCACTACAATTCCCTATGATGATACAAACTCACCCTGGGATTTTACACCCAAATGTGGATAACTGAACGAGTGTTCTTGCTGATTCCCTTCCAACCCAGTCTATCTGTTCACTGTACCTAACTTGGCCTGAGGAGAAACATCTCAGGCTGTCTCGTGGGCAGTGCCGGGGGCCGTGGGGGCTGTACTGCTGCTCAGCACAGCCTCCCTAGGACTGCTAACTCCTTGGGCAATCCTGGGAATTTCTGCTCCGCTCTCATCTCTTCCGTGGAATTTTCATTCTACTGGGTAACACGGGAAGAAAACACCGACAGTGCAAGAGCGGGAGGGAAGCGATACTGGATGATGTTTATTGTCCCAAATTACAGCAACGCCAGACCAGAGTGTGAGCTCTGGTAATGAGCTCGTGCAGGTGGTGCTGCTGAGGTGAAAAGCAAACCTAGTACCCTGATGGTTTATACTCACCTCTTTTATGCAACACTGGCTTGGATAATGCCCACCCAGGTAATTTTTACACCTTGTCTTGCAAACCTTTGATCAGCGTTGCTGTGCAAAGGTCTCTCCTTGCAGTTTCCACCCGAGAAGGGCTGCATTTTAACAGGGAGGAAACTGAATCCTGTAACCCAAGCTGTGTGTGATGTGAATGAATAAACTATGGGAAAACATGAGAGGCAACACCGTCTCCAATATGAGAACAAACCAACCAACCTGATATTTACCTGCCCAGTCAAACAGGACAGAGTTTAAGAGTCTCTTCTTGCTACGAGCATGGAAAAAACTGACCAGACCTGACCTGAATCCCTTTGAAATGACTGTACGTTATTGCCCAATTCCTTTAGGTTTCTCGGCATAGATGCAACTGGGTAGGTGGCTGCTGCCAGTGTAACAGTTTGGAAAGGAAATAAAAAACCCATTAATCCCTTGAAAAATCCACGTGTGTTTTGCCTTGGGGCTCTACATTCAGCGTGACCTCAGTTTGGGTCCTTTATTCACACAGAAATGGTCTTGTCTTTAGCCCCGTTGCCAGGAGTTCATTTCTCTGCTGGGCTTTGCTGTCAGCCTCTTGGTAGCCCTTGCCAAGGGCACTTTCATTGAATGTGCCTTGGGAAGTGCAGATGTGCAGC
This sequence comes from Dromas ardeola, assembly GCA_013398915.1. Taxonomy (NCBI): domain Eukaryota; kingdom Metazoa; phylum Chordata; class Aves; order Charadriiformes; family Dromadidae; genus Dromas; species Dromas ardeola. The sequence goes on from VYZM01006251.1 coordinate 692,417, forward strand.
ATAGCAAGGGCTAGTCACATCTTCTGCGATGGATTTATTTTTGGTAGCTTCTTCCTGCCTTTTTTCCCTCCATCTGTGGACCAGAATATCCGTGCACTGTGCACAGGTGAGAGGTAAGGCCCGGAGGGCAGCCCCAGGGCTAATGTGAATAGGGCACATTAATACAATTCGTGCTCCGAGTTTCTGCAGCCGTGGTCACTGGGGAATGGCAGTTTCAGTGGCTTATGTTGGATAACTTCCAGAATTGTCCTTTTGTGGGACTGCAAATGGCACTGAGAGGTTTCCGCATAGCTCATGCAAATGCCGTAAACATTTTAATACAAGTAACGCATTGAGAAGACATAGCTACCGTATGGTAGGTCTGAGACACGGGCACTTATCCAAAACAGCAATTCTCTCAGTGCACTTACTTCCTTGGGGTGATGATGACGAGGGATTTCCTTTATCACTTTTAGAGGACACCTGGGCCTGCAATGTTCTTTTTAGAAAGGTTATTTCAACAACAGATAGATTTTTTCTTGTCATTATACACAGTACAGTATCTGTTTCCAGAGTCATTGCTTTAGTAGAGAGCCATTTTATTGAAGTATTATTCATTGATAATGGTCATGCTTTTGCCATGTATTGCCAAATAAATATAACAATAAATGAGCAAATATTACCACTTGTGCACGTCTGAGAACTTACAGTCGCTGAAGGTTATCGGCGCAAGCAAACTGTAGAACAGCCAGACAAGGGCTTAATCCTGCAAAGTGCTTCGCTTGCCGCAAGGGGTCTGTGTCCCTGGGGGTCCCAGCAGACGTGATGGCCAGAAAAAAACTTGGTTCACCTATCTTTATTTATATATTTATCTAAAATATGTAGATCTGGCGGTTTTGTACTTGGATAAAATCACATAAACCACCACTTAGGATCAGGGTTTCTCTCAGGAGGCGGTTTCACATTGTGGCCAGTGGAGCCCAGGCTCAGCTGTGCGTTGCTGCTTGTTGAGCATCAAAACCCCTTGGGATGGCTGGCTGGGTGAGTTCAGGGTCTCCTGGCCATGGTTCGTACCTTGGCTGTGTTATTTGTTATGGAACACAGGCTCCAGGCCACTGGGTCTTTCCCTCTCCTTTAGGTGCTGTAAATATATTTTGCTCCAAGTGACGGTGCTGTCTGCAGAAGTTGCAGGCGCGTTCTGTAAATTGCTGCCGTTGTAGTTAGGAGATGTGTGAAATGCAACGTTTGTTTGTGTGTCAGAGCAGCCCTGAACACTGTTATATGCAGTTATAATTTCCAATCTGTTGAACTCACATTGTACTGTAAAACACTTCGCTAAAAAGATGGCACATCTTTGCTTTGTCTTCTATGAACGGGCCATTTAGGATGAAATGCTGCATGAACCCTTGCGTGGCAATGCGGTAAATTGCTAAAAAAGTATATTCCCCAAGTACCCTGCGATACCTCAGATAGATGCTTACCTCAGTAGGTTGACGTGGTCTTTCTGCTCTTACTGCCACACAAAGATCTGGTGTGTGGAGGTCATGGTTACTACCACAATATGGAGATGAACCAGCCCCGGGGAAATGTCATTTGCTTTAATGTCCTTGGACAGGAACCAGATGAGCAAACTTTATGTTCACAAAACATTGCTCCTAACTTCTGAGCTTTTCTGACAATTATCTGCCTTGCTTGTTTGGTGATAAACTGGCAAAGGCTCACTTGGCATGCTGGAGAACATTTTCTCCATCAGAGGCAGGAGGAGCCTGCATATTAATTCTTAAGGCAAGAGAAAGATACGTGCCCCACTCAGCCCCCCCAGCCTGGCTGATGAATAACAGTGCAACGCAAAAACCCTGCGGTCTAGAGGAGTTTGTACCTGAAAGAGAGAACAGAGAGCTTCTCTTGCTCACTGGTGTCCATACGCCCTGTGAGTGCGAAGCCTCCTCTAGCCTCTCAGTGGGCCTTTCATTTGCCATTGCAATCAGAAGACCTTCACGTTGGATGGACACACTTCTACCTAGATGCACCTATTTAGTCACCTATCTTAGCTCCGCGGTTGCAGGGAGTTAACACAATGCACAAATAAAGATTTGCAATTAGATTCAAATTTTACGCTTTGAAACAAGCCTGGCTGTATTCCCTAGGTCAAGATTCTCCCCCACCCACTCCTGCTTTGGATTTGAGCTGTATTTAAGGAGGGTCATCAGGTTCTTGGAGGTGTGTTGTGCCGCCCTTGCCAAGGTCAGTTGCTGGCATTATTGATACGGAGGTTGAAGCAGGTTCTAGAGGGCTCTGCTAAGGCCAGTCCTGGGGCTGCCCAGATCAGTCGTGAAAGACGGATCCTGCCCAAACAAGGCAGGATCACACATGGGCATTGGTCAGATTATGGATCTTGTAGACTTGAAATAATTGATGGATACAAAAGCTCGTACTTGAACGGTATTTCCTCTCCTCTTTCATAAATGCTTCCCAAGTGAAGAGAAACATCATTAATTCTGAAAAAGGGAGAACTGGAAAGATCAAAGTCTTTCAACTGGCAACACTTTTTTTCCCCTCTAAGAAACTAGTAAAAACAACAAAAGTAGATTTTGGAAAATCTTATTAGGCCTCCACCTTAGGAAAAACATGTCATTATTTTGGCAATTACTTATTTCCAAAGGATTAGAAGGTAAGAAAAGATAGTCTGTTCCATTTTGTTATTTTGCGCAATTAGAAAGGCCCAATTTTGCAAAATTTTGAACTCTAGTAAGGACTTTGGTATCGAGGCTACCTCTGGGATTTACACTTTTTTCCTAGTTTCCTTTGTAAAATTGCAGGTTTTGTATCCATAGCTTACCTCTTCTTCTACTGCTCTCCTAAAATCTGCTATGCTGGTGATTTTGAGGTGTTCCCATTGACTTTCTAGATGTTGACGCAGACCCTCATGAGGAATCGGTGAACTACACTGACTTGAGCTCTTCTCCCTTGCCCAGCCTTCTGCTGACTGAAGAGGAGGAGGGAAAAACAGGACACACAACAGCTCCCTATCCCTGCCGTGTAATCCCAGTTCAAGCCTTTGGTGGCTCTAGGAAAGTGGCAGGAGCTCTGCCTGGCACCATTAACCTTGACCGTTGGGGTAAGCCTGCAGGAAGAAGAGGGCCTCCAGTTTATTGCTTTGACCCCGTAACACGCTAGGTTAGTCCTAGTTTAATTCCAGTAAATTCAATACGATTACACCAGGGATCAATTTGTTGTGAAGTTTTTTGGTGTGTTCATCCATAGAAGTGTCAGGTATTATTAGCAACAGAAGTTTATCTTGTGAGATAGTATTAAGAACCTGATAGAAGTGTGATTTTGTTTCATACTGGCAGAAAATATAGGAAATGTTGTTTGACTCCCTTCACAGCATGGATTAGCAAAATTAGACTTGTCTCCTTTGCACTAACAAGCCCCAGAACAGAATGTGAGCCATTAAATGAAGGAAACTGCTTTCAGACACACACACATACAAAGCTGTGGGAAAATAAATCACCTAGGCTTCCAGGAGGATAGATTATTGCAGAGTTCATATCTGCGAGGCATCTACTCTGCGGGATTTTTTGTGCACAATGACATGACTTTATGCTTTTATTTACATTTTCTGAAGAGTTCACATGACTTGTTGCTATGGGGAACGCTGCAGTTGTCTGGGATACCCTTTTATATTTACATCACACACACAATTTTGCGTATATACTGACTTGATGTTGCTTGACAAACCAGTAACTAACTATGATGGGCCTGTTAATTTAACAGTTTGAGTCAGGTTTTAATCTAGTAAGAGTATCGTTGGATCTTTATTTTATTTTACCATTTGTTTATTTTTCCTTTCTTTGAATTTTTCATGAGTAATGCCTTTGGAACCCCGACGAATCTGGAAGCTGGTAAATCCGGTTCTCTGAGGTTGCACATAACACTGCTTGCCCTAGGCAAGGCTTGCAGAGAAGCTCATTCCTGTGTAGGCACCCGAGTAAGTGACCAGAATCTAACTCGACCTTCAGGGACAGTCAGAGCCTGGGTGCCACTTGTCCCCTCGTCAGGTGGTTGAGCATTTCTGGTAACACAGCCCTGGATAGGCATAGTGAACACTTGACGTTTTCCTTGAAATCTTTTGAAATTCTGCCCTCCAGGCTAAACCCTGAGCTGATGTAGTACAACAGAGAGACTTCATTTATTTTCATCTGGTGGGCCTTGAATCTGGCCCAAACTAGTTTCACTTACGAATAAAGCTCAACTTTGAGTAGAAGTTAGGTGAAGACAATAAGCAGAAGCTAAAATAAAGAGATACTCTAAAGTCTGCCGTTTCAAAGCATGTCCCTGTGGAAGTTTGGTTCACAGACTCTCTGTTCACACAGTGAGGAGTAAACAGTAATGTTTCAAAGCATTCCTGGAAATTTCCTCCCACGGCTGTCACCTTAAGCACATATCATCATCCTCTGCTTGGTTTTACAGCGGAAGGTGCTAGGAAAGTTTTGGATTCAGAGCTTGCACCTCAGGCAGCAAGGCCTCAGGATGCAATGAGAAAACTGGCATTTTTTCCTCAATAGATTCTTTTGAGCTGGAAAGAAGTGTACCTTCCATGACATTTTCCCCTCTTCACTGCCTCCTTTCTTTTTTCCCTCCCTTTAAACTTTTCAAGATACTTGGCTTCCAAATGTCAGAAAGGAGCCTGACACTACAAAGCTTTAGAGCTTCATACAATCCTCGGAGAACTGGTTGAATGCCACAAAAACATTGCTCACATCCAAATGATGTTATTTCAGTTATGAATGACTGTGCATTTTGACCACGTTCATGTTCTTCCTTATTAACTAATCTCAGATGTTCACACTGGACTACTTTTACTCACATGCATGTTTAACGAATTACTGTCTTTCAGAGGAACTGAGTAATTAGACGTTTGTTCCCAGAAAAAGTATTAACTGCGTGTCACGTATTACCCGTTATTTCATTAATTATTTATCACTTTTAATCCTTATTTAGGAAGTGCTAGTTATCCAATCATCCAGGAATGGTATCGTGCAACTTGTGCCATGATGTCGTAATCATAAAAAGTCATTAAAAGCTGTCACTGCTTCTGGAAGATGGTACTGCTGCCTGCCCCATCTTGTCCCTCATCCTACACGGTCCCTTCTTCCATCACAAGAACTTGCTCTTTCAGAGAAGGAGGCCAAGAAACTGATCTAGGTTAAAACTAACAATACAAAGGAAGATCTTGGCCAGGCAAATGCTTGTGTTGGTGCACAAAGGAGCTGGCAGCCCAGGGGGAGCGCCTGAGTGTCTGGAAGAGAGCTTGACTTTGCCTTCTGGTGGCCTGCGTAAACTGGTTTAAACTGATTGAGAAACGACATTGTAAAATGACTGTTACCCCTTCCTGAGGAGGAACTGGTGTGTAGCCAAAGCAACAAGTTTGTGAATGCCCTGGATGGCAAACGTGTTTTAACTTCTCCTAGACGTGGATGCCTTCTCTTGCAAGGGCGAAGGGATCTCCTCGGTGCCCTTGGCAGGCCTGTGGCACCAGTAGACCCCACCATAGCACTGTATGCTAAATTTTCTGGTGGGATTGAGAGTGCGGCCTCTTATAAAGACACTGGCCAGTGGTTCTCTGTCCCCACTGGAAAAGTTTATCAGCAGAAAAAAGATTTAAATTAATCAAATAACGATTTTGTATCATGCTAAGCTTTCTGTCTAGTCCAAGTTGGGACATTCCTGCCCACAAAATGGCTCTCTCCTGCCTTACCCCTGTGTCCCCAGTGCTGTCACCCGCTGCATTTCCTCATACATTTGTAACCCAGTGTAATCACACAGGCTGGCAGCCAAGTGTATGGCTATGCCCCTGCAGAGAGAGGAACAGCACTGGTTTTAAAATGCAAGTTGTTGGGTAAAGAGCAGCATGGCAAAGCACAGATACAAACCCAGCACATTTTGAGGCTCTTACAGACTATAACAAAGCACAATGTCCAATGCATCACCCTTTCTATCTATATTTATAAAGGCTGACTGGCGTTTCCCCCAGCTTGGCCTCCAGGACTTCAGTCATTGCCCTCTGCTCTTCACTCAAGAGCCAAGCACTTATTAAATGAGAAAGAGAGTCGATAATGAATAACAACAACAGGGTTAATTCTTTTCATTTCTAGGTCAGGAACAGGCTGAAACAAAATCAGAGATGAAAAAAAAATAATATTAGAAACAGCACGGCGGTTAGAGGGAAACCAAAGGAAGCCCAGCATAGTGCCAGTTACTGAACAGCCTAAAGAGGAAGAACTTTGTGGTGGCAATGACTGCTGACCAGCCAAGGTGCTCTTGAAACAGGTAACTGCATCCTTGCATTTCCCATGACAGTAAGAATGAAGATTAACCCTTGACCTGTGTATTTGCCCCACGCGGAGCGTTTCCTTCAGCTCCTAATGAAACAGGGCCCCAGGCTGGCTCCTTTTGCAGGCACCGCTCAGCTGCTAGAAGAGCTGGGCTCCCCTTCTTGGCATGCCTTGTCCTCTCACTCTCCCTTTTGCTTTCCTTATTGTCTTATGGATTGTTGACTTTTGGGTACTTAGCTGCTACTTCCCCTCCCAGTCCTGCCCTGGAGAATGCACACAGTGAGTCTGGTCTTCTATTTCTCTTAACTCTGGGATTAAGAAACAAAAGCAGCACATCTCAACGATGCATATTGTTTTTTGACCTTGAGCAGTTCGTGAGTTTCATTTTGCTGGCTCCTCCTCCAGTGTCTCCAGTAACCTAAAGTCTCTTGAGCCCCTCTCATCTCTTCTCCAAGGTCTCTTCCTACTTTGTGTTCACAGAAGTGCTTATCATGCAGGTGAGGGGAAGCATCGGTTTACTAGAAAGGGAATTATACATTTAAACATCACCAGTCTGACGCATATCGATTTTTATTTCAGGTGGTAACATGTAAAACATAAATAAAATGCAGGTTTTGGTGTCTTCCTTCTAGGTCAGGCTGCAGCCACTCCATCACAGATAACCTGATCACGACAACGTTCACAGACAGTGCAGCCCACCTCCCCCGGCTGAAACAACTGCTGCAGACTGCCTCCGAAGATTTAATTCCTGCTGGGTGATCTGCATCCCAGCCATGTGTGTGTACGCAGGCTTTTATCTCCAAAGTGGTACAAGGACACACCTCCAGCCCTCTATACTGCTTTGCACCTGAATCAGACCCTTTCCCTCTGTGTCTTCTGACTTGAATGGCTTTACAGACAACACACCGGGTCACTGCTGAAGTCCTCTTTGAATCTGCGTGCTGAGAGTGACTCTGCTCCAGATACACCCACCTGGAGGTAGTTGTTCTATGCCATGGCCATTCATCAGCCTGAATGTGTGCTATGCATGGGGATGGGACATCTCTGCACCCAGCTATGGAGACACCTTGGGACCGCTGGGAGGCTCACACAGTGCTGTAAAGCGAGACCACAAGTGGGTTCAAAGAGCTGCATGTACGGCTTCAGATGTGTGGCCCCCTTAAGAAAAGAAGAAGCAGTTTAAGGCCCACCAGAAAGAAAAGAAGAAGCAGTTTAAGGCCCATCAGCTCTAAATGCCTCACAGCTGCAGGGCTGGAGACCCATTGACTTCCCCTGCAAAGTCTTTAGGATCAATCCAAAGCACCTGCAGCCCCACTGCAGGGGGTTAGAGAGTTTTGCGTTGCCTTTCAGCTCTGTTTCCCCTCTAGCACAAGGGCAGCGTAATCTTTAGCTGCCTAATGAGTTCTGCGAGGGGATGATGATTTACAGCTGTGAACAGAGTCTTCATGGGCATGCGGTGGGTGCTAAGGAGAACGTGTTAGTCAGGGGGATTGCCCTTGTGGGATCGGATTCCTCTTCCTGGCTTCTTCTCCTGCCTCTGAGGACGGCTGAGCTGCCCGCAGAGCTGCAGAGGGAGTAAGTGTCCGTGCGGAGCGAGGGCAGTTTGCGCCGGGCGGGTGCGGTGCTTGTCTCGTCCCTCGGTGCAGAACGGGCGCCCCTCGGGCCGGGTGTCCCCCTTCTTGGCTTCTGCTCGCTGGCTGCCACGTGTTTCCATCCGTGTAGGTGGTGTATAGGCTATTCTGGAAGTATCTATTCTGGAAACTCTATTTTTGCAGAAACCTGTTGCGTGCTTTATGGCTCTTAACTCTGCACCCTGTGTTTTAGCACCGAGTTGGTTGTAGCTCCTGCCGTTTCACTTGCTGTTTGTGCTCAGCTCCTGACTGCTCGGAAGAACCTTTGTGCTGGCCTGTGTTTGTTGACGATTGAGCTTTTCATGGTTTTGTGAAAAAGTACGTGCTGCCTTTGATCGTCAAGGGAATTAATGCAGAAAATCGGCACAAGTTGTCTCCCTTTCGAAATCTTAAGCGTGCGGCTTTCTTTTCATTTAGTGTCTTATTGGGAGTCGCTATTTTTAAAAATCATAGAAAAGCTTTTTGTAGTGCAATGTACATCTTGGTAGGGCTTTTTTGTGCTCAATGTAATTCTTAGAGGACCTTTTTTAACAGAAAAACTTTGACCAACGCTGCTCTTAAATTTACTGTGAGCTGTCCTGAAGGAATACAGAAGGTCAAAGAAAGTGATCTTTGTCAGTGATGAAAGGGATCATCCATCCAAATGACTTACTGCCTTCCAGCCAGCAGAAGTTCACGGGTCTTGCCTGTGGCCGTACCTGTTTGTTACAGACTGGCTTGGGTTCATCTGAGGCAGAGAGTGACCAGAAATAGCTGAAAAGAAAGAAAAAACGTTGTTGTTGGATATGAGGTGCTACCACATGTTGTTAAAGACAATCGCTGTGCAAACAAAACCATCCCCCTCAAATGTTTCTGATTGCAAGGCAGCTTCGAACGTCCAAAGAACTTTGTACTTGGGGTGTAAAATGAAATTTTTAGGCACTCGGCCGTTAGTGTAACTTAACTAGCTAATTCTGTTGGTAGTTCTGGAAGCTGGCAGGGGTTGTCCTCCTGTAGGCTGGTTGAGGCCTCAACGGGAGCAATGCGTCTCTTAATAGATTTTCTCACCCTTAGTAATGTGTTCTTAGGTATTTTTATTTCTTGACTATACTTAAGAGGCAGTCCAGTCAATATGGTATAAAGCAGTTGTTTTCTGCTCTCATTCTGAGAGTGTGGCTGTATTTTAATAATATACCGGTAAGAGGCCGTAGAGGTTTCCTGGAGAAATCTAGGTGATGACAAGTAAAGCCTGCTTTCAAGCTGAGTCTTTTTGGAACGTGCTTTTGAAACCTTGAAAAGTTTTCCTGAAAAAAGTCACGCTTATATTTAGTAAGTATTTTAATCAATATTTTAGTTGAGTCTTCAGACAAAGGAAATTGATGTCATTAAAGGAAACTATGAACATATTGTATATTGCTATGTGAATGCTTTCAGCAGAGGATACCAAGCTCAGAATGCGTTCAGATCTTAAAATACTATTATTTTGCAAAGTGGAAATGCGAGAAAATATTTGATGCTGTGTGAAGTGTTGCCAATCTGTATAAGCCTTAAGTTTTCTAGTTCCTGGGGCATGAATCACAGTGAAGGATGCTGCATGGGGTTGCTGTGAGCCTCTTAGGACAACTCGTAAAGGCAATGGCATGGTCTGATTCTTATTCCAAGTTACCAGCTGAGCCAAATCCGTCTCAGCCTTGAGGGCTTCGTGCTGCCCCAGTGCCATGCTCCCAGGACTTTCCTGACAGCAGGCATCTCCTGGTAGTCCTCGTCTTACTTTCTGCTTCTCCCTTCGTTATCCAGCTGATTTGTCAGGTGTGCAGCACTTCTTACTCTAGAGGTCAGTATAATGTTAAGAATGGAAATGGTGCATATCCAGTTCTTTTTCTGCGATGAGGTGTTCCAGGGTGAACTCTAAACTATGCTCCTTCCCAGAGAAGATGGAAGAGAAATTTCATACGGGGGAAATGTACTTGTTAAAAGCGCAACAGCCAATATGGGAAGCTCAGAGGGCGTTAAAGAAAACAATCATTGAGCCTCTTTGTTGAATGGAAGTTATGAATGCACTAGTAGTAATTTTCTGAAGCCATAGACAATAACATAATGTGAGTGGGTGATGGAAGAAATTACATAGGGGGAAATTTAGAGAGCTGACAGCAGCCTGTGCATCACTTAAGACCTATTTCTGAGGGCTTAATTGCGGCTTAAATAGCCCGCAGGCCTTGTGCTCATCTTCTGTGTAGAAACAAATTCCATCTAGAATGCGCATGATGAGCAGAACATGGAAAATGCAGCCTGATCAGCTGTAAAACTCTGGCTCTGGGGAAGGGCTGTTTTCTACTGAGAACAGATGTGGGCAATGTAGATTTATGTTGCAGCGTCCACACTATAAAGGTCTAATGCTATGTTTCGCCATAGGATGCACTGATGTTAGTCCAAAGAGATGCCATGAGAATATCAATCTTTAAACAAATGGGAAAACTGCGTAATGAGCACCCCCCAGGCATTGTGGTAATCTACTCCATTTGCGTGTGAGCTGCGTGGCTGATAACCCCAAAAGCAATCCCACTTACAAGTGCTTTGGAGGCATTTATTTTACTTTTGGGCTTGCTTTCTACAAATATTCAGACTTAGTGGGAGGTGTCCCTGCCCATGGCAGGGGGGGTTGGAACTAGATAATCTTTAAGGTCCCTTCTAACCTGAACCATTCTATGAATGCTTACAAAAGTAAGTTTTCAGCTTTGTTGTGTGACTATGTAAGAGAAATTGGAACTCGATGGTCATGTGTGTCTTTGCTACAAAATGGTTGCGTGCTGGCTCAGAGAAGAGAAACAGCTCTGTACGGTCTCTCCAACAGAGATCAAGTAGCAAGCCACTTTGCAGAGTGAATATTGAGCACTTAGTTTTGCAGTCAATTCTCAGAATGTTTTAAAAAAATGTATGGTGGGCGGAATTAAAGCTGAACCCATTGAACTCTTTCTTATCTTTACATGCTTGGATTTCTTGTAATATTTAACTACTTCTTTGCGTTTCCTGGACTTGGGATTCTTAGTTCTGAGACAATCAATATTCCCTTGTAATGTATTTTGACATACGTTCCTGATAAGCATTTTCAGCTTGAAGTCCTAACAAACGTTATTTTCATCAGAACAGAAAAGGTACATTGAAGTAGTCTCCTGATAGCCACTTTGAAAGCCAAAATAGAGATGAAATATTAGGACTACACTAATAGCACTTTTCAAAACACAAAGCTTGATGGATTTAACTGTTTTCCTCTTAATTGAGAAGCAACCTGCAAATGATTGCTGTTCTCTGGGAAGAGATCTGTTATTCAGATGTCTGCTAAATGGTTTGCATGAATTTTATTCCGGTTCTGGGTTTGTTCGCAAACGGTTCACAAATTGGCCACTTTTATTATTCCCCATGTGTGATGGGGCATGTGATGTATTTTCTGCTCTCTGGTTTAATGACTGAAACATTTTGACTGGGAATAGCAAATGGTGAATGACAAGTAGTAAACAACACGCAACTTGGGGCATTTGCAAACACTTTCAAGAATATTAACAATTGGAAGAACATTGCCGAAGCCTGGGTTGTCTGACCTCTGTGAATGATAATGTTCACATCTCAGACGTTTAGTTACAGCTATATTTAAGTCAGTTTGTCATTTGTCCAGCTCTGTTAAGTTTGCAAGCAAAATCATCGCCCGAGAACGATGCATCTTTCAGTCAATTCAACCTGGGAATTACTTGTAAATGAAATCTAATTCTAAAACTTGGCCACAGGGGAGCAAGTTCTCTGACTTGCGTATCAGAACGATCAACTGAAATAACGTACTTCTGTCCTCTAAGAGTGTTGATACAGAGGCAGGTACCATGTTCTTGTTCGAGGAGGTTATAAATGTGGTGCTAAAGTCAATTTGCTTGTACATTAGCATTAGAAATGCTGCAACTCTGAGATACAAGACTCAGTTATGGTCATTTAAAGACATTCTGATACTTTTATTTGAGTATCAGAACTAGCCTAATTTTACTCGATAAACCTCGATCTCTGTTTCCGTGCAAAACCCACTGAGTTTTATTCATTTCTTCAGCTTGGCAATTGAAAACCACCCCTATTCCAGTTCAGAAGGTTTTGAAATGGTGGATGGCGTGATTCTCACACAAAATATGTGTAACTCTTTTTGCTGCAGCCTGGGGTTCTTGAGCGGCATGAATGATGAAGATTTCGTAACACTGCAGGCAAAATTCTTTCCCTTGATCCACGCTGTAGATATCTTTTGCATTTTCTGCACACATGGTACTTTCATTTCCATCAATGGGAATTCCACATGCTGAATAAGGAAGAAATATTTGCATTCTGGATAAGTGCCTTATTTAGGCGCTTATTAATACTTACTCACTTGGGCAAAGCTCCTACTCACTTTGATCCTTTTGGCGAGCTGCCCCCTGGATTTGAATCCCCAGTTTGAAGAGTTGGTAAATGGCATTTTAATGGCAAGGGTCAGCAATGATTGCCGTATGATGTTTCTTGCTTTCCCCACCACAAAGCTATCCTCTGAAGTAAGGCATTGCCGTTCTTTTTGGAAGATTAATAGTTCTCTGCTAGTAACAGATTTTCCACCAGGCAGAAAGCAGTACACCCACTGATGAGTTTATCATTTGAACTTTGAATCCAGGCAGGAAGTTGAGACGTAAACTCTTCCATGGTGGTGATTTGTGGTATATTTCCAGTTTTCAGGGTCAGGTTATTAACCAGCCTAACAGTGATATAAGCACGTGTTGTAGAGAACATGAATCAGAGGAAGCGTCTGACAGAGACCTCGCTGTGCGGGCAGCCTTCCTTGGAGGCTGTGAAAGTCTGACACATGTCATGAAGCTCCAGGTGTCAGCTTTGAAAATACCGCAAGTATTAACAACCTGCGTATGTGTATATAAAACTTTTCTTGGCAGCATTTTCTTGGAAGATTTTATCCTGTGCCCTGTTTAAGGAAGGATTTTCATTTTGCTCGAAGATGTGCGGTTCTCGGAGGTTTTTTCTTTGCTTTTCCCTATTGGTTTGAGGGAGAAAAATAGTGACAAGAAACCAATCCAACCACCTGTATTGGATAGCCTGTAATTTTGTACATAGGAGGAGTGTTTCTCACTTGGTATTTGGTAACAATTCTCTGGGTTTCTGTTAAAATTAAGATACTGAAAGAGCATAACTGTCTGAAAATTTCTAATTGCTTGTCCTGTCATCCTGAAAGTACTGAAATGTAAAACATTCTGGGAGAAAACCTATAGTGCAAAAGATAAATATTACTTGAGCTGTGCTAAGACTGGAAATCATTACCCATAGAAAATACTGATATTCTGACCAGTTTCTGTCCCCAGTTGGAATAAATATTGAAAATCTTTCTGAACAGGGAGTTCTGAAGAGCAACGTAGTGTAGAAATATTGAACCTTTTGCTTAGAACCAGTATAATGTTATACGCCTTGGGAACATGTTGTGGAAACTGTAGTTCAGGTGTCTTTTGCCTCTGTTCAGCTGCAGGGGTTAGATGTTTTTGCAGCGTGGTGTATTCTATCTCTGTAAACCATAGAGGTATGGTTTAGTGATGGTTTTGGTCAGAGTTAGGTTGATGGTTGGACTCTGATCTGAAAGGTCCCTTCCAACCCAGGCGATTACCTGATTCTATGCTGCGCTCTTTTATGGCTTCCACAGAATACTAAACATGGAGAAGAGACCAGAATGTACTTCCCATGGCAAATTCCAGTCTGGCAAAACCTGATTTTGTTGGGGTGTTTTTCCCGTTACAAATGTCTTTGAAGAAAAAAAAAAAATCCCAACCCAATCTATTAAAAATACGGAATTCCGCCTCTTATTTAGTAGTTGTACTCAAGCGTTATGGTATGGCAAGGTCTCTATCTGCTGTAATAATCTGTTCAGATCTACTGTTTTAGGAGGGGGGAAAAAAGTCTGTCCTCTAACTGCATTCAAAATAACACTACATCCCACTTCTGTAGCGACTCCTACTCGAGTTGATGGAGACGGCAGATTCAGGAGTGATTCATATGCGGTGAAGTCACACAAGTTTTGTGGACTAGGTGAACAGCATGTGAGACTTAGTGGTACTTAGGTTGGGCTTGAGAGAAGAAACACTTCTGTTCTGGTGGCTCGAGCCATGCCCGGGGGTCAGGAAGGGAGGACTTTAACTGCGGTTCTGCGAACGACCTGCCTCTCTCCGCTTCTGTGTGGCGGCTCCTCCGCTTTCCACCTGGGAAGAGAAGGTAGTCCCCATTGAGGAGCTATTGTCGTTTATTTTCATATTCAAGCACTAGTTAATGAAATAATATATGCACAATAAAATTTCTGCGTGCGCCTAATTCTGCGCATGGTAAATGTGGGAGACTGAAGCCCTGGGAGAAGCAGCCCATTCTCCCTGGTGTCTCTGCTCCTCTGAAGGCTTTGTTTTAGCCTCTAGGTGATGCAGCAGCTTCTCTGTGTGTCCTGGGAAGCTGGGAGAGTCTGGCATATAAATTAAGAATGAGTAATTGGAGAAGATCCTCACTCCTCTAGAAGCAATACACAGCCTAGATAATAGGCCTTGGAAAACTAAGGAGATGATAGGGTTTCCAACTTCAGGTTTTCTAATTGCTTTAAATGAAACCCCATTAGAAACAGCTGGTCTGATTCTCGACTGATACAAATTGTCATATATTTGTAGATTTAAATAGTGCTCGGCTGGTCTACCCCAGATGTAAACTCTGGCCTAGATTGTGTGATAGCTATCAGCTCGGAATGGAAACTTCAGCACTACTTTTACAGGCAAATGTATTTTAGTGTATTATCAGGAAAATCCAGCATATTTCCAGGTATTGTGTATCTGAAAAAATAATCACCAATACAAGATTGTTAAGAAGACAGAGTTAAAGTCACGCATGTATTATCCACATTGTCACTGCTTAGGGCAGCTGGGTGAAACTTGCGTCCGAGCCATGGGTAATGGAGGGCCGGATGCTCTGAGCCAAGAGCGTCTTCAGCGTCCTGAATCCAGAGAAAGAGGAAGGTGTTGTATTTCTCAGTGGCTGCTGAGAGCCACGCAGAACTGGAAATACATTGAGTAAGATAACTGAAAGATTTTTTTTTAGTAAGAGTAAAATGAATCAGATTTAAACAGATTCACCCTGGGAGATAGTGTTATTCTTATTTGAAAGAAGATTAACAAATGATTTGTTGTTCATTTTCATCCAGATTCTCATCTACCTTAAATTCAGAAGAAATCACAAATCTGGCCCTTAATATGTTGTCTTAATTGGAGTTTGGATGAATGTTGAACAGTCCATTGCAATAGCCCTTTGCAACAGCATTGTTTTTATAGATTTTTGACTTGTGTTTAAAGAATACTCCTGGGTCTAAGGCCCGAGGGAGTCGGGTCATGGTATCTGTAGTCTGCACTGATGCAAAATTATGGGGGTGGGGAAGTCTACTTGTCCCTTGTTTCCACTTTTCCATAGGGTCTTTATTTTCTAAAGCAGGAAAAAAACAAACAGAGCAGGATCGAAGTGGGAGGGAAAAATATTTTCCAATAACCATGAGCTGACCACTGATGTATAGAAGATAAGATTTTTATAGGCAATAGGTCTATTTCTGACCTGATTTAAACTAATTTCAGAGCAGTCGATGCCAATATACATTGCTTGAAAAGAAAGACTTCAAATTAGTTCACTTGGGGAATGAAACAAACTGAAGTTCTTAGATATTTGAAGCTATGGGACTCATTTTTGGGGAATAAGCTGTCTGAAAGAATTGGATTCCAGATTACTTTCCAAATTAATGACAACTTTGCTGTGTGTTTGTAGCTTCACAGAATTCCATAATCAACCAATATAAAGCCGCGTGAGTAATTAAGGGTTATAAACCTGAAGCCCCGTAGTACAGACATCAATATAAATATACTCAGCAATAAAGGATTGTTATGTTCATCTGTATATATTGATCAGTTAAATTATTTTAAAAGGCCTTATTCAAAAACACATGGTTTGTAATAGGACATTAGTTGATTAAAATTCTCACATCGCAGCTGACCAATCTCCTTTCCCTGCTCATAGAACAGTAAGTCAAAGCTTGGAGAATTCTAAAAATACAATGGACTTGTCTTGTTGCTTGCATTTCTCTCGATGCAGACGGTGTAAATCACTATTCATGTTATTGCTATTTACATAGCGCTGTCTCCTATCATCTGTTTCCTGTTAGCCTTGCCACAGGGCAGTGGTTGAACTGCAGCCACGGCTGGAGACTGTTTTGCCATGATTGTTTCCACTGCGCTTAAAGCATATGGGGTATTTTAAAAATTGATTTTTTTTTTTAAATGAGTTGCGCTATCAAAATTTCAGTTAGGGGATGCATTTTATTTGGCACTGCCCTGATGGAAAAGTTGAAGGCAGTGTCCTGGGAGTCAGGACTGGTCAGACAAATACGAAACAGGGGAGTGGCTTAAAGGGTGTGTAAATTAAAAGCCCTCAGCGAAGCTGGACTCTATTTCAGTACTTTAGAGGTCATGTTCTCATGCTTTTCTGTC
The DNA here is from genome assembly GCA_013398915.1 of Dromas ardeola. Taxonomy (NCBI): domain Eukaryota; kingdom Metazoa; phylum Chordata; class Aves; order Charadriiformes; family Dromadidae; genus Dromas; species Dromas ardeola. The sequence continues at coordinate 708,902 of VYZM01006251.1, forward strand.
CAGTCTTAATGACTAAAATTTATTTTCTTCAAATATGAAGGCCAAGGATTTCACATAATAACGTGCTTCCAAGAGGAGTTTCAAAAAGTCATTAATACTGTAAAACCTGCTGTAAAATTGAGAGGGTGGCCAAGTGGTGGGACAGCAAACTTGAATAAATTGATAAGATCCCATTCCAGGAAAGAAAGTAATCCAAAATTGACATCACCTGGCCATCTGTCCCAGTAAGGACTGCATTAGATTCCAGGCTAAGTGAATCTAGAGGGGACTAACTCTTTTCTGGACATACTTAGTGAGACTTATTTTTTCACCTGCAGCTTATGTGAACCTACTGACAACCATGTTTCTGAAACAGCTGAAATGAACACGGATACACTTAAAAATTCAGAAGTATTTGGTCTCATTTCCTCCTTGCACTCTTTTTTTTTTTTGGACTCTGATGGACGTTGATGCTTTTAGAGAGGTTTGATTAGGTAGTTGCTGCAGTAGCTAAGATGTTTCTTCGTGAGCTATAAAAGCTTACATTTATGTTCATTCCATTAAGACACTTCAGCTGGTAGGAACTGCCCTTCGGTGTGCTGAAAGCAAAGAAGTTTTGCTGATATATGCCAGGGTTTGTGGGGCTGGAGGTACCAAACTGGTCTTCTACCTACACACATCATCATTTTTGTGTGAAAGCAGGGAACAAGGAGAGGAAGGAAAAACAAACACCATGCGAAGCGTCATTCCCTGCTTTGTATTTTTGTTTCCTTCTGCCGTTCTCAGTAGACTGTCTTCTGTCATGGATGAGAAATCCAAATACTTTTCACACCAAAATGTGGCAGTAAATCTCCTGCTTGCTTATATGGCTGCTTCTAGCTCTTTTTCTGGTTACGTTTTCAGATGTCACTTATCAGTGGGTAAGTCTGAGGAGTGCGAATTTAATGAGATGCCTGCTTAGAGGCAGACATGGAGCTTTTTAAAATCACAAGCCTTGTACTGCTCTTTAGTTTAGGACCTAAATCGAAACGTGCATCTTTCAGTATTTACTGGATTTCTGTTAGGGGAGAGGATGTCTGCAGTTGCTTAGAGATTTTCCTTTTCTGAATCATACCAGATTTTAATCATTTGGGCTGAAAATTGAAGGTACACTCAAGATCTCAAACAGCCACGGACTTGGTGCCGTTCACTCAGGTGCTATCACCGGTAAAAGAAATACTGGGATTTGCTCTTAGAGCCCCTTCCAGTACGTAAAGGGGGCCTGTAGGAAGGCTGGGGAGGGACTTTTTATTGGAGAGTGTAGCGATAGGATGAGGGGGCACGGTTTTAAACTGAAAGAGGGGAGATTTAGAGTAGATATCAGGAAGAAATTCTTTGCTGTGAGGGCGGTGAGCCCCTGGCCCAGGTTGCCCAGAGAAGCTGTGGCTGCCCCATCCCTGGAGGGGTTCAAGGCCAGGCTGGACGGGGCTTGGAGCAACCTGGGCTGGTGGGAGGTGTCCCTGCCCAGGGCAGGGGGTGGCGCTGGATGGTCTTTAAGGTCCCTTCCAACCCAAACCATTCTGTGGCTCATGCTGAGTGAAGACCATGGGTGTGCCTTTTGGGGATGCTTTCCCAGTCTGCCCAGCACCCAAACTGAGAACATGCCAGGACCTCCCATGTGCACCGAAGCCCTATGGAGGCTGGTCCCTGGTGCTTCTGGCGTTCAGCCTCACCTCTCGGTTGCCCAGGCAGCTTCGCCGCTCTGCGGGAGGTTTCAGCAGGACTCAGGCTGCTGAGGTCACAGGCCGTTAAGATGCTGAGCCTTCTGCCGCTAGGCACCACAAAGCTCAGTTTTCGAGGCCCTGTCACAATTTTATATGTGTGGAAAGTAATTATCCAAAAAATGTGAAGCAACAAAGGGATTTTTTTTTTCCTCCTTTTAATTCCCTTGCATCTCAGTTTTGCATCTGTAAAACGAGAACAATATACTGCTGCTCATAAAAATGAAGATGTGTGTTGTATTCCTCATGAATCATGCAAATGCTGTGTGATGTCCCATATTCTAGTAAAGCGTACAAGGAAACAAACAATGCTATTGTCAGAGCTCAGCCACGACAGAGGTGGGAGGGAAAAGGCTGAGAGCTTTTTCAGAGTGGGGATATCTAAGGAAACACTGAGTAGTTGTTCTTTCTGCACATGATTTCCACCCTTTTCACTGGATAAGCAGAGGATCTCGAAGAAAGATGGTGTGTCATAGAAGGACAAAATTTATATTCCCACGCACGGTGGGATGGAGTGAAAGCAGTGATAGTTTTTGTGATTATGGGCTTTGAGTACTAACTAAAATGAGGTCTGCAGGCATCTTTCTCACTGATTTCAACCCCCCGGATAGGCCTGGATGAAACGATATGGTGAAATAGGTTTTAGTGGGGTTTGGGGATTCCTGTGCTGACAGAGGTGACTGTCATAAATTTCCCTTTCAGAAGAGCCTGCTTGTGGTTAGGTCCCCGCTTGTTTTTGAGCCCGTGTTTGCAGACTGTGTGTGCATGGAGGTCCCTGGTCCTGGCTGGCGACCGCGCTGGCAGCAGGAGCTGAACCTCCCTTTCCTGCTGGGATTCGTGGGCGTCGGAGAGGAGAGTTGCAGAGACAAGGTGGGAGCACGGGGGGAGAGGGAGGATGTAGGGTGACACTTCAGCAACGTGACTGTTTCAGCCTCCCAGTGAGCCACGTGGTGGGTTTGTAGGGCGGGAAGGGCTCCTCTTGTTCAGCAGACTTGGTCCTGTGCTCTGCCAGGCTCCTGCGGCACAGAATAATGCCTCTTCGAAACGCAGAGACTTAGGACGCTCAATAGGGGAGTTCCCAGATACGTTGCCTGTCTGATGCTGAAATATTTTAATTTGATTTCCCTCTCGAATGTTCTGCGCGCACAATGCAAAGTTGTGACAGTGGAGGTATCCTTGAGTCTTGTGAGGACTTGCTCACAAGTGAGGACGTTCCATTGTGCTGACACGAAGGCCACAGATGAGAGGAGGTGGTATCGCTCAGTCTTATTAGAAGGTATTAAACCACTTCATCTTTTATCCCTACAAGCGTAACCTGAGGAAGGCAGTGGGTGGCTGTAATGTCACTGTCTCATTTTTCTTTGTATTTCTGTTGCTCGATAAACATTAACGCACTGTAGGAGAGTTCGAGATTTTATTTAGCTGGAGCTGTAAAACTGCTTGTTCCCCTCAAATTTCATCTCATTTTTTCCTTTGTTCCACTGATGACTGGCATCATCTGTTCATCTCCTGGAGGGTTTTGAACTCAATTATTATGAATGTCTCTTGCTGCCCTTGTTTTCTGTGCACAATTTCTATATTCCCATTGTCTTAGATTAAATTAGCACAAATCCAGTCCCTAGCCTTAGCGAATTTAAGCCTCAATATGAGAAAGAACACTCCAAATTTTTAATGTTGGAATTGTCTAGCTGGCTTGGGAACGTTGTGAGCTTTTGAAAAGCGGTGATTTTGTTTCTCTAGGACCTCAGAAAGCGTTCTTGCACTTTCTGCTCTTCTCCTCACATTCTCGTCTGCCCAAGACACACAGTTCATGGTTTAGCACCTTGGTTTCACAGTTCATAAAAATTGGCCTAGCCTTGCAGTTTTTACTTGAGCAAATATTTTTTTTTATGCTTACCTAAATTAGGGCCAGGTCCTGAAGCGTTGGGGTCTTAGAATTACGGAACAGAACCACTGCCTTTTTCAATGGAGGTGACTCCTTTTCCCCACAAACCTCCGAAATTAATTTTGTGTGGAATTAAACTTTGGCCCAAAATGCAGGGGAGGAAGAGTTCTGCTTATGGGGATTTTTCTGTTGGAATATCTTCTTATGCCAAGTGCAAAAGAAATAATTTTAAAACAAAACAGAAAGATGAGGCTTGTTTCAAACTACCAGATTAAAATATGCACAGAGTTTTTTTTTTAAAGCTTGTTTTCCCTTCTTTTATTAAACCTTTGAGGCAATTCAGTGAACTTGATCTGCATTTGCAAATTATTTCAGTTGAGAAATAAGTCCTTTTTTTGTGAATAAAATATTTGCCTGAAAAATATTCGCTTGGCTTTAGCAACGTAGCATATGGGCCTGTGTAATTCCTCTCCATGGGATGCATTTAACCCCGGGTGACAAGCATGCTGTCAGTGCTTCATAATCCTCAGTGGAGGATGCGTCGGGAATAATGCTGTGGTTCTTGGGATCTGGGATTATTTTATAGTTACCTATAAATGGTTTTTCACCCGAGGAAGATGGGTTGCCTTGGGGGCAAGTTCCCAGGTGCAGGTTTCTCTTGTCGCTGAAGGTTCCTTTTCACGCTCTCCAACTGCCAGCCCTCGAAACACACCTGGAAAGGAGCGCGGTACAGCAGAGATGCTCTTCAAACCTCGGGCTACCATCAGCTGAGCAATAAAGGTGCGCTTTGTTGCTGAAACCAGGCTGCTTTTGTAATGCCTTACTGCCTCCTTGTTGCTTACTACCCTCCCATAGAGAGAAGGGGGGAAAATGATATAACATTTGGTAGTAAACTGGGGAAATGATGACCAGAGGGTTCCACGTCCCCTAAGAATGTTTCTGCTGTGCTCTGTTGGAAACTATTTAAACCATAGGTCCAGCCCTACTTCCCAGTATGCTAATATATTAATTTTAATGACTGAAGAAATGAAGGATACTTGGATAGCTGAAGTTCTAATACAATATGTAAGACCAAATGAAAAATAAATTAATTTTAAATGGTTTGCAGACATACAAAAGGTTCATTCGCTGCATATAACATGCTCAGTAAAATAATATCCTTTAATGTGCTGAACTCTTCATGCTTTTCATGGAGCTGCATCTAATTGTACTACTCAGAGTTGAGTAATTCTGCCACTGCCTGCCTTTGAGAAAAATAGCATTTCAAGACATGATTAACACTTTTAAGTAGTCATTAATTCTTAATTCAGAATGAGAATTAAACTTCTGTATTGTATATATCAACCTGAATACCATACAGAATACATACAGTCAGGTTACTTATTTTGAAATGAATGTTAGTTAATACTACATGATTTAAAAAAAAAACACAAACCAACCAACCACAACCCCTTAAAATATTAGCAAAAGCCAAACATTTACAAATATAAATATTGGGTTTATTGTCATATACATGTTAACCTATTATAGTAAGGCTTTGTCTATATTTATACTGCATGATGAAGCTCAGTTTCTAGGAGCACTTTACACTTTGAACATGAAGTATGAGTTTAGGATCATACCAGTGTGAGATTTGCTGCTATTTTTATTTGTGTTAAGAATATTTAATCTGGTATTTTCTGTTGGTTTCAGTTCGCCTTAATGAAAGGAGATGGGGTTGTCTGCCTGTCATTCTCCAAGTAGACGTTTCCCTCTACAGTTCCTGGGGAGCGGAATTAAAGCTTTCTGGGGTGAAGCTCACCTTTTTTTCATGATGCAAGAGATCTTGTTTCTGGAGATAACTCTTCAGATGTGGTCCCACGGTCCTCTTTTGTTCCAGTTGTGGTTGAGAAAGAGGAGACGTGTATTTAGAGAGGGTCAGCTTGGTGTTGTACCCTCTTGCACCAACACAGCTGGATCCAGAGGAGGACTTCAGTGCTTAGGGACGTGGTGGGTGAGAGCATCAGGGGGTTTTCCTTTATGTAAGAACAACAGTTTTGATGACTTGTGTTTCTGATCGTGATCCGTTGACCCACTTGCCTGACGAAAGTATTTGTCCAGGTTTAGGCTTGTGCGACCTTTTGGCAGCACTTAAGTGCCCATGGTCATCATGAGGCACTCAGCCGCTGTACAAGCACACTGGTACCTTCCCCCAGTGAATTTGATTTGAGATTGTATCTGTTTTTTTTTTTTCATTCAGAAGAATGGCTGTAAAGAGCAGAAATACAAGGTGAATACTAATATGAAAAAATATTTATGTACCTGAATGTCTGTGCGAACCATGGCTGGGACATCTTGATGTCTACTTCTGAGGCAGGTTCAGCTTTATCAGTCCTGTATGCCTTTGATCTTTGCATCAGAAGGGATAAATAATGAATTCTGGAAGAGACTCTGTGGGCATTTTACATACAGCAGAATATGAAAAGAAATAGTGTCTTTGAAGGAAGCCATGGTTTCACTAAAAATTGTTTGTTAACGTAAGAAAGGGATAAATTAGTTTAATCCATTTGCAATGTAATATAGTGAGAAATTACATGAAGAGCAAATGAAAGCCACTGTGACAAACTGTCTAGACTCATGGTGGGGCTAGTGCCAGAAGAGATGGAGCACGGGATGTGCAGCAAGGGGCCAGCCTCTCTAGAAGGTGAGAATAAATAAACCACTTAAGGGGTGGCCTAATAAGAATTTTCAAGACCCTGCGAAGATGTGCTTGAAAATACTCCTTTTGAAGGTCTGGAACTGAACCCAAAGCCTATTTGGACATTTTAGCACATGGTAGGTTGCGTTCATTTTAAAATCTGTCCCTTCACAGCCTCTGAGCGTCAGACTGAGCGGCTGTTTCTCTCTTTTTGTCCTTCCTCTTTTTGCCGGGATCTGGCGTTATTTATCTCTTGGGCAGCAGTCACTGGAAATAGGTTTCCTGATCCCTTGTGATAACCGGAGGAGAGTGGTGTCCTGGAAGTTAAACCTTCTAATGAAGAGCTTAGGAGGGCAATCTAGCCTGTTCAAAGGCCTTTCCACCTATTTATTAGCCACAGCACTACACAGAAATCAGCAGCTGTCAGCCTGCCAGCCAGAAGACAATACAATTCCTTCCGAGCCCCTGCCCGATTTTTGTTCATCTCTGGAATGGGTTGTTCCTGCCTCTTGCATTCAGTCTCTTAGAGTAAAGACGGCTGAATTTCAAACTATAATTTCAATGCAGCTCGAGCTTCTGCGCCGGTAATCAGGACACAATGTACTGCTGAGGATGCACGCTGCATTATGCAACTCCTTCAGCCTGTAATTATCCTCGATTCCCCTCCTGTTGTAGCAGAACAGCTACAGACGCTTACGTGACCGTTCCAGGCTCTGCCGCTCCCGCTGGCTGCTAACTGCTGAGATAACAAACTGTGCTGGTGGTGGTGAGCCGGCCTTCAGGGATGCAGAGGCTTTTAAAATTCAAGTTAATTTATTTTTAGGGTTCTTGTGAACACGTCAAATATCCAGTGTTTACAGCTCAGAGGCAGGATTTGTACTGGCAGGTTTTTATAATATTCTCTGGTGCGAAGTGCTGAAGTGTTTTAAATCTCCTCCTTCCTCTCGGTTCTTCAGCAGAAGTTGGTTGCGGCGGTTGTGTTGCTGGAAACATTAAGTGGTTCCAATACCTTTTCAATTTGGGGTTGTTCAGAGCTCAACTGAGCGATGGATTAAAGGGGGGAAAAAAAAGTGTTGTTGTTGACTGAAGCTATGTACTAGCAGTAGGGAAAAGAAAGTGCAGTAGTAGGTATGGGCAGAATGGCTTGTTTGATTTACGGGAGCAGATCCCATCCACAGGCAGCTCAGAGTTGTGCTTCCACTTTAGCCTGGTTTGTGACACTGTCCCTTGGAAAGGCTGCGGGTGGAACCCCAGAACCTGGGGGGAAGGCTATGAGGGGTGAGCAGAGGCTTGCTCCAGCAGCGGTACCCACCACCAGTGCTGTTTCTGCAGCTGGTGGCACGGCCAGCTGGGGACAAAAGACCAGAGATGCCCTACTGTGACCTTCCTTGTCCTCCTGCATCTACCCTGGTACTGTTATCCTATCCTTTACTGTCCTAATGGATTTCATCTTATGCTAAGTTCATCTGCCAGTTTCTCGGG